>OV050030.1:84280569-84880569 GCA_920105625.2 Clusia tigrina | reverse complement strand
GTATTCTCATAATTTTTTCATAACGTTCTAACTTTACAAAAATAACAATTAAAAATCTCTTATGCACTCAAATCAAAACTCTATTTGCAATTGCTTGCATATATGTTTTGATCGCATTTTTCTATCATTTCAATTTTGACTGCTACTGAGGGAAAGTTGGTTCAAAAAAATTTGTTCTTGCAGCCACCATGTAAGTAAATTCACCTTGGGTACACATTATCGAAAATGCTTGACAGTCAAATATTCATCAATTTTTAATGGGAGCTCGTACTGATCGAACTAGCATTCATGTTACAAGCTCAAACGGTCTGTCGAGTTATGAAATTTGACAAGTACATATGGAATGCAACTAATTCGGGTGCGATTTATAATTTATAGCGCTAGCTGCATTTTTGTTCCCTTCTTTTTTTTATTATCTTCCGAATTGTGTTTATTTTTATTTCTTACTTCCTCAAAAGAAAATTTTTTTTTTATTTGTTTTCATAATATTTAATAGCTCTTCATAAATTTTTTTTTTTTTGTTGTCTCGCATCGTGTACTCTGGGACTAGTTATGTCCCAGAGAAAACGCTGCATTTCATAATACATATGAACATATGAATTCTTTTATAAAACTTATATATATATATATATATATATATATATATATATATATATATATATATATATATATATATATATATATATATCTATATATATATATATATATATATATATATATATATATATATATATATATATATATATATATATATATATATATATATATATATATATATATATATATATATATATATATATATATATATATATATATATATATATATATATATATATATATATATATATATATATATATATATATATATATATATATATATATATATATATATATATATATATATATATATATATATATATATATATATATATATATATATATATATATATATATATATATATATATATATATATATATATATATATATATATATATATATATATATATATATATATATATATATATATATATATATATATATATATATATATATATATATATATATATATATTTTGTATTGCAACATGTGAAAGTTGCAATACAAAATGAGCAAACAGATGTTTTTATCGGCGTGAAGTTAACAAAATAAAATAACAAACTAAATTATCTGAGAGAGCGAGAGAGGAAATATTGAGAGAGACTGCCATTTATCTTTAACTACTATTGAAGTACAACACTGTGCTTTTTCTCATCTGAGAGAACAATAGTCACGAATGACAAACAATTGTTGGCGGGGGCACGACTAAAAATTGTCCACTCAAGCTCAAATTTTTTTTGTGTATTTTGAGGATCAAATAAAATGGTTTCAGCGCCGTCATACGAATTCGAAAAAAAAGAAATAAGGACCGGTCTAATATATATAAATATATATATATATATATATATATATATATATATATATATATATATATATATATATATAAATATAAATATATATATATATATATATATATATATATATATATATATATATATATATATATATATATATATATATATATATATATAAAAAGGGGTTTTCAAAAGAAACGCTACAAAAGTAAATCGATAGTGACAGCAAACGACGCCATATTTTTTCCCGCTCTTTTGGAATTTCTCTTCAGAAAGGTTTGCCATTTCATCATGCAAAGATATACGAGCCAACAACCAGTCAAAATTATTAAAATTTACTACCGAAATTCAAAGTCAGTCGCCTCAACTTTAAGAGCGCTACGTCCAATTTATGATGAGGCTCATTTCTGGCTGAATGGCTTCGTCAATAAGCAAAATATGCGTTATTGGTTAGACAGCAATCCACACGTACTCCATGAGTCATCATTGCATCCCGAAAAAATTACGGTTTGGTGCGGTTTATGGGCCGGCGGCGTCATTGGGCCGTAATTCTTCCGTGATGATCAAGACCGGCACATTACTGTGAATGCGAATCGCTACCGTTCAATGATAACCGAATATTTTTGGCCCCAATTGGATAATATGGACTTGGAGGACATGTGGTTCCAAAAGGACGGCGCCACAAGCCACACAGCGAATGCCACAATCAATTTACTGCAAACCAAGTTTGGTGAACGTGTTATCTCACGAAATGGCCCAGTCGATTGGCCGCCTCGGTCGTGCGATTTGACGCCGTTAGATTATTTCCTGTGGGGCTACGTCAAGTCTATGGTCTATGCCAACAGCCCAGCGACGATTGATGAACTTCGTAAGAATATCGAACGTGAAATTGCAGCAGTATCGGCCGATTTATGCTTGAAAACCGTTGAAAATTGGGTTCAGCGTCTGGACTTCTGCAAGCGTGCCCGTGGTGGCCATGCAAAAGAAGTCGAGTTCCATATATAGTGGCATCGAACGTACTTTCACAGGAATAAAGAATTTCATTGATATCTAAAACCGGTTTTGTTTTATTTAAAAAAACTTTTGTAGCGCTCTTATTGAAAAACCCGATATATATATATATATATATATATATATATATATATATATATATATATATATATATAAATATATATATATATATATATATATATATATGTATATATATATATATATATATATATATATATATATATATATATATATATATATATATATATATATATATATATATATATATACGAGGTGTGATCAAAAAATAACCGTTATTTTCAAATTTCGTGAGTTACGTATGTTCGATGTTCGCATTTTTTTTTCTGTTATGTTGGTACACATGTCTGTTATATATGTTGGCAATACCAACCATTTTGGATTGTCAGTTTGTTTTTGACAGATAAAAAGGTTAGTTGTGTTTTGGTGTGCTCTTCGATTTTGTACTATTCGAAAAAATGGATCAAAGAAACTGTATTCAGTTTTGTATAAAAAATGCGCAAGGACATTTGAAATGTTGACTGTGGCCTTTGGCGAGTCCACTATGAGCAGAACACAAGTTCAATTGTGGTATAACCGGTTTAAGGAAGGCCGAGAAGATGTCAATGCCGATGCTCGTCCTGGTCGCCCAAGCACGTCAACAACCGATGAAAACATTGACGCAGTGAAGAAAATGATTTTGGATAATCGTCGAATCGCTATCAGAGAGGTTGCTGATGATGTTGGCATATCGTTCGGCTTATGCCAAGCAATATTTACGGATGTTTTAGGCATGAAACGTGCGGCAGTGAAGATTGTTCCAAAATTGCTGAATTTTGAGCAAAAACAACGTCGCATGGACATCGCTCAGGAGCTGTTTTTGGCCAAAAACAAAACCATTATCATGCCTCAACCACCGTATTCACCGGACTTGGCCCCCGCTGACTTTTTCCTCTTTCCAAAACTAAAGACACCGATGAAAGGAAAGCGTTTTGCTACGATTGAGGAGATAAAAGAAAAATCGAAACAGGAGCTGTTGGCGATACCAAAAAAAGCGTTTCAGAAGTGTTTCGAGGATTGGAAAAAACGATGGCATAAGTGTATTATATCTGAGGGGAATTACTTTGAAGGGGACAAGATAGTTGTTGATGAATAAATAAATACTTTATTTTTTGATCACACAATAACGGTTATTTTTTGATCACACCTCGTATATATATATAGATACGCCGATGCCCAACTTCCCTTGAAAAAGATTGTTATCAGCGAAAGACCATAGTTGAAAAGGCAAGGTTGTGCCTCAATTGTTTGAGCAAGTCTCACGCATCGCAAAGTACACTAGCAGCAAAAACTGCCTTCAATGCGGTCAACACAATCATACGTTGTTGCACTTCCCTATCAACACAACGACTTTTCAAACAAGGCCCGCTGTACCGCCATCAACTCAACGCGTTGCATCAAACGTCGAGAACACTCCGGCTCCGGCCGATAGGCAACCGGCCAACTTCTATGCAGCAACCACCTCAGCAGCTGCCTTTGAACCAAAGTGTGTCACTAACGCACACGCTATCGTGGCTGCAAACTCAGCTCAACTCAACACAAATGTGGCAGTTGCAACTCGATCGCAGAAAATTCTAATAGCTACAGCTTTAGTATCGTTATACAATGAAGCTACCAACCAATCTTCACGCTTTTATACTCTAATCAACCAAGGGTCAGAAGGCACCCTTATTTCCGAAGCTGCTGTCAAATGACTTGGATTTCAACGATCTCCGACTTCAGCAGATATCTGCGGTATGGGTCCAAGCTCTCTCAGCCAATCACGCTCAACGGTCAGTTGCACACTTCTTTCCTGCCAGGATGTAAATTTCGCGGCCCACATTGAAACGGCGTATGTGCTGAAACAATTCAGCGTTCAGCTGCCGAGCCATCCAATCATGCCACAGAGTTTGGCGCACTTCCATGATCTCACGCTAGCAGATCCAAGGTATTATCAGCCGAAAAAGATCGATCTCATCATCGGTGCTGATATGATAGCGCAAATACTATTGCCAGAAACTCGAATTGGTAATACAAACCAACCTATTGCACAAAACACCCACTTAGGCTGGATATTGTCTGGTCGAGTAAAAGCCGCAGCAACCCCCACGATAAAGGTTCGCTCCCATCAAATGCACTCGGATTTTTGGCTCCTGTTATAGTAGCAGCGAAAATTATATTGAAGGAAATTTGGACCATGCTAATATTGAGCTAGAAACCCTTGTGAAGGAATTCCACGAACGCGAGCAGGTACCTGTCGAAACACCAATGTCGGTGCAAGACCAATGGTGTGAGGAATTCTTCCAAAACACTCACATGCGGCAAGATAACCGTAAATATTTAGTACGATTACCCCTAAAAAATTTTTACGATACTAACCAGACGTTAGGAAAATCCAAACTAATCGCTCTAAATAGGTTTCATCAGCTCGAACGGCGTTTGCTGCGAGGTGGCGAATTACTAGCCCGATACACAGACGGCATAGAAGACAACTTCCGCCTTCAACAAATTACGCCTGCAACAACCTCTGTGGAACAACACTGCACCATCACGGCTTCCAATAAGCCCACCGTAAGCTCCTGTGTCTTACCCCATCACGATGTCGTAAAAGAAGACAGTCTTACCACCAAAGTGCGGATAGTCTATGACGCTTCCGCCAAAACCTCAAACGGTCGATCGCTGAATGACATGCTGTGCACAGGTCAACCATTACAAAATGACCTCCCCGCTCTCTTTCTAAATTGGAGGATGCATAAATTCGTTTTCCTCGCTGACATTCAAAAAATGTACCGCTGCATCGACATGCACAGAGATGATGCACAATATCAAAGAATACAGTGGCGCAATGACGAAGGGCAGATCCAAGTGGACTGCCTTACAACGGTGACGTTTGGAACAGCATCCGCGAGCTACAACGGCATACGTGTACTTCACCAACTCGCACACGATGAGAAAGATCGTTTCCCGCTAGCTGAAAGGGTTTTGCTGCATAAGATTTATGTAGATGATGTCCTCAGTGGCAGTGATTCAATCACTAGCACAATTTTAATACGCGACCAATTAGTTTCCGATTATTGGTCAGCTGAGATGGAACTCCGAAAATGCTCTAGTAATGATCCAGAGCTGCTTGAATCCATTCATGCGGACCAACTCTCGCGCTCAACGAGAATGCCACTGTCAACACGCTCGGCTTACAGTGGCAACCCAGCGGTGACTCTTTTACATTTTCCATTAATTTTGCTCTACCAGCTGTGGCAACCAAGGTGTCCGTCTTACCCACAATCGCGCGGTTATTCGATGCACTCGGATTTTTGGCTCCTGTTATAGTAGCAGCGAAAATTATATTGAAGGAAATTTGGACCATAAAGGTCAAACGACACGACGACCAACAAACTCCTTTAGATTGGGATGAAGAGTTACCGAACTCGCTTGCCACAAGTGAAAACCATCTGGATTCCACGATGGCTTGACTATTCTCCGCACCACATCCGTTTAATGGAAGTACACGCCTTTTGCGATGGCCCTTCATCGGCATGGTTGGTTGGTTGGTTGGTTTCAGTGGCTGATCCAAGTCGGTCCTCACATGGATGCGACTTCGAGAGGGGAAACTGATCCACTGTATGCCTAAGGTGGATTTCCAGAGCCCTCTCCATTGTTTTAAGAAGAAACAACGTAAGACTAATGGGTTTCAAATCTTTTGCCGACTCATGCCCAATCTTCCCCGCTTTTGGGATGAAAACTACCTTTACTTTCCTCCAACTGAGGGGGAAGTAGTTAAAGCGTATACATGCCTTATATATCCCCTTCAGCCATGGGATCACCACAGCCTGTAACTTTTGTAGCATGATTGGGAAAATCCCATCCAAGCCCGGCGATTTGAAAGGCGAGAAACAATTTATAGAGTGTTTGGTTTTTTCGCCCGTGAATATCAGGTCACAAACCGGTGGCATCTGATTGTCAATAACGGGTAACTGATATACATGCGCGGTATCTTTACAGTCTGGGAAGTGTGTTTGAAGTATGAAATCAAGTGTTTCAGAAGGTGTTTCCGTCCATGCACCATCCGTCTTTCTAAGGAAAGAGGGGCTGGTGGGTTCCTTGGACAGTATCTTGCTGAGTCTTGCTGAAGTAGAGGTTGCCTAAATTGATTCATAAAATTCTCTCCAGCCATTTTTCTTGGCTTCCCTGATAGATTTTTTGTAAACTTTGAGACTCCCTTTATATCGTGCCCAAACTTCGTCCCTATAACATTGGTTGAACAGTTTCCTGGTTCTCTTCCTGAGATCCGATAACTTTTTGGACCACCATGGTGGAAGAGTTTTTCTACTAATAGTGATGGGACAAGCGCACTTGTAAGCTATATTAAGAGCTTCTTCCAGATTCCCCAGTTTTTTGTCTATCGCCTCAGTAGATTCAAATTTCATTGTGTTAGAAATTTTAAGTTTTGTCGTGTTGCTTGATAGTGCAGCACTAAGTGGGTGGTAAACTCCATCTAAAACTAAATAAAACCATGAGACCGATAGTAAACAAGTACAGTGAGGGTTGAAAAGAACTCTGAATAGAGAGTTAAATAGTACGTGAAACTGCTTAGAGGTTAAGCCCGATGAACCTGAATATACATTATGGAAAATTCATCATTATAACTGTGATATGTTAAAAATATTATAGTAATGGTGTGCATTTTTTCCATATAAGTACATTGTAATCTATTAGCATATGATCCATATTTATCGTAAGATTATTTAATTTAAGTTTATTCAAATTGATTTATTTTAATATAAATTAACATAGAATAAATATTGAATAATTTGATAAAGTGTTGATAGATTTAATATTATATAGTGCTTAAATTCTTTATTGAATTTTACAAATATGAGAGATATATATATATATATATATATATATATATATATATATATCATTTTATTGTATGCACTTATTATATACCCTTGTAAAAGTATCCCACTTTATTCTTCTGGGGTTTCTGTAAGATATAGCATCTACGGTTTTCAAATTTACCTTGAAAACTATCCAACTATGGTCCGAGAAGGACTTTTTGTTGGGTACCCTCCATTCTCCTACCTGGACTGATGCGTCTTCTGAAATTAGAGTTAAATCTAGGACTTCTTCCCATCCAGCACATTTATTAGAGCTGGGGATGGTAAATGTGGGAGTATTCCCTCTGTTACATACGGTAAGGTTCGAATTATTTATAAAGTTAAAAAGTGTCTCACCCCTTTCATTATCCTCGGTGCTACCCCATAGCGTGTGCCTCGCGTTGGCGTCGCATTCCAGAAGGAATGGGACATTTTTGGCAGCAGCATTGGCGATCAGGGTCGCTACCTCTTCCGGTGGTGCGTCACTGTTGTGCGCCATATAAGCTGATGCCGCTAGTAGGTCTGGCTCACTTGGCACCTCGTTTTTTACGACTGTTGAATCGCCTATGCTGTACTGTGGGCAGATAAAAGCATTAATTGTTTTCTTAACTTGGATACATGATGGAATCTTATTACCGTTCCTGATATAGTGCATATTGTATTTGGTCAGCTTGAGCCCCATAACGTCATTTCCTCTGACCCATGGCTCCTGCACAATGCCGATGTCCGCGTCTTCTTCACCCAGAAAAACGGCAAAATTATCTGATGCATTCTTATAATGCTGCAGATTAATCTGCACCACCTTCAGCATCGGTACCCTGTTGTGCAGGTGCTTTGGAGACTTCTTCCTGAAGGTCCGTGTCCTCTGGAATCTTGTTGGCCTCCTCCAACTCATCCGCGTCGCACTCGGTCGGGCGGAAGATTTTTAATTTGGCGTACCTAACGCCAAAACGCATTTTTCAGTCGGCTGCGTCCAGGACACCAACGGACTCCTCGATAATTGCCAGAAGCAGGGACATTCTTGTTTTCTGGGCACCTTCGTTCTTGATGATCGCCCAGTAGTTCATTGGCATATTGGGGTTTTGCTGCTGTAATAGCTAGAGCACCTTCCCATCCTCGAGCTTCAATATGGGTAGCCAAATACGGGCTCTCGGTCATCTTGGGATATCCCCGGCTGTTATCAGCTTAAGCCTTAAGCCTTCCCATGCTTCGCTAATCTTAGCTATGCCCTTGCCGAGGAGTTCCTTCGACGGCCGATCGTCGCACCTGAACACCCTGCATCCCCGTACCACATTGAAGGAGTCGAAACAAGAGGGAGAAGCATCCGCATTGGACAAGAGGTGTTCCATCACCATCTCTGCCAACTTGGATTCAATCTCCCACTTCATCACATCCTGTGACCTGTTTCGCTTCGTCACCTTTTCTGGGAGGGAGATTTGGTACTGCTCGTACTCATCGACAACAGTTTGGTACTTGGCCTTGTCCGCCTGGTCAAACTCATGTACCGACCCTTTCGCCTCATTCTTAGCAATTTTGTATAGGATGAAGAGGGCTTGCTGGTACCGGTTTTTCCAGGCCGCTGCCTCGGACTTTGGCTTAGAGTCCTTCTTCACCGCTACCAACATATTTGTTTTTGTTAGTGTTGTTGTTCAACTGCTTGTGCTAGCAGTGGGTTTACTGTTTGCCGACGTGCTCTTGTCATCGTCGGCATCCATGGTCTCCTAACTGGAGGCCAGCAACTCATCCTCTGAGTGCGAAGAAACTTCAATCGTTTGAAAATGAATGAAAACGCTCCATTTTATTGTTGGACTGACGCCATGATAGTGCTGTATTGGATTCATGGAGATCTCAACCGATGGAAACTATATATTGCAAATCGCATTAGTAAAATTCTGTCGTCCAGTGCTCCACACCAATGGAGTCATGTGAGTACTACTGAAAATCCCGGTGATTGTGCTACGCGAGGATTAGCACCAACACAACTTCGAACCTTCGAGTTGTGGTGGAATGGCCCTGCATGGTTGCTACAACCTGGCCAAGCTGTGCTATTGACAAAGTGGAAATCGACAACACAACATCAGAGGAGAAGCCAATCCAGGTTCTCGTCCACTGTACCATGACGACGACGTCACTTTTATTTCGCTATTCATCCTTTTCAAGGCTCTTACGTATCACCGCGTGGCTTTTCCGTTTTTCTCACAATCTCCGATTCAAGCACCGTAAGCACGGACCGCTTACTGCCAACGAGCTAAAAGAGAGCCTAATAGTTCTTGTCCGATTGGTGCAGCTGGAGGAGTTTTCAGCAGAACTCCATCTGATGAAAACTATGGAGAGTTTACCAAGCAGCTGCAAACTCACTAGTTTAACCCCCTTTTTGGACGATCAGAAAATCATACGTGTACGAGGTCGTTTGAAATATTCAGCACTGCATTTTCGCCAACGACATCCAATAATTTTACCCAGCAATCATCATTTTACACGGTTAACAATCGACCAAGTGCATGCCATCACGCTACACGGTGGTATACAGTTGACGTTATGCAACATTTTAATGGTGAGCATTGCGATTATATGCCATTTTGAAAATGTCGTCAAGCAATCTAGTTCGCTGTCCCCGCGCTTGGAAAAGTTTTTGATTTATACGATGAACGGGGAAAAAAGAAGGAAACCGAAATTCTGGGTGAATCCTTTTTTACAAAGAATGCAAATGCACAATCTCCATACATTTTAGCGCTTAAATTAATTTTTTAGACGCGATAAAACTAAAATATTCGACTATGAAATCTCCGAACAAACAAGCACGATAAAAATGTGTGTGTTAGCTTTTTCCGATCGTAATAAAAACTTAAAGCCAAGAATGATAGAATAGAAGATTACGCCATGCGTAGGTTCGCTAAACTCAGCAACGACAATGGGCTGTGGCGTCAGAAGGTTTTTTAAAATATTTTTTTATATGAAAAATGCATGTGCAAATGCAATAATTTATGAAATAAAAGGATTTTTAATAATTTTTAATAATATATAGCTTATGTTCGCGACTAATTGGTAGCATTCTTGCAACTAAATGTTTGAGCTGACAGCACTGTTTTTTCAGCTGTCGAACTCGATTTCCTGTCTTGCTTTCTTCCTCTTAAATAAACGTATACAAGCCAATCGGGCGTGTTTTATTCAATCGAATTTAATCGAGTCAATTCACGCTACCAAACACACCCGCAAACGTCTCAAAACGCAGCACTTTGGTCCTTCGAGCCGGATACCGCTATATATTTCTTTGCAACAGTCCACACCGCGTTATTTAATATAACAAAATTTTACCGCACCCGCAATATGTCGTCGCTTAAAGTTCGCGATTCCGCATTAAAAGCCATAAAACGCTATTTGCAATCAAGCAAATCCGTTGAGCTTTTGGTCGACGTAGAGGCTGCATATAAGTATTTACAGTTGTTGGAGGAACAATGGGTACGCGTTTGTGAAGCCCAACAGCAGGTAGAGATCTGGTGCGGCAAAGGTAGCGTCGAGGTGGAGGAGCAATCACGCATTCAATGTGAAGAGTGGTACACCATCGCTAAGGCAAATTTCAAACGCCTTACTGTGCTGCTCAAGGTACCTACTCCTCAAGCCACTGAAATTAAGCCTGCACCTGTGCCGCTTCCAAAGCTGCAGTTACCATTATTTAGTGGCGACCCCACCGAATGGCACTGTTTTTTTAGATGGTGCCAGCAGTTTCCCACAACGCAGGCGCAACCACAAAGAACGTTCCTCATACAACGTGTACCCAGCCCGAATCCCAGAGATATGCATCTTCAGATAGCGCAAAAACGGCAGCTTATACGTACTGCAAAGGTGAGTACAGAATCTACACATTTTCGAAATTCAGTCAGCTCGACGCAAAGGCCAAGCTAACAACCATCAAGGCTCAAGGTTCCTGCCTGAACTACCTTAGTAAGGGGGATGTCATCGCGAAATGTCGCAGTTCATCATCGTGTCGCATATGCCAACGTCGTCATCACACGCTACTCCACGCAAGCCTCAACGACCAACAGGCTGCACCTGCTAACAACAAGACCGCCAAACAATCAATGTTACGTCGCACTATGCTGATGCTGAACGTTTTATTTTGCTGGCTACTGCTGCGGTTTATTCGCATGACCACGCTCTATGAAGACATCATCCGGGCATTCATTTCAATGAATGACTTTAATGGTAGGCCCTCACCTGCAACAAGACCTCCTCTCAATTTTGGTTCGCTTTCGTAATCATCGCTACGGTCTTATTGGTGACATCGAGAAGATGTATCGGCAGGTCTACGTCGCTAAACAGGATGTTGACTATCAGCGCATCGCATGGCGTGGCACTTCATCAGAGTCATTGCGTGACTATCGCCTTTTGAGGGTCACTTATGGGGTGGCCTCTGCTTCACACCTCGCCGTGAAATCACTACATCGCGCAGCACAGCCAGCAGACGATGCATGCCAAAACGTCGCTAAGGTCATTGTGTCCGACTTTTATATGGACGATTTGCTGACCGGCTCGGACTCCCTTCAAGAACTAGCAGCAGTTCAACTAGACACTTTCTCAGAGTGGTTTCGAGCTCCGAAAGTGGGCGACAAACTGCCAACCATTCAGAGAACAGATATCGCATGCATCCAAACAGGTGTGTCACCTTTTGGCTGATGGAAACGATATTCGAACTTTGGGGTGCATTTGGCATACAGACGACGACTCGCTTTCGATTGCATTTAATTTGGAAGTGCTGCCGATCAAGCTGACGAAGCGCATTTTCCTCTCCGATTCGAGCAAGATTTTCGACCCGCTTGGACTCATTGCCCCATGTACCATCCGCTCAAAAATATTGGTGCAGAAGATTTGCCGCTTGAATGTAAACTGGGACGAGTTGGTGCCAACTAACGTAGCTGCAGACTGGTTGAAAGATAGACGTGAGCTGGCAGCGTTTTCATTGCTCAAGCTAAGTCGCTGGCTAGGTATTAGTTCAATTGCAGATGCTGAGTTCCATGTTTTCACTGACGCTTCGGAAGTTGCTTATGCCGCCGCTATTTATTGCCGCACGCAAGCGCCGGACGACGAGGCGAAAGTTGTGCTGATCGCTGCGAAAACTAGGGTAGCGCCTCTGAAGACTACTTCCTTGCCCCGATTGGAACTCTGTGCAGCTCATCTAGGCGCAAAACTAGTTCGCCAAATACAAGCAAGTTTCGGCCGCAAACTCGAAAGGCTGTATGCTTGGACCATTTCCATGGTAACATTGGCTTGGCTGCAAGCCATCCTCAGTCGTCGGTCGGTGTTTGTCGCAAATCGCGTCGCGGATGTACAAGAGGTTCCACCATCACATCAGAACATTGGAGACATGTCGCCTCAGAGCACAACCCAGCAGTCTGTGCCTCAAGGGGTCTCCCGCATTCGCAACTACTCACTTACCCCTTGTGGTGGGATGGTCCAAGCTGGCTTCGAGAAGGTAATCGGTTCTGGTTTCAGCCTTCCGCGCAACACACTACGGAGCTGGAGCAAAAATCCAGCAAGGCTATGTCGCATTTAAGACAAACCGCAGAAGAGTGGGATTTGCTAACCCGATTTCACTCTTACAATAAACTCAAACTATACTTAAAGCTATTGATGCCGTTGACCGGCCCGGAAATTTGCAAAGCTGAGTTCGTATTGGTAAGGTACTCCCAATCTAAAGTTTTCGTGCAAGAAATTTCTAGTTGCAGATTGAAGAAGCCAATACCCATGCGCAGCAGTCAAGTTCGCCTTCAGCCATTTCTATATGCAGAAGGCATTCTTCGAGTAGGTGGGCGTGAAATCCACGTTGCTATGTTGCACGCCGGGCCGCAAATGATGCAAGCAGCAATTCAACGCCGATTCTGGGTCCCTAGTATCCGAAGCCTAGTTCGAGGGATTTATCGCCATTGCGTACGATGTAAACGACTGAATCGCAAACCGCTGCAACAACAGATGCCCGATCTACCGTTGAGTCGTGTTACCAGTACACGATGTTTCCTTCAAAGTGCATTTGCTTTGCTGGTCCGTACAGGATAAAATTTACACATGGAAGAGGCGCGAAGTCAACGAAGGCGTTCGTATGTTCCTTCATATGCATAAGTACAGGCGCAATGAAATTGGAATTGGCAGGAGATCTCTCCTCAGTTAGTTTTATCGCCGCTTTCAAGCGTTTCACCAATCGAAGAGGATATTGCCAACACATTTATTCCGACAATGGCACCAATTTTGTCGAAGCTGAAAGGGAGTTGCGTGCTGCATTTGAACGCTACATCGGTAACGTCAAGCTGACGTCTTACTTCGCTGACGCTCAAACTACTTGCCACTTTAACCCACCGAAAGCCCCGCACATGGGTGGTTATTGGGAGGCTGATATAAAGCGAATCAAATACCACTTCAAGCGTGCTTTAGACTCTACTCTTCTTTCGTACGAAGAATTCGCAACAATTCTAACAGAGGTTGAAGCCTGCGTAAACACTCGACCTATTTGCTGGATACCCTCTGACATCAACGATTTTGAAGCCACCAGGCCATTTTATGGTTGGCGAACCATTAAAAGGTCTACCGGATCCTGACTTGGAAGTTTTTAAAAGAACGCTTCAGCAACGGTGGCAATTAATCACAGCGATAAGGCAACATTTCTGGAAGCGTTGGCGATACGAGTATCTCGCGAACCTTCAGCGACACACGAAGTGGTTATGTCCAATGCAAAATTTACAAAGGGACGATGTGACACACCAAATGGAAGTTCGACCGTGTTCTTGACAGTCAGCCCGGTGCTGATGGTCGTGATCGGATCGTCAACTTAAGGACATCCGAAGGAGAGCTTTTGCGACCCATTGCCAAGTTCACGGTTTTGCCAACGAAGATGGATATCTTCATTATTTAAATATTCAAATAAAATTAATATATTTTTGATGTGAGCTTTAAACAGTCGTTCAAGGCAGCCGGCATGTTCGCGCCTAATTGGAAGCATTCTTGCAACTAAATGTTTGAGCTGGCAGCACTGTTTTTACAGCTGTCAAATTCGATTTCCTGTCTTGCTTTCTTCCTCTTAAATAAACGTATTCAAGCCAATCGGATGTGTTTTGTACGATCGAATTTAATCGAGTAAATTCACGCTACCAGACACATCCGCAAGCGTCTCAAAACTCAACAGCTTAGCAAATGCACTTGCAAGTAAATGAGTACAAAATATTGAAAAACTCGTTCGATAAAAAGTACTTAAGCAGCGGATTAAGCGGATTTTCATGTACCAATAAAGAAAAAGTGAATTTGTGTAGTGATTTGATAAATATAAATATATTAATATTATATAAAAATACCTATATTTTATTAAATATACATATATTAGAATTTCATTTCCCATAATTATTTCATTTTATATTCCTATTATCGAACCAATACAATAAATAACAACTTTCACGGCACAAATTTAACCAACAAATTATTGAATAGAACAAAAATTTTAATACAAATGAATTGAAATATATTATTTCACATTTATTTCTATAAATATTATCGAAATTTGCGATAAATATTAAAATTTTTAATATTAAACTAAAATTATCATATTTTTCACACATAAATGTATGCATTTTGGCTGTTCTCTCATTTCGTGTGCGCCTTATGACGACATGCGCAGAGAGCGGAAATGTTCGTACCAGTATTGGCGCAATCTTCTAATTTATCATACTTGTTTAAAACAGTGAAAAATTGGACGAGTTTGAATAGCATCAATTCTCATTTTTATACTAGACCGTAAGCATAGAACCCAACAGTAAGTTTCAATCATTCAAAGGCGATTGATTTTTATTTTGTTCGAAATAAATTTTCGATTTTAAAAGAGATTTGATCTACAACAGTAAGCATGACAAAATATCTGGTTTTATTTATTATGGGGTCGGTAAAAACTGTCGCCGACCTAGCATTGCTAAGTTTGTATGCGTGCTTATGATAAGGAGTTTATATGGGCAGTGGAAACAAATAGTGAGTTTTTCCGTATCTAATAAAGTTTTACCAGTAAAAAACCTACAAAGCATGCTATACGCCACAATTGCTCGGGTGTAAAGCTAGGTCTGTCAGTCCATGCTATTGTGTGCGACTAATCAACAACCAATCAATTCGTGTACAAGAAATTGGACATAACACCTGCAAAACCATTTTTTTATTATAAAAATACACAAATTTACTGCATCTCTGATGTTCCACATTTATTAAAGTCTGTAAGAACCAATCTTATAAAATATAAACTACAGATTCCCAATGAGGGTTATGCTAATTGGGAAATCATAAAGGAACTTCACTCAGTGGAGAGTTTGTCTACTGTGCGAGTTTGCCCACGTTTAAGCAATTCTCATACTTGCCCCAACAGATTTCAAAAATGAATATTCGCTTGGTTCTCCAAGTAAAGAGCACAACAACAGCTGCTGGAATAAGAACAGCTAGTAAATTAAATATCTTTAACGACACATTGAAAGGAAATGCCGAGCCTACAGCTAAATTCATGGAAACCATTAATAATATTTTTGACGTGCTTAATAGCAAAACTTTGCTTTCCAGAAATGCCTATAATGTAGCATTGCAAAATAATAATACACCTTGTAACTACTTTCAAGAGATGATGCAGTTTATTTTAAATGTGCAATTTTGTATCACAAATAAAAAAGTAAAGATAAAATGTTTAAATGGTTTGATTCAAACTATAAATGAAACACTTCAACTCTCACACCATTTGTTTTCAAAACATTAAAACTACTTATTTTATTTCTGCATCAACAAACTGAATCAGGATCCGATTGAAAATTTATCCCTCTATGAATGAGTTCTGCCAAATTCTGGGCAGAATTTCTTCAGTGCAAATATTATATAGTTCCAAGTTTGCAAATTGGGAACAAGATACAGAGCAATTATTGGGAATAAGTTTAGACTGGAAAGAAGTCCTAAGAGCTGAAAATGAAGTGCGTAGTGAATGTTCATTATCGCTATAATCAAGAAAGTAATGTAATTTCTGATACAGAAGAAGGCGTTTCAACTGAATGGCCCACTGAAAATTTCACCCAAGAGGAAGGGAACTTATTTCATAACTTCACAAATTATTTTGCGGGTTATGTTATATACAAGGTCTTGAAAAATAATAAATTAAAACATTGTGAAAAATGCAAAGATAAAATAGACAAAAATAGAAAAACAAAATAGTAAACACAAAGAAATAAAAAGCATTAATGATCTATTTTTATTTTATAAAAATTACTCGAAGTTTTCTGATTTCGGTTCTCTAAAAGCTAACACAGATTATTTTTATCAAACAATCAAATCTACAGTACAAATTTTTAGTATGATTTTTACCCCGCACACAAATAACAAAGGAAAAAAATTTCTTTCAATAGCTCAAAATATGGTATAATGTTCAAGGAGATTGCAGGGGCCACAGGGAGGCAATATTATAATTCGCAATCATCGTATGGTTCATTGCAGTTGGAGAACCAGTTCGATAAAAGTAATTGCAGATTCTTCAACTGATGGGCTGCGTATTTTACCGAGCAAACATGGCGTGATAAAGGTAATAATAATAGTAATTGTTAAATAGTTGTTACTTATAATTAATTTCTCCTGAAGTTTAATGGAATAAAATTAAAGAAGATAAACTAGAGTGCTTGTTTAAATTATGCGTCTTATATAATATATAATATAATATATAGTATATGTATATTCATTGCTTACTTGTCGAATCAGTTACCCTTTTCCCTACTGGGATGGAGTCTTTGTTTAAAAGAGAAATTGGGAGAGAAAACTTTCTTTTTTCCTTACTTGTGTATGTGCCCAGTAAAGCTATTGACATAGGGGTGTAACTGCTCTCTGCTTTGGAATTTCATAATTTGACTAATACTTGTAATTTGCCTGGAATATATTTTGTATTCATAGGATTTTTAGCTATGAATTGAAATGAAAATGCCCTCAAACATGGTTGTTTCAAAACAAAAACAACGTATATAACATTTATCTAATTAAATATATGTACAGAATTGTGTTGCACACATTTAAAGCTTCATAGTTTAACAACATAATTAATGCAAATAGATAATTATTTTCTTTAATTTTTTGTACTTTTGTTGGCATTATTTTCATTAAAAAGAATAAACAAGCCAAAAAAAATTATAAATTAATATAAGAATTAAATAAAAAATTGTAATAAGTTTATCTGATTAGCATATAGAGTAGTGTACCTAATAATAGTAATGATCACGGTTATTAATCAGAAAAATTATTGACGATTTTGAATTTGGTACTTTTTGGAGTGAGAATAGTATTAAAATATTAACTAATGACAACCCCAAATAGTGCTTTTTCAAAAACTCACCAGTTTGTTTACATCCAGTGGGAAATGAAAAATTGGTTTGTTTGCGTCCAGTGGGGTAAAAATTGCCAGCAATACAATTGTATTCTGTGAATGCATAAGTAAGATTCATTTCTCATTTTCTCTGCTTTTGATTAAGTGCCACCATGTTTTAATCTTTGGAAATCTATATGACTACGTTGTCTGTGCTCCGACTAAAGTGATGGTCAAACTTTTTATTGAATAAATTATATTTAGCTAGTTTAATTTTTAAAAAATGTATTAAGTATGATGTTATTCAGCTCGCAGTTGCAGAAGAAGAAGGAGTTAAAATTTTAGGAGTTGCATATATAAGAAAATTGTTTAGATGTAATATACAAAAGCTTGATTTATTTACATTTCGAAAAAAATACTTCAATTAATTTACTTTCTTAACACTTTTAGAACTAAGTTCTTAATTGCCAAAGAACAGTAAAAATAGGAGCAACCACTGACAGTTCTTCTACACATAAGAACCACCCGCACTACGCGAAAGCAAGAGACGCCAATTTCGGTTTTCTGAAAATGCCGATTGCCAATCGCGAACAGGAAGCAGAAAACCATGTTGAGGCCAGGGCCGTGCGCACGGGGGGTTTTGGGTGTTGAAACTTTTAGCTACAGTAAAAGGGCTTTTAGCTACAAAAAAATGTAAATACATATAGGAGTATGTACGTGAATAAAAAAGTATGTATATGTAATCATACAATTATATGATATAACACATATATTTAAGCATCCACTTGTTGATAGATCTCTTTGAGCTCCTCTCCGTTTTAAATGAAATTTGATTTTAAAAAAACCCCCACGAGCAAATCCTACGCACGGCCCTGGTTGAGACATCAGCAAAACGTGAGGAGGCATCAGGAAAGCGTAAGTAGGCAATGACGGCTGCATTATTGCAGATGACAGCAGTGTTAGTTGAATTAAAAAATGCAATTGTTGGTAACGGTAGCAAATGAAATGAATTAAATAAATAATTTTTTCCGTTTTCTATTTAATTTAAGTTATTAGCTGTTCTTTCAACGCGAGTGTGAATAAATTGGTAGCACTGGTTTTGACAATTAAAATGCTTATGATATGTGATCATTACTCTTTTATTGGAGGACAATAGCACCTTGAGTCGCCTCAAAGAGCAATCTGAAATAAAAGATTTGCTGGACATGATTTATATACAGAGTTCCTGTTCTGTTATTTCATTTTTAATTTAATACAAGTAATATAATTTTTAATATCAAAGTACTTTAATTCACATAGCAATGAATCCAGCAGACAAATTCGGGATAAAAACAATTCTTAGTCATTGCCGGCGGCAACGTTAGATATTAATGAATTAGACTTTCACACTATTTTAATATATGTATATAAATGAATATTTACAGATTCAAAATCCATTTTATGGTTTCTAAAGAGGCATATAATTATTTGCTCTCGGAACTGATGTTCAAGGTAATATGTCGACGTCAATACTCTACAATTAGTAACAATTGTAGTTAATTTGCTCGTACAATACGGACGTGTTTTTTTAAGCTCTGTGAAGTGAGATTTTAAACTTCTGTTTTCAGCTTGTGTGAGAGTGCGGCGATTCGTTTCATTTTGATTTGATCGTTTTACTTGGACACTTTAACCTTCTAATTGAAATTGTATCATAATGCCATATGTCTGTGGGCAAAAGGTTGATCGTAGTCAGCCTAAAATTCAGTGTGATAAATGTAATGAATTTTTCCATACGGAGTGTTGAAAGTTTTGCTAGCAGACCTCGAATATTTGGAAAACTCGGATAGTCATTTTCGCTATAAAGATTGTGCTACAGCGCGCCGAAATTCTATTCGTTCGCCCCTTCCATCTGCTACCATAGCCAAAAATGTAATAGCAAATATTAATTTGTGTTCTTTGACCTCTTCTATAGACTCTAATAATAATTATCACTGCAAGTTCAAAGTCAAAGTGCTTGTGCCGCTATACAAAAAGAACAACAGCAATCTAAACCTGTTTTCGGACAGCAAGAGAAGTGTAATAAATCAGAAATTACTTTGCAAATGTTGTTTAACGAAATTGTCGCTTTGAGATCGGAAAATGCGAATGCTTTATCTGAACAGCTTTGCGTAAGAATTTCTATTTCCAAAGACGTTATAATATTTATTATTGTATCCTATATACCACCAAATAGTCCTATTGATTTATATTCTTGTCATTTAAACAATATAAGCTATATAATAGATTCACTAGATTTAAATCATCATTGTATAGTTTTAGGTGATTTTAACTTAGGTAATATATCATGGGCTTTCGATGATAATAGCTTACTGCCTTTTAACATTAAAACAGATATTGAATCAATGGTAATGAATTATTTTCTATCAAATTATTTTCAACAACTTAACTTTGTAAAAAGCGAACAAAACCTGATTTTAGACCTAGTATTCGCAACCATAGAACTTAGAGCTATTTGTGAAAATAACATAGCGCCGTTAATGAAGAACAGCATGCATCATAAGGCGTTGACTATCAGATTTGAGTTTTATAAATTTGATCAAAATGTAGAGGACTTTTCTGAAAAGTTTGACTTTCGTAAAGGTAATTTCACCAAAATAAATGAGTTACTAAATAATGTAGACTGGTCTGTTTTGAATTCTTTTAAAGGCCCTTATGAGGTATATAACTTTATTTGCGAAACATTTTCTAATGCAATCTCAAAATACGTTCCAAAAAAAAAACAATCAAATATTAGACAAGACAAGCCCTGGTTTAATGCCAAATTAGCCAGTATGAAAAATGTTAAGAATAAAGCTTTTAAAAAGTTTAGAACTAATGGTCTAGAATCCGATCGATCCTTATTCTTGCAAATACGTAATAAATTTGATTCCCTTCATAAATTGTTATATAACCAATATGTTGAAAGGATTGAAGCCAACTTAAAAACAAATCCGTCTTCGTTCTGGAAATATGTGAATTAAAAACGAAATTCAAACGGTTTTCCATCTACTCTGGAGTTGGATGGAGAGAAGTCTAATAATACAGTAGAATCTTGCAATCTCTTTGCTAAGTTCTTCCAAACTGTTTATCAGGATTATGATGAGGTTTCAAATGGTATGGAGAATTTTGGATCATCTGATCTTGACTCTTTGGATGAATTTGTTATAACAGAGGAAGATGTACTGTTTGCTGCGTCGGATTTAAAACCAAGTTACTTTTATGAGCAAGGAGGTTTCCCGCCTATATTTTTAAAATACATCGCTGATAACGTAGCTAAACCAATAGCTTTCTTATTTCATTTTTGTTTTAAAGATGGAACTTTTCTTCAATCTTGGAAGACATGCTCTATCGTTCCTATTTTTAAATCAGGAGATCGAAGCAACATAAGGAACTATAGAGCAATTGTGAAACAAGGTAGTTTTGCTAAGTTACTCGATCATGTTATTCAAATTAAATTATTAAACCATGTTAAAGACCTAATTTTAGATTGCCAGCATGGTTTTCTGCCTCGTAAATCAACGTTCGCAAACTTGACATTGTTTTCGAGAAATATTGTTGATGTATTGAATAATAAGAACCGATTAGATGTAGTCTATACAGACTTTGCAAAAGCATTTGATAAGGGTGATCACAACATTCTTCTTTGTAAATTAAAAAAATTTGGCTTTTCAGGAAATCTGTTAAAATTCTTTAAAAGTTTCCTAATACATAGAAAATTATTCGTTAAGATCGGCTCTTTTTTATCTGACATTGCTGTAGACGCTTTCTCTGGTATACCACAGGGCACACATTGTGGTCCACTTTTATTTTTAATTTTTATTAATGATCTACCTCACTGTTTAAAATTTTCAAAATGTTTAATGTTCGCTGATGATGCTAAGGTGTTTCTAGAAGTTTCACAGTTATCAGATTGTTATAAGCTAGAAGATGACCTATTAAATTTTCATAGCTGGTGCAAAACAAACAATTTGAAGCTGAATATTAATAAATGCTGTGTAGTTACTTACACCAGATCAGTAAACTCTTTTTTTAATGTATACAGACTGAATGATTGTGTATTGGAACGTAAGAAAGAGATGAAAGACTTGGGTGTAATTTTTAGCTCAAATTTTAGTTTCAAGAGTCATTATGATTATATGGTCTCAAAGTCCTGCTCCATGGTTGGCTTCATTAAGAAATACTAAAGATTTCAAAGATCCAGTTACGATAAAGGCGCGGTATGTCTCCTTTGTGCGTAGTATACTGGAATATTGTTCAATTATTTGGAGCCCTTTTTATGACGAAAGTTCAAATCGCATCGAAAGAGTGCAAAAAAATATAACCAGATATGCGCTAAAAAAATTTTTTTGGCAGAAAGGTTTGCCTTCTTACGATAGTAGACGAAAGCTTTTGGGTCTTCAATCCTTAAAGGAAAGGCGAATTTTACACTCTATAATGTTTGTTTTTCATATATTGGCAGGCAAAATTGAGTGTAAAGAGCTATCAAACTATTTTGCATTATATGAAGCTCCTAGATTTCTTAGAAACAACAGAATCTTTGTTGATGAATTTTATAAAACTAAATATGCCTCTAATGAACCTATTAACAGGTGTATTCGCATTTGTAATAAGTATAGTAGCTCATTAAACTTTAATGTAGATGAAAATCGTTTTAGGTTAAGTCTTTTTATATTATTGAATTAAACTTTGTACCTATAGTCTGTAAGATTTAATTATCAGTAGACTGAAATAAATAAATAAATAAACACATTCCCTGTTGGCCAGTGGCAGCTGTCAACACTCAGTTGGCAATGATTACGTACTTGGAATGTATCAAAGAACAGTGTGTAAAGTAATTTCAATAATGATCAAAGAAATTGAAGACACTGTGCTCCAAGCTTATTCCACTTTTGCCGTGATCCCCACAAACTGTGAGGAATCATTCATGAATAAATACAAGATTCCGTGGGGTGAGTTTTGCCTACTTTTAGTTTTATAAAATGAATTAATTTCTTTATTTTTTAGTAATTGGATGTATAGACGGAACGCAAATCGGACTGCAGAAACCAACAATAAATGAGAAAATGTTTTTTAATAGAAAGGGTATCCACAGCCTTAGCACTATATTTGTAATTTGTATTTATTATAAGGTAATTGTTAATAACGTAATTTTTTTAAATATATTTTTGACCATGATTACAACATTTTGGCCATTAATTCAAAATATGGTGCATCTGCTCACGATTCCTTTGTATGGAAGCATTCCGAACAAAGACATTTTTTGTATAAAGCAAAACAATTATACAATCTTGGCTTGTAACATATTTAGTGTAGATAATGATTAATTATTGTTATATTCATGTATATTTGCAGGAGATTCCGCTCGAGCCATGGTGCATAAAACCATACAGAAACACTAGTGAAGGTTCAAGTGAAGCCTACTTTAATGAGGTGCAGAGGTGAAGCTAGGTATATTGTTGAACAATTGGAATTCTAAAAAGGGTCGATGGAAAATTTTATGTAATAACACCAGAAACCGTTACTCGCCTAAAAATGGCATAATTTGCTAATACATGTGCTGCGTTGCATCAAATTTGAAGTACCAATGTACACTAACTGCAACAACACTGAAAACGTTTACCTACAACTGTACAATGAAGGCGAGACTCATCTGACAAGAATTGGCCATAAAATTAGAGAACAAATAAAACGATCATTACAGAACAATACAATATAAAATAAAATAAATAAACATAAATCACATTTTATTTTTTTAACAAAAGCAAAGTTTACAAATTGATTACATTCACACCATTTAATAATAATACTATTCAAAAATACCACATATAGAAATTTAATAGAACCATATAAAAAATTGTAAATAGTTTAATTCAGTCGTAGTCTTAAAATTTAGTAGAACATGAAGATTATTTCTCAGGGAATTTATTGACAGAAGTTGCACACAGTAGTTGCAATTGTGTATGTGTGGTTATGCCACTGTAATCATTTTCAGAAGGAGAATTATCTTGTCAATAGATTCGCTGAGAAATAATCTTCATTTTCATTGAATTGACGACTACTGACTTACTTACATTTAGTAGAATATATTAATTTCTTTGACGAATATGTAAAGAATAATAAACTATTGAAACGAACTTAAAAACTAATCAAAAAACATTGCAGAAATTAATACTAAAAAAAAAGAATTCTAAAAAACAATAATTTTTCATAATCATTTTCATCCTTTCATGTTGCTGGAATCTAGCTTTATTCTGCCAGAGAAAGAAGTGGTCGAGATTCTTATCGAGGGCATACCCGACACTTATTTACGTAATTAGGTTTAAATTTAAAGATCGGATAGATTTATTAGAAGTCTTTCGTTTGACTACGTTGCCTGGCCGTTCGACAGACGGCAGGTCTGTGGAAAGGCAGGCGGTGGCTCGTGCTGCTACCACCCGAGGTACGGGGATCGAATCAACTACTCTAAGGTATCTGTTGCTACTCAGCACAGGACAAAAAAGATGATCGAATGGAAGCATCAGTATGCTGTTACACTTGTGGACATAGCGGTCATATGTCCAACCAGTGTAATGCCACTCTATCTGTGACCACAGAATGTATCATCTGTGGCCAACAAGGCCATACGAAGAGGTCATGCCACCTGGGTGACCGAGGTGCACCAAGGACGACTCTAGGAGTGGGAGCGTTGCAAGACCAGTTTCCATCGGACCCAGAGTTATCAACTGAAGATAGTGTAACCCAGGTAAGTGTTTTCTTTGATATCAATGGAGCTGCTCGTCCGTTAAATATGAATGTCTTATTTAATTCTGGTATCCCAATTAGCGTTATAAAAAAGTGTTGGCTAAAAGGATATCTACTTGAGCGGCCCGCACCAAAAAAATTTCACATCCTCAGTGGTCAGCCAATTTACTCCTAAGGCACCATCAACTTAAATATATTGTTTGGAAAAATTAAAATAAAATAAAAGTTGCTTGTAGTGCCCAAATCCGATTGCTTTATTTCGCTCAGTTTGGGTCGGGACTTTTTTCGAAATACCAATATTCGTCTTTCCATTGACCATAATAAGATGGAAAAATATCGCCTTTTGGATTTTATTGTGGGAAAGAACTGCGAGAGGGGAGGCAGACGCCTTCTTCTGCTACTATGTCTCATTCTCAAGTAACTAACTCTTCTACTGGTTGTTACGACAATTCAGTGTCAGTTAACACCATTGGCATCTTTGTTAGCCTTGAACTCTTATTGGCCTGGCAGTTTACAACTCTTTATATACCTATTTATGTCTCGGAGCATAACTTTCCATCCGTATACTCGCCTAATTCTGTCATGGGTTTTCCAGAATCCCTGGTGTCCACCTAGAGGTGAATTATGGAAACCCTTTAACACTGCCTGGATATCTTTTTTATCCTCCAGCTATTCCACATTACTGTTTGTTCATTGGCATCGAAACCCGCATTGCTAACATCTCTTGTCATATCAACTTTATTTTCTGGCATTCTCTCGGCCTTCTTCTTATCTGTCTTATATATATATATATATATATATATATATATATATATATATATATATATATATATATATATATATATATATATATATATATATATATATATATATATATATATATATATATATATATATATATATATATATATATATATATATATATATATATATATATATATATATATATATATATATATATATATATATATATATATATATATATATATATATATATATATATATATATATATATATATATATATATATATATATATATATATATATATATATATATATATATATATATATATATATATATATATATATATATATATATATATATATATATATATATATATATATATATATATATATATATATATATATATATATATATATATATATATATATATATATATATTAAAAAAATCAAAGAAAAAAATAAAAATTTGGCGGTTGGCAATCTTAATCATTTAATTTGATCCAAGTAGATTTGTTTACATCAATTTTTGAATATGATATCTCTCAAATGGCCGCCTCTGGCGTTGATGGCGTATTGTGCCCTTTTTGCAGCATTTTCCATCGTTTTCGCCAACATTTCGGCCGGAATAGCGGCTATTTCTTCACGAATGTTGTCCTTGAGCTCTTCTACGGTCCTTGGCTTGTTAACGTAAACCTTTGACTTCAAATATCCCCACAAGAAGAAGTCAGGCGGCGTCAAATCGGGCGAACGCGGTGGCCAGTCCAAATCACTACTTTTCGACATCAAACGGCCCCCAAACAAATTCTTCAGAAAATCGATTGTTATACGACTTGTGTGCGGTGGAGCGCCGTCTTGTTGAAACCAGAACTGCCTCATACGCTTTCGACGAATAATTGGCATCACAAAATTGGTCATCATGTCGCGATAACGCTCCTGGTTGATGGTAACAGCATGGCCATTTTCATTTTGGAAGAAAAACGGCCCAATGACCGTTTTCGCACTAACGCCGCACCAAACTGTGACTTTTTCGTCATGAAGAGGCACTTCTTGAATCTCCTGAGGATTTTCAGTGGCGTAAATACGGCAATTTTGCTTATTTACGGTCCCATTCAATGTGAAATGGGCTTCATCGGACATGATAATTTTGTTCCAAAATTGCTCGTCATCTTCGGCCATTTCGATGACTCTTTGGGCCCATTCCAATCGACGAGGCTTGTCCGCAGGCAACAATCTTTGCGTCAATTGAATTTTGTACGGGAACAAATGCAAATCAACGCGAATAATCCGTTGTAAAGTGGACCGAGCCATGCCCAACTGCTGAGAACGGCGTTTTTGGGATGTTCTTGGGGACCTCTCAACACTGGCTCGTACGGCAGCGATATTCTCGGCCGATCGCCTTGGTCGACTTTTATTTGGCCTCTTCGGATTAGAAAGAGCCTCACCAGTCGAAAATTTTTCGTATAAACGCTTAATGGTGTTCTTAGAAGGCGCACTTCTCACATTTTTTAAGTTTTTAAAAGCACGTTGAGTTTTCACAATTGACTTCTTTTGTTGAATGTAAATTTCAACTATTTCAGAGCGCTCGCGTGGCGTGTATTGTTCCATGGTAAAAATCTGCTTGGACTGACGCTTCAAACGCGGTATGTCATTAAGCGATCTGACATCTCTGTCAAAAGTTATGGCAGTTAGTTATATATATATATATATATATATATATATATATATATATATATATATATATATGTATATATATATATATATATATATATATATATATATATATATATATATATATATATATATATATATATCGGATTATTTTCATAACAACTTTACATTTTTATATAATCTGTATTTTATTTTTCATTCTACCGTTTTAATACATCGAAATTGTTTTATTATCATTTTGTTTTTCGTTACAACTGTTTTTCCTTTTAATCGTGAGCAAATTTTTTTGGCAAGAATATTCAAAATAAACCCGTTTATGTAAAACATTGTCAATTGTATGACTACATTTTTCAATGCACCTAATGTTAAAATAATTATCGCCGGGTATGTATATACCCATAAACGAGAGTATCTTCTTATACCCTGTAACTTCCTTGTATGAGACCACATAGATATATTCCAGGCACTTCTTATTGCTTCTAATTTAATTTTGTTTCTCTCATTCAAAAACCAAAAGATTTTACTTAATATTAATATGGTAATATACATATATTGGGAAAGAAAATATAGCAAATTAAAATACTCTGTTTTCCGCTGTATGCTTATGTATGTATGTAAAAGTATGCCCACATTATTTTATGTACATATATTTATACGTACTTGTGTGTGATGTTCATTCATAAATACATAATGCTGACTCGCACATAATTACTCAAACTCGGTTATACCCCAAAAAAATATTATATGTTTTTTTTATTGTATTATATTATATTTTGCATTACTGATTTATTATTTTATTCCTAATTTTTTTTATTCAATTTCTTACTTAAAGTTGTCTATACCTACTTTTTAATCCTATCACCCCCTCTTTTTGTCTCCTAAAGTATATTTTCGCTAAAGCATATTCGACCTAGTCAAGTTAAGCAAAATATACTTACTTTTATACTTCCTTATTAGAATGCATGCCAATACATTCATTCCATATTTCCTATTGGGACAAATTGTGTCCATCTTCGTATAATGTGCACTCAATCTTCATACTATATGCAAAGTTTGTACGAATGTACAAGCATATGTGCACTGCTAACATTTCCACCGTGCATCGCTCCACTTTGCGCTTTGGACAATTGGTTTGCCCGAATTCACTAAACAAAATTGTATTCATATTCTTTACCCTCAACTGAATTCTGATTCTCTTTTGCATTTTTTCATTACTAATTATTACCTTATTTTTCAAAAATTCTCTCTCTTTACATTCTTGTTGCTTGCATATTCGGATTATGTAATTTATCAGCGACCTTAGTCATCATGGTTCAATTTCACGCTGGCCTTGATGTTGAAAATATAACTGACGGTATTTTATGCTTGTTAGCAAAATGTTGTTGCTCATCAAATGAAGAATATGACTGTCTACGAGTGTAGTACACTACACACACATGTTTTGTAGTTGTGAGTTCGTAAATAGAATAGCTTTAGCAAGTTATTGTGGAATGTTTTTGGGTTTGCCTTTAATCGTTACCACCGTGGTGACAGGGCTGCGGATTTCTG
Organism: Clusia tigrina; assembly: GCA_920105625.2. Lineage (NCBI taxonomy): Eukaryota > Metazoa > Arthropoda > Insecta > Diptera > Clusiidae > Clusia > Clusia tigrina. The sequence goes on along the minus strand of OV050030.1, from coordinate 84,852,191 downwards.
CCACTGTGTACGGTCCTTATCACATTTTATTTTTCCTAATTTGGTTCTTTATTAGTACTCGGTCACCCACATCAAAGACTACTGGGTTTAGTAGTTTGTTGTAAGCTTCTCTGGATACTCGTTTAGCCTGATCATCGTTTTCTCTAACCAATGCACGCGATCGCTGTAGCTTATATTTCCGCACTTTATTTGGTCATCAGCATTGTAAGGGTGCACATTTTCACTTCAAATTTGCTGGCATGTTGAAATCAAATCCGTAGATTATTCTAAACGGAGTTTGCTTCGTTCATACACGTTCAGTATTTTTATGTACATGCATGGCCGTAGTCAACCACTGATCCCAGTTCGAGCCATCCTCTTGGACGAAACCACGCAAGAATTCCGCCAGAGGACTTCGTCCTAGCGGACCGTTTGCTTGCGGATGCTAAGGAGTAATGTGTAATTTCTTAATCCCTAGTATTTTACATGTCTTCGAGAATAATTTTCTGTTTTGCGGCACTCTGCTAAGTGCATCTGCATTTAGGTTCTTTCTCGCAGGCTTGTATATGATTTCCAAATCATACTCAGACAATTTGTGCCGAAAACTTGCCAATCGAGAAGTTTGATCTTTAAGATTCGCTACTTCACTTTAGAATGGGCATCCTAGCAGATATGCCCTATTCTATGTAGCCAACACTAAGCCTTGAAATTCCTTCTCTTTTGTGGAGTATCTCATCTAGTTTGTTAAAAGTCGGGGTAAGCCAAAATCGGCGGTGAGCTAATAATTTTCTTTAGCCTTTTGAACGCTTTTTGACAGCTCTCTGTCTATTCGAACTTTGCTTCTTTACGTAGCAACTTACTAATTGGCAATGCAATTCCGGGTAGTCCTTCTACGTACTTTGTATAATAGTTCACTAGTCCTAGGACCGCTTGCAATTCTTTTCTGTTTCTCGAGATTGCTATATTCTTCATGCATTCGACTTTCTGAGGATCTGGCAGTGCTCCTGCCTCTGAACCACGATGGCCCAGATAAACCACCTCTCTTCGCAAAAATTTACACTTCCCTTTGTTCAATTTCAAATTGTGTGCTCGTAATTTCTGGAGCACCTTACACAAGCGTTGCGAATGCTGCTGTAAGTTCTTCCCATAAATTACAAATATCATCGAAATACACAATATCTTGCAAGCCTGCTAGCACATGGTTCATCAGCCTTTGGGAGGTAGCCGGTGTTCCTGTTAGTCCAAACGACATCCTGTTGTACTAAACGTTGTTTTCTGCTTATCTTGGGTATCCACTAGAACTTGATGGTAGCCACTCGCTAAATCAAGTGTAGAAAAATATTTAATTGGCCCAGGTTTTCTTCTATCCTTGGTATCGGGGACACCTGCTTGATAGTGGCGTCGTTCAATTTTATAAAATCAACGACCATTCTCCACTTCTTCTGATCCTGAGCACCCCCCTTCTTTGGTACTAAAATTAGTGGTGAGTTCCAAATGGAGGTACTCGGTGAAATTATGTTCTCCTTAAACATTCCTTCAACATGCATGTTGTAACGACTCGTTTTCGCTGGGGTAAAAACTCAGCGGGTTCCAGGGTCAATTACAGAAATTTATTTCAACAGTGTTAGTTTTTATAAGTGTTTTATTTATTTATAAAAATTTTAAACTTATTAGATAATTATTTTTAATTATACCCTACTCTGTGTGCTCGTGGTAGTGTCCGTGGTTTGTACTAGTGTCCCAGGGAGAGTCGGTCAAAACCATAAACTCCTCTGGCTCTGTCTGCGTTGCGTATGTGTCCCAGGGAGAGTCGGTCAAAACCATAAACTCCTGGCTCTGTCTGCGTTGCGTATGTGTCCCAGGGAGAGTCGGTCAAAACCATAAACTCCTGGCTCTGTCTGCGTTGCGTATGTGTGGTGCGCTCTCGTTGTCATCCGTGCTCCGCCTTCGGTCGCTGTAGTGTTGTTGTTGTTGCAGAGATTGGTTTGCACTCTGCCTGCTTACTGCTTTGTGTGTGCGATCGGTTAGCGTGTGTGTGGTGCTCTTTCGGGTTTCTCTGTGTTCCGCCTTTGGTCGCTGCACTGTTGTAGATATGCTTGCTTGCTCTTTCTTTTCTCCTTTATAGCCGTACTAGTCCCTCTTGATGTTCTTTGTACTATTAGGCCGTCGTCGTCATCAGTCTAACTCTTTCGGTTTCTGCGCTCCTCACCACCTGTACGTTTATTGGTCCGATCGTCTGTGCGTAAATGTTTTGTTATACTTATCCGCTGTCTTTGTTGTTGCATTTAGCGTGGGAGGTGGTTACCTTTTTAAGCTGCATGATATCGGGGATGGTTGCATGCTTGAATATTGATGATGGTCATTTCCAAACAAAATATGGTGGACATCGTTATTTGTTTGTGGAGTTAACACGGTCTCTGGTGGTAGCATATAGTTTTTGTTGTGTATGCGGAAAATACTTCTGGTATTTTCCGTCTTTACAATGTTTACCTCAGCTTTATGAGCTTTCGCAATCTGTATTGTTTTTGATTAATTCGCTTAATTGGTATCTTATGCTCCATCAAAAATATGTCATGGAATGAGGTACATATGGCTTCAATTGATGCCTTCTCTTCTCAGTTTACGCTTTTGTCTAATTTCCACAGGTGATGCGTTTGATTTACAGAAGGCAGAATTATATGCACTTTTGGATCGGACTTATTTAAAACAAAAGTCGTACGACTGTCTCGTTCGGGAAATTCAGGAATCAACTCAGAAACCTGGGGAAGAATTGAGAGCCTGGGGACGAAGGCTCCACTCTCTGGGGAACGCTGCTGAGATGGAAGCCAACAGGCAGTTTCCAGGAAACATTGCAGCATACAAGGCTCAAATAGAACGGGCTATGATTTCTGTGTTCAAAGCAGGCCTCATAAATAGGGATTTAGCAAGGTACGCATTTAATCTAACACAGAGAAGTATGGCAGAGTTAGTTGGAATCTGCTGCACTACCATGCCTGCTAAGGCAGGTGTGGTTCAACAACTGAACTTTTTTGGGCCACTTTCCGCAACAAAGAGACCAAGGATCCCAGCCAAGCAAACCCATTTGCTCATTCTGCCGTAAATCTGGTAATACAAGAGATGAGTGCTTTTCACGCAAAAACACCCCTCACAGCACGAACTGCTTAAATATTATAATTATCAAATAATTATTTAATCACATATTTGTAGGGTGTATGTATTATAAATAAAATGTGACTTATGATTAATCATTATGTGAACTTTTAGGGTGCTAAAGTTCCGCAATCGCTGAAGTTGACGAGGGGCATTGGCCTTTAGAATGCACCGTCGAGATTCTCATATTCAGTAGGTCAGTTGCTTAACCAACTGACACCGATTAATAATTGCGTAACTGGGACACCAGAAAGGTGCTTAGTATTCATTGTAAAATAGGATATAAGACTTATGATTTTAAACAATAAAGCTCTCTTGTATTTTATAACTAAAAAATACGCAGTGTTATACTTTGGCAGCTATCTTTTTAGTAACCACCAACTCTTCGCCCACGCCCGCGCCTAGTACCGGCAGCAAAATGGCTCTCGCTACAACCAGCGACTACAACACACAGGAGCCCAACAAGTATTAAGCTATAAAAAAGAGTAAATATTATTGTCAAGAGGTGCATACAACACGGGTTGTTGCATAAATATTTTGTAATTCCTAGAATAATTTTTTTCCCAAAACTGAGTCATGTTCTGAACAATTGTTCTTCGGGTATAAATAAACACCAAAATGTTAACCACGAGTTTGGGAGGTATTTCGTAAAAATTATTCGTAATTTGTTTTTACTCTTTTACTTTACGATAACAAAAGAAGCGAAAATACTATAAATTTTAATAAATAATCGGTAGTCACATTCGGTAGTTGTGCAGTTAATTAAGTGTAATTTTTATACTTACGTAATTAAAATAGTTTTGTTTTCTCTTTGGTATTACACTGCGAGTGCTTTTATATTTTACTGCCTGTTTTCATTAAATAATAGTCTGACAATTTATGTTATATTATGTGTTTCAATAGGTTGCCCAGACGGTTCAGGTTAATGGATTGAAATTATCGGGAATGAATCATGTAATTTCGGATTTTGAAAATATTGCTTTATACTTCAGTAGAATGAAATTTTTCTTGAATTATTACGCATTTTAGTTTGGGAAGAAAATTTCATTTTAAAATAAAAGACAAAGGAAAATCTACCTTGTTGTTTGCAAATGAGGCCAGTTTAATTTAAAATGAAAATTAACAAATCAGTAAGAAATTAAGAAATCAGTTGGATCAAACGGGCATGCTGCATTTTTATTGTAAACTTTTTGAGTTTATGAATTGATTTGGCTTGTAGGGGGTTAAATATTTATTGATTATTAGGAAATGAATGTAACACTCGGTTAGATTGCCTAAGAATCATTGGAGGATCACGCGCCGGACATCAAGATGAGATTATTTTAAGTTTAAACAAAATTTTATTAACTCTTAAATTAAGAAAAGAATAATTGCAAAAGGAAAAATATGACTAATGTAGTAAAATCTGTGTAAAAGTACTATAAATAGATTGGAATGAATAAGAAGTTGTTTAAACTAGAAATAGATTGCGTTTATTTATAATTAAGAAATAATTGTAACGCTTTATGGGATTGTCTAAGGAAAGCAAGGAGTTATCGAAAGGACAGGTGGTAGGGGGCAAGGAGCTTCAGAGGTTGATAGCGAACTTTAAAACGGACGGTAAACAGCGTAAGGATATTAAGTACAATCATACGCGGATATCGGAGCTGCATACTCTTCCAGCTAAGTTCAAGGTCAATAGAACAAATATAGAGTTACAGAAAGAAAACAAGTAAGGCAAGTAAGTTCTTCGCAGAATGCTACGCAGGGCATGGTATAGCTAGGCTCGCAGCAGCGTAGTTGAGGCAATTTAACTCAAAGCTTGAAAAAATAGAGGTTGCGCAGAAAGTCCAAGTCCCAGGAAAAGGGGAAGCGCCGAATAAGCTTAAAACTCTAGAAACTGAGGATAGCTTGTTCACAGAAAGCTTTTTGAACAATTTGAGTTCAACACTAGTACGATCGAGGCTCAGGAGCTTTGGAACCAGTCTAGTCTAGGGTGGGATCTATCACCCCTGGAAATAGCTGATCAGGCACTAACCACCATTCAGAACAGATCGGACGAACGAGTATCGGAAATTGTCAGCAGCAATAAAAATCTGCAAGCAAATAGGGATTATCTGAGTAAAAGAACAAAGGAGCTTTCTAGACGACTCGAGGCGACGGAAGAAATAGTTTCATTTCTGAAAAGGAGAATATGCAGTGGAAGAGAACAACAAACGTGAAACCTATTCAAGCGAGACCAATGTCGTCATCTACCTCGGAAATATACACAGAGCCAGTGTTGACATTGCCTCTGAATGTTCCCTGGCCAGAATATTTGTCGACCGAGGGGATAAATCGGGTGATAAAGCCAAGAATTTTATTCAGGCAGAATTTCTGTTTGAAGTATCTGAATCGAGCCTTTTTCGCCTGGAAATCCGTTACACAATAAAAGCATGGTATTTCCAGAACCAGAGCTAATAACAGAGCAACAAAGAACCAATACTGTAGACAGTAATTCCCCTGTGGAACAGACGGTCGAAGACTACTTAGTTTGAGTCCGTCACTGGTTAAGTACTTCCAAAAACCTGCAGAACTTAGTCTAGAAAGCATTCCAATAGCAAGTGGAGGACATTCTTCCTAAGTTAACACTAAAATGGGTATAGAGGAAATCTCAAAGGCTGGGGCCAGGCTAGTACCCGTGTTTACTGGTGCTGCGTCAGAAGACTTACGGTCAGAAGTCAACAGGTACATTCAAGTTTCTCAACTTGCAAAGAAGGCCTGATGAATTGCAGGATTTCTTTGACTTTGTAAAACAGAGGTTTTTTGGAAATGTATACAACCAACCTTGTGCTGCCAAAGGAATTCGCCAGTGCCGACGAGCTTTACAGGATCCTAAGAAGAACTTATCTGAACGTGACGACTCCGGAAGGCGTGCCCCAAGAAATCAGAATGGGGAAGCAGCTGGCAAGTGAGGACATGCGAGGCTTCAGGAGCTGGCCACAGAAATAGTGGGAGGTAAATAAAATGGCGTTGGAGATACAGCGCTATTATACGAAGTTGACAAGTCAGCGTTAACAGCTATCGGAATGAGCAGAAGAGGCGATTAGCAATTCCTGGTGGAGCGGAGTACGGCTGTTTTGGATGAGGTACATACAGTAGCAAACAGGCTGGACATGTTCACTGCTGCTGTCGAAAATAGAGAGATCAGCAATGCTATCCCAAACATATACAGAGGAGCGTATAATTCCGGTGTGTCCTTGAATCCGAGAAATCAGGACACGAAGTTTGTACAGAGGACGCCCACATGTTCGTTTTGCCACAAACCTGGTCATACAAGGGATGAGTGCTTTACACGCAAAAACATGCCTTACTGTATGAAATTTCAAGCATATGGTCATGAAGCAAGTCTACAGTGCCTAGGTGGCAGAGAATGGGATCAGACAGCGAGCAACGCGACACTCAGATCCACCCAGGAGAGAAGGCGGCGGAACTGCAGTAGACCCCGAGTTAACCCAACAGAATTAATTAACCAAGGAAAGAATCCCTTCAACATTGCGAGTAATAAGCAGCGTCCGAATTGGAGTTCCGCAAATGAAGCGAGGAGAAGCAACACCACACAGAGCTTGAAATGCCTTTCATGTGGTCGAATAGGACATCGAGCAGCGGAATGTAAGCATAAACAGTTCCAACAGGGAATCCTGGGAAACTTGCAGCGGCATAGTTGAGGCCAGAAGGCTGGAAAGCAGAAAGAAAAGAAAAAAGAATTAAGCCAAAAATACGCGTGACGAGTAATGTAGGAACTGCATTCCATGAGAAGGACGAGCAAGAGGCTCTCCAATACCACGTACCGAGTAATGTAAGGACTATAGTTCAAGATACGGAGGAGCGTTTTGGTTTGGGTAACTGTTATGATTCCAGTACTTAGGATAAGTTTTAATAAGGTTAGAAAGTATAGGCCAATCGTCGCGAACGCGGTAAAGGTGTTTATAGTTAAGATAGTCATGATAATTTTTAGGGAATATAGAATCGTTAAGGATAGCTGCTGTGCATGGAGGAAAAAACTTGAAGAGCTAGGAAGTAGAATGGCATCCATTTTGGGAAAAAGGACGTTGCTTCGTCGAGATACCCTGCAAAGAGGCAGCTGGTGGAAAGCTAGTGCTGTTGGTGGAATCAGGGGCGGATACCAGCCTCATAAAATCGAGTGCTTTACGGAAAGAGCTGGGGATTAAGCAGACGCATGTAATAATGCTTAACGTAGCGTTTCGTGGATGCATACTAGCTACTAGGTACAGTTAGCGTAAATTACAGCGAGGTTATGGGTATAAGTTTTAGAATGCACGAAGTGGAATTGGATAAGGAATGAAATAATCTTTGCATCCGCTGGAAAAACAGCTATCGTCTTATGATAATAATAAGAATAGGATCCTTACTGTTCCATTAAAGTCATGGCAGGAAGGATCCGTGCATAGGGCTAAGAATAGTGATACGGTGGTAGAAAGCCCAAGATCAACGAGAGTAGTTACTATGCACATAAACACAAAACTTAGGACTGTTGTTTTGCACAAGCAGCAGCTAGAGGAGGGTGTATACGAGTATATGGGAGAAACCGTAACACACGTTGACAAGGGTAAAGTGTACGCTAATGTACTAAATGCATCAGAAGAGGACTATTATATGGATAAGGATTTTAGGCCAAAGTTTACTAGCTACGATAATTTCAAGGAACCGCATTATGGATCGGTTAATAAGATTAAACATGTAGATGTAAGAAAAATGATAGAAAGAGTTCTAGTATCACTGAAATTAGACAAAAGCGTAAACTGAGAAGAGAAGGCATCAATTGAAGCCATATGTACCTCATTCCATGACATATTTTTGATGGAGCATAAGATACCAATTAAGCGAATTAAGCAAAAACAATACAGGTTGCGGAAGCTCATAAAGCTGAGGTAAACATGCATGTTGAAGGAATGTTTAAGGAGAACATAATTTCACCGAGTACCTCCCCTTGGAACTCACCACTAATTTTAGTACCAAAGAAGGGGGGTGCTCAGGATCAGAAGAAGTGGAGAATGGTCGTTGATTTTATAAAATTGAACGACGCCACTATCAAGCAGGTGTCCCCGATACCAAGGATAGAAGAAAACCTGGGCCAATTAAATATTTTTCTACACTTGATTTAGCGAGTGGCTACCATCAAGTTCTAGTGGATACCCAAGATAAGCAGAAAACAACGTTTAGTACAACAGGATGTCAATTGGACTAACAGGAACACCGGCTACCTCCCAAAGGCTGATGAACCATGTGCCAGCAGGCTTGCAAGGTATTGTGTATTTCGATGATATTTGTAATTTATGGGAAGAACTTACAGCAGCATTCGCAACGCTTATGTAAGGTGCTCCAGAAATTACGAGCACACAATTTGAAATTGAACAAAGGGAAGTGTAAGTTTTTGCGAAGAGAGGTGGTTTATCTGGGCCATCGTGGTTCAGAGGCAGGAGCACTGCCAGATCCTCAGAAAGTCGAATGCAAGAAGAATATAGCAATCTCGAGAAACAGAAAAGAATTGCAAGCGGTCCTAGGACTAGTGAACTATTATACAAAGTACGTAGAAGGACTACCCGGAATTGCATTGCCAATTAGTAAGTTGCTACGTAAAGAAGCAAAGTTCGAATAGACAGAGAGCTGTCAAAAGGCGTTCAAAAGGCGTTCAAAAGGCTAAAGGAAATGATTAGCTCACCGCCGATTTTGGCTTACCCCGACTTTTAACAAACTAGATGAGATACTCCACAAAAGAGAAAGAATTTCAAGGCTTAGTGTTGGCTACATAGAATAGGGCATATCTGCTAGGATGCCCATTCTAAAGTGAAGTAGCGAATCTTAAAGATCAAACTTCTCGATTGGCAAGTTTTCGGCACAAATTGTCTGAGTATGATTTGGAAATCATATACAAGCCTGGGAGAAAGAACCTAAATGCAGATGCACTTAGCAGAGTGCCGCAAAACAGAAAATTTTTCTCGGAGACATGTAAAATGCTAGGGATTAAGAAATTACACATTACCTTATCATCCGCAAGCAAACGGTCCGCTAGGACGAAGTCCTCTGGCGGAATTCTTGCGTGGTTTCGTCCAAGAGGATGGCTCGAACTGGGATCAGTGGTTGACTACGGCCATGCATGTACATAAAAATACTGAACGTGTATGAACGAAGCAAACTCCGTTTAGAATAATCTACGGATCTGATTTCAACATGCCAGCAAATTTGAAGTGGAAATGTGCGCCCTTACAATGCTGATGACCAAATAAAGTGCGGAAATATAAGCTACAGCGATCGCGTGCATTGGTTAGAGAAAACGATTATCATGCTAAACGAGTATCCAGAGAAGCTTACAACAAACTACTAAACCCAGTAGTCTTTGATGTGGGTGACCGAGTACTAATAAAGAACCAAATTAGGAAAAATAAAATGTGATAAGGACCGTACACAGTGGCAGAAATCCGCAGCCCTGTCACCACGGTGGTAACGATTAAAGGCAAACCCAAAAACATTCCACAATAACTTGCTAAAGCTATTCTATTTACGAACTCACAACTACAAAACATGTGTGTGTAGTGTACTACACTCGTAGACAGTCATATTCTTCATTTGATGAGCAACAACATTTTGTTAACAAGCTTAAAATAGCGTCAGTTATATTTTCAACATCAAGGCCAGCGTGAAATTGAACCATGATGACTAAGGTCGCTGATAAATTACATAATCCGAATATGCAAGCAACAAGAATGTAAAGAGAGAGAATTTTTGAAAAATATTAAGTAAGGTAATAATTAGTAATGAAAAAATGCAAAAGAGAATCAGAATTCAGTTGAGGGAAAAGAATATGAATACAATTTTGTTTAGTGAATTCGGGCAAACCGGAGGTGAACTGGTCAACCAATTGTCCAAAGCGCAAAGTGGAGCGATGCACGGTGGAAATGTTAGCAGTGCACATATGCTTGTACATTCGTACAAACTTTGCATATAGTATGAAGATTGAGTGCACATAATACGAAGATGGACACAATTTGCCCCAATAGGAAATATGGAATGAATTTATTGGCATGCATTCTAATAAGGAAGTATAAAAGTAAGTATATTTTGCTTAACTTGACTAGGTCGAATATGCTTTAGCGAAAATATACTTTAGGAGACAAAAAGAGGGGTGATAGGATTAACAAGTAGGTATAGACAACTTTAAGTAAGAAATTGAATAAAAAAAATTAGGAATAAAATAATAAATCAGTAATGCAAAATATAATATAATACAATAAAAAAAACATATAATATTTTTTTGGGGTATAACCGAGTTTGAGTAATTATGTGCGAGTCAGCATTATGTATTTATGAATGAACATCACACACAATTACGTATAAATATATGTACATAAAATAGTGTGGGCATACTTTTACATACATACATAAGCATACAGCGGAAAACAGAGTATTTTAATTTGCTATATCTTCATTCCCAATATATGTATATTACCATATTAATATTAAGTAAAATCTTTTGGTTTTTGAATGAGAGAAACAAAATTAAATTAGAAGCAATAAGAAGTGCCTGGAATATATCTATGTGGTCTCATACAAGGAAGTTACAGGGTATAAGAAGATACTCTCGTTTATGGGTATATACATACCCGGCGATAATTATTTTAACATTAGGTGCATTGAAAAATGTAGTCATACAATTGACAATGTTTTACATAAACGGGTTTATTTTGAATATTCCTGCCAAAAAAATTTGCTCACGATTAAAAGGAAAAACAGTTGTAAAGAAAAGCAAAATGATAATAAAACAATTTCGATGTATTAAAATTGTAGAATGAAAAATAAAATACATATTATATAAAAATGTAAAAATTAAATATTTTTTTAAATTTATAAAATTCAAATTTATGTAAAAGTATAATTAAAACCAAATGTTAGTTTATAAAATTATTTTTAAAATATATAATAAATGAAAAATTGTTAAGAAAATAGTCCGATATATATATATATATATATATATATATATATATATTTTTTTTTATATATATATATATATATATATATATATATATATATATATATTTATATATATATATATATATATATATATATATATATATATATATATATATATACTCGTATATATCTGGTACGTATATTTTTCATTTTTAAGGCATTATTTGGCAGAGGAGAATATCTTGGTGGATCATCATATGCAATATGAACTTTCACTATTGACTGGTCAGCACTTTCCAAAAGTGTTAAAATCAATAGTTGCATTGGTAAACAATTGCAGAATGTGCTAACCAAAGAGTAGAGCAGTTAAAAATAACAAAGTAGAGCAATAAGAAATAACAAAGTAGAGCAATTTGAAATAATAAAGTAGAGTATTAAGAAATAATAACAAATTTATGTAAATAGTATATAAGCCGGTGGTTTCTTTCAATATTTTTACAAACGAACTCTAGCGTGTTTTAATACGCGAGTCCTCGCAGGGACTCAGACAGGTACCAAGCGCTCAGTAAATGTCCCTAAGTGCACCAAGCCAAGGATACAGTGCTATCCTTGTAATATTGTTTTAACCGAAGGTTAAGATATACCCAACAACAGCACAGATACGCCCCAACTGTACCAAGAAATTTAAATTTTGCTGGATAAGAAGTATAAATCAAATGAAAGGAGCACTCCACTTGGTTGTGGTTTCCCTTCAATGAGTCTAGTTTTTTTTTTAACATTTCATTTATTTATTGAATTCACTCATTTCCAGCTTAACAATAAGTAATCACATCTTAGAGTGTTTGGGCTTCGTATTAAATTTCACTACATTTTTGCATTTTAGTATCTTATATAGTAAATTTTTAATATTTAATACATTTAATATTTAGCTTTTTGCTTGATTATAGCGTTGCAAATTTATAAATAATAAGAAAACAATATTAATTTCAATTTGATAAATGTAAAATATATTACGATGCCTTAAGTTAAGGAAGGTGCGAGTGCGTCCGTCAGGTTCCCTCGCTGCAACAAAAACGGAAAAAAACGAACAGGCCGGAAACACGAAGTCCGATATTCGGCAGCCAACACAGGCTAGTTCCGCTTACCATGAACACACTGCGCGTCAATAGATGGCGCGTGGAAGTAGCGTCTGCTTGCGTTGCCGTACCCGACAACTAGGTGGGGGTAGTGATGCCGCCACAGGTATATAGGTGAGTCCAATCTTTTCAGGCGTCTTGCAATTTTAATTCTAAGTCGATTTTTTATCAATGGATTTGAGTGCTCTCGTAGTTTTTTGTGTTCATCAGTAGGGAGGTCTGCAGTGAATAATACATATAGTACAGGAGCTAGAACACTACCTTGTAGAACCCCAGCATTAATATCAAAGTCGTTTGTGGTGTATTCTTCATATTTGACTCTGAACTTTCGGTTCTCCAAATACGATTGGAATAGCATGTGCACATTAACTGGAAAGAGTTTTTGAATTTTATATAATTATCCTGCATGCCAAACTCTGTCAAACGCCTGTGCAATATCTAAGAATATAGCAGAGCAGTATTTTTTGTCTTCAAAAGTATTTCGAATTGCACTAGTAATGCGGTTAATGTGCTCTATGGTTCTGTGATTCTTACGAGATCCAAATAATAATAATGTTGGATTTGTATATGTGCGGCTGCAGCTTTAGAAGAAGCAGTTTCTTAAATAATTTAGAAATTACTGAGAGCAAGCTTATGGGCCGATAAGATGACGGTTGAGTTGCATCTTTTCCGGGTTTTGGTATCGATTTTAATTTGTGATATTTTCCAGGGTTGTCGAAAATACCCAATCCTAAATATTGCATTAAATAACCGCGTCACTATTTTGAAAGCTATTTTAGGCAATTCCACAATCATTTTTGCGGTAATTAATTCAAATCCTGGTGCTTTTTTCGGGTTTAGCTGGGTTTTAATTGCAAGTTGCACTTCCTTCATTTTAACCTTTATCGGGATTAGTGGTATTTTAGGGGCCAAACATGGAATTTCAAAACTGTTGGTTGATGGTTAGATTGAAATACGAATTTAAGATGACTTGCAAACGCTGAGGTTTTCCCTTCGTCACTTCTTGCCCAAGTTCCTTTATTTTGCCTGAGTGGTGGATGACAGTCTTTAGGAGTCTTTATATTTGTATAGGCTTTCCATAAAGAGTAGTTAGTATTTTGTGTTGGAGTTAGCGTCTCAGTATACTTTTTCAAACTGTTTTCTAGCTCGCAGTTCAGTGTAGGGGGCAAGGAGCTTCAGAGGTTGATAGCGAACTTTAAAACGGACGGTAAACAGCGTAAGGATATTAAGTACAATCATACGCGGATATCGGAGCTGCATACTCTTCCAGCTAAGTTCAAGGTCAATAGAACAAATATATAGTTACAGAAAGAAAACAAGTAAGGCAAGTAAGTTCTTCGCAGAATGCTACGCAGGGCATGGTATAGCTAGGCTCGCAGCAGCGTAGTTGAAGCAATTTAACTCAAAGCTTGAAAAAATAGAGGTTCCGGAGAAAGTCCAAGTCCCAGGAAAAGGGGAAGCACCGAATAAGCTTAAAACTCTAGAAACTGAGGATAGCTTGTTCACAGAAAGGCTTTTTGAACAATTTGAGTTCAACACTAGTACGATCGAGGCTCAGGAGCTTTGGAACCAGTCTAGTACTAGGGTGGGATCTATCACCCCTGGAAATAGCTGATCAGGCACTAACCACCATTCAGAACAGATCGGACGAACGAGTATCGGAAATTGTCAGCAGCAATAAAAATCTGCAAGCAAATAGGGATTATCTGAGTAAAAGAACAAAGGAGCTTTCTAGACGACTCGAGGCGACGGAAGAAATAGTTTCATTTCTGAAAAGGAGAATATGCAGTGGAAGAGAACAACAAACGTGAAACCTATTCAAGCGAGACCAATGTCGTCATCTACCTCGGAAATATACACAGAGCCAGTGTTGACATTGCCTCTGTATGTTCCCTGGCCAGAATATTTGTCGACCGAGGGGATAAATCGGGTGATAAAGCCAAGAATTTTATTCAGGCAGAATTTCTGTTTGAAGTATCTGAAGTCAGTGTCGAGCCTTTTTCGCCTGGATATCCGTTACACAATAAAAGCCTGGTATCTCCAGAACCAGAGCTAATAACAGAGCAACAAAGAACCAATACTGTAGACAGTAATTCCCCTGTGGAACAGACGGTCGAAGACTACTTAGTTTGCGTCCGTCACTGGTTAAGTACTTCCAAAAACCTGCAGAACTTAGTCTAGAAAGCATTCCAATAGCAAGTGGAGGACATTCTTCCTAAGTTAACACTAAAATGGGTATAGAGGAAATCTCAAAGGCTGGGGCCAGGCTAGTACCCGTGTTTACTGGTGCTGCGTCAGAAGACTTACGGTCAGAAGTCAACAGGTACATTCAAGTTTCTCAACTTGCAAAGAAGGCCTGATGAATTGCAGGATTTCTTTGACTTTGTAAAACAGAGGTTTTTTGGAAATGTATACAACCAACCTTGTGCTGCCAAAGGAACTCGCCAGTGCGGACGAGCTTTACAGGATCCTAAGAAGAACTTATCTGAACGTGACGACTCCGGAAGACGTGCCCCAAGAAATCAGAATGGGGAAGCAGCTGGCAAGTGAGGACATGCGAGGCTTCAGGAGCTGGCCACAGAAATAGTGGGAGGTAAATAAAATGGCGTTGGAGATACAGCGCTATTATACGAAGTTGACAAGTCAGCGTTAATAGCTATCGGAATGAGCAGAAGAGGCGATTAGCGATTCCTGGTGGAGCGGAGTACGGCTGTTTTGGATGAGGTACATACAGTAGCAAACAGGCTGGACATGTTCACTGCTGCTGTCGAAAATAGAGAGATCAGCAATGCTATCCCAAACATATACAGAGGAGCGTATAATTCCGGTGTGTCCTTGAATCCGAGAAATCAGGACACGAAGTTTGTACAGAGGACGCCCACATGTTCGTTTTGCCACAAACCTGGTCATACAAGGGATGAGTACTTTACACGCAAAAACATGCCTTACTGTATGAAATTTCAAGCATATGGTCATGAAGCAAGTCTACAGTGCTTAGGTGGCAGAGAATGGGATCAGACTATCAGACAGCCAGCAACGCGACACTCAGATCCACCCAGGAGAGAAGGCGGCGGAACTGCAGTAGACCCCGAGTTAACCCAACAGAAGGAATTAACCAAGGAAAGAATCCCTTCAACATTGCGAGTAATAAGCAGCGTCCGAATTGGAGTTCCGCAAATGAAGCGAGGAGAAGCAACACCACACAGAGCTTGAAATGCCTTTCATGTGGTCGAATAGGACATCGAGCAGCGGAATGTAAGCATAAACAGTTCCAACAGGGAATCCTGGGAAACTTGCAGCGGCATAGTTGAGGCCAGAAGGCTGGAAAGCAGAAAGAAAAGAAAAAAGAATTAAGCCAAAAATACGCGTGACGAGTAATGTAGGAACTGCATTCCATGAGAAGGACGAGCAAGAGGCTCTCCAATACCACGTACCGAGTAATGTAAGGACTATAGTTCAAGATACGGAGGAGCGTTTTGGTTTGGGTAACTGTTATGATTCCAGTACTTAGGATAAGTTTTAATAAGGTTAGAAAGTATAGGCCAATCGTCGCGAACGCGGTAAAGGTGTTTATAGTTAAGATAGTCATGATAATTTTTAGGGAATATAGAATCGTTAAGGATAGCTGCTGTGCATGGAGGAAAAAACTTGAAGAGCTAGGAAGTAGAATGGCATCCATTTTGGGAAAAAGGACGTTGCTTCGTCGAGATACCCTGCAAAGAGGCAGCTGGTGGAAAGCTAGTGCTGTTGGTGGAATCAGGGGCGGATACCAGCCTCATAAAATCGAGTGTTTTACGGAAAGAGCTGGGGATTAAGCAGACGCATGTAATAATGCTTAACGTAGCGTTTCGTGGATGCATACTAGCTGCTAGGTACAGTTAGGGTAAATTACAGCGAGGTTATGGGTATAAGTTTTAGAATGCACGAAGTGGAATTGGATAAGGAATGAAATAATCTTTGGATTTGCTGGAAAAACAGCTATCGTCTTATGATAATAATAAGAATAGGATCCTTACTGTTCCATTAAAGTCATGGCAGGAAGGATCCGTGAATAGGGCTAAGAATAGTAATACGGTCGTAGAAAGCCCAAGATCAACGAGAGTAGTTACTATGCATATAAACACAAAACTTAGGACTGTTGTTTTGCACAAGCAGCAGCTAGAGGAGGGTGTATACGAGTATATTATATGGATAAGGATTTTAGGCCAAAGTTTACTAGCTACGATAATTTCAAGGAACCGCATTATGGATCGGTTAATAAGATTAAACATGTAGATGTAAGAAAAATGATAGAAAGAGTTCTAGTATCACTGAAATTAGACAAAAGCGTAAACTGAGAAGAGAAGGCATCAATTGAAGCCATATGTACCTCATTCCATGACATATTTTTGATGGAGCATAAGATACCAATTAAGCGAATTAAGCAAAAACAATACAGGTTGCGGAAGCTCATAAAGCTGAGGTAAACATGCATGTTGAAGGAATGTTTAAGGAGAACATAATTTCACCGAGTACCTCCCCTTGGAACTCACCACTAATTTTAGTACCAAAGAAGGGGGGTGCTCAGGATCAGAAGAAGTGGAGAATGGTCGTTGATTTTATAAAATTGAACGACGCCACTATCAAGCAGGTGTCCCCGATACCAAGGATAGAAGAAAACCTGGGCCAATTAAATATTTTTCTACACTTGATTTAGCGAGTGGCTACCATCAAGTTCTAGTGGATACCCAAGATAAGCAGAAAACAACGTTTAGTACCAGTTTGGGGTACTACGAATTCAACAGGATGTCGTTTGGACTAACAGGAACACCGGCTACCTCCCAAAGGCTGATGAACCATGTGCTAGCAGGCTTGCAAGGTATTGTGTATTTTGATGATATTTGTAATTTATGGGAAGAACTTACAGCAGCATTCGCAACGCTTATGTAAGGTGCTCCAGAAATTACGAGCACACAATTTGAAATTGAACAAAGAGAAGTGTAAATTTTTGCGAAGAGAGGTGGTTTATCTGGGCCATCGTGGTTCAGAGGCAGGAGCACTGCCAGATCCTCAGAAAGTCGAATGCATGAAGAATATAGCAATCTCGAGAAACAGAAAATAATTGCAAGCGGTCCTAGGACTAGTGAACTATTATACAAAGTTCGTAGAAGGACTACCCGGAATTGCATTGCCAATTAGTAAGTTGCTACGTAAAGAAGCAAAGTTCGAATAGACAGAGAGCTGTCAAAAGGAGTTCAAAAGGCTAAAGGAAATGATTAGCTCACTGCCGATTTTGGCTTACCCCGACTTTTAACAAACTAGATGAGATACTCCACAAAAGAGAAAGAATTTCAAGGCTTAGTGTGGGCTACATAGAATAGGGCATATCTGCTAGGATGCCCATTCTAAAGTGAAGTAGCGAATCTTAAAGATCAAACTTCTCGATTGGCAAGTTTTCGGCACAAATTGTCTGAGTATGATTTGGAAATCATATACAAGCCGCAAAACAGAAAATTATTCTCGGAGACATGTAAAATGCTAGGGATTAAGAAATTACACATTACTCCTTATCATCCGCAAGCAAACGGTCCGCTAGGACGAAGTCCTCTGGCGGAATTCTTGCGTGGTTTCGTCCAAGAGGATGGCTCGAACTGGGATCAGTGGTTGACTACGGCCATGCATGTACATAAAAATACTGAACGTGTATGAACGAAGCAAACTCCGTTTAGAATAATCTACGGATCTGATTTCAACATGCCAGCAAATTTGAAGTGGAAATGTGCGCCCTTACAATGCTGATGACCAAATAAAGTGCGGAAATATAAGCTACAGCGATCGCGTGCATTGGTTAGAGAAAACGATGATCATGCTAAACGAGTATCCAGAGAAGCTTACAACAAACTACTAAATCCAGTAGTCTTTGATGTGGGTGACCGAGTACTAATAAAGAACCAAATTAGGAAAAATAAAATGTGATAAGGACCGTACACAGTGGCAGAAATCCGCAGCCCTGTCACCACGGTGGTAACGATTAAAGGCAAACCCAAAAACATTCCACAATAACTTGCTAAAGCTATTCTATTTACGAACTCACAACTACAAAACATGTGTGTGTAGTGTACTACACTCGTAGACAGTCATATTCTTCATTTGATGAGCAACAACATTTTGTTAACAAGCATAAAATAGCGTCAGTTCTATTTTCAACATCAAGGCCAGCGTGAAATTGAACCATGATGACTAAGGTCGCTGATAAATTACATAATCCGAATATGCAAGCAACAAGAATGTAAAGAGAGAGAATTTTTGAAAAATATTAAGTAAGGTAATAATTTGTAATGAAAAAGTGCAAAAGAGAATCAGAATTCAGTTGAGGGAAAAGAATATGAATACAATTTTGTTTAGTGAATTCGGGCAAACCGGAGGTGAACTGGCCAACCAATTGTCCAAAGCGCAAAATGGAACGATGCACGGTGGAAATGTTAGCAGTGCACATATGCTTGTACATTCGTACAAACTTTGCATATAGTATGAAGATTGAGTGCACATAATACGAAGATGGACACAATTTGCCCCAATAGGAAATATGGAATGAATGTATTGGCATGCATTCTAATAAGGAAGTATAAAAGTAAGTATATTTTGCTTAACTTGACTAGGTCGAATATGCTTTAGCGAAAATATACTTTAGGAGACAAAAAGAGGGGGTGATAGGATTAAAAAGTAGGTATAGACAACTTTAAGTAAGAAATTGAATAAAAAAAATTACTCAAACCGAGTTTGAGTAATTATGTGCGAGTCAGCATTATGTATTTATGAATGAACATCACACACAAGTACGTATAAATATATGTACATAAAATAGTGTGGGCATACTTTTACATACATACATAAGCATACAGCGGAAAACAGAGTATTTTAATTTGCTATATCTTCTTTCCCAATATATGTATATTACCATATTAATATTAAGTAAAATCTTTTGGTTTTTGAATGAGAGAAACAAAATTAAATTAGAAGCAATAAGAAGTGCCTGGAATATATCTATGTGGTCTCATACAAGGAAGTTACAGGGTATAAGATACTCTCGTTTATGGGTATATACATACCCGGCGATAATTATTTTAACATTAGGTGCATTGAAAAATGTAGTCATACAATTGACAATGTTTTACATAAACGGGTTTATTTTGAATATTCTTGCCAAAAAAATTTGCTCACGATTAAAAGGAAAAACAGTTGTAAAGAAAAGCAAAATGATAATAAAACAATTTCGATGTATTAAAATTGTAGAATGAAAAATAAAATACATATTATATAAAAATGTAAAAATTTATATATATATATATATATATATATATATATATATATATATATATATATATATATATATATATATATATACTCGTATATATCTGGTACGTATATTTTTAATTTTTAAGGCATTATTTGGCAGAGGAGAATATCTTGGTGGATCATCATATGCAATATGAACTTTCACTATTGACTGGTCAGCACTTTCCAAAAGTGTAAAAATCAATAGTTGCATTGGTAAACAATTGCAGAATGTGCGAACCAAAGAGTAGAGCAGTTAAAAATAACAAAGTAGAGCAATAAGAAATAACAAAGTAGAGCAATTTGAAATAATAAAGTAGAGTATTAAGAAATAATAACAATTTTATGTAAATAGTATATAAGCCGGTGGTTTCTTTCAATATTTTTACAAACGAACTCTAGCGTGTTTTAATACGCGAGTCCTCGCAGGGACTCAGACAGGTACCAAGCGCTCAGTAAATGTCCCTAAGTACACCAAGACAAGGATACAGTGCTATCCTTGTGATATTGTTTTAACCGAAGGTTAAGATATACCCAACAACAGCACAGATACGCCCCAACTGTATCAAGAAATTTAAATTTTGCTGGATAAGAAGTATAAATCAAATGAAAGGACCACTCCACTTGGTTGTGGTTTCCCTTCAATGAGTCTAGTTTTTTTTTAACATTTCATTTATTTATTGAATTCACTCATTTCCAGCTTAACAATAAGTAATCACATCTTAGAGTGTTTGGGCTTAGTATTAAATTTCACTACATTTTTGCCTTTTAATTTTAATTCAATTTGAATCATTTCATTTTAGTATCTTATATAGTAAATTTTTAATATTTAATACATTTAATATTTAGCTTTATGCTTGATTATAGCGTTGCAAATTTATAAATAATAAGAAAACAATATTAATTTCAATTTGATAAATGTAAAATATATTACGATGCCTTAAGTTAAGGAAGGTGCGAGTGCGTCCGTCAGGTTCCCTCGCTGCAACAAAAACGGAAAAAAACGAACAGGCCGGAAACATATATATATATATATATATATATATATATATATACATTTATATATATATATATATATATATATATATATATATATATATATATATATATATATATATATATATATATATATATATATATATATATATATATATATATATATATATATATATATATATATATATATATATATATATATATATATATATATATATATATATATATATATATATATATATATATATATATATATATAAGACAGATAAGAAGAAGGCCGAGAGAATGCCAGAAAATAAAGTTGATATGACAAGAGATGTTAGCAATGCGGGTTTCGATGCCAATGAACAAACAGTAATGTGGAATAGCTGGAGGATAAAAAAGATATCCAGGCAGTGTTAAAGGGTTTCCATAATTCACCTCTAGGTGGACACCAGGGATTCTGGAAAACCCATGACAGAATTAGGCGAGTATACGGATGGAAAGTTATGCTCCGAGACATAAATAGGTATATAAAGAGTTGTAAACTGCCAGGCCAATAAGAGTTCAAGGCTAACAAAGATGCCAATGGTGTTAACTGACACTGAATTGTCGTAACAACCAGTAGAAGAGTTAGTTACTTGAGAATGAGACATAGTAGCAGAAGAAGGCGTCTGCCTCCCCTCTCGCAGTTCTTTCCCACAATAAAATCCAAAAGGCGATATTTTTCCATCTTATTATGGTCAATGGAAAGACGAATATTGGTATTTCGAAAAAAGTCCCGACCCAAACTGAGCGAAATAAAGCAATCGGATTTGGGCACTACAAGCAACTTTTATTTTATTTTAATTTTTCCAAACAATATATTTAAGTTGATGGTGCCTTAGGAGTAAATTGGCTGACCACTGAGGATGTGAAATTTTTTTGGTGCGGGCCGCTCAAGTAGATATCCTTTTAGCCAACACTTTTTTATAACGCTAATTGGGATACCAGAATTAAATAAGACATTCATAATTAACGGACGAGCAGCTCCATTGATATCAAAGAAAACACTTACCTGGGTTACACTATCTTCAGTTGATAACTCTGGGTCCGATGGAAACTGGTCTTGCAACGCTCCCACTCCTAGAGTCGTCCTTGGTGCACCTCGGTCACCCAGGTGGCATGACCTCTTCGTATGGCCTTGTTGGCCACAGATGATACATTCTGTGGTCACAGATAGAGTGGCATTACACTGGTTGGACATATGACCGCTATGTCCACAAGTGTAACAGCATACTGATGCTTCCATTCGATCATCTTTTTTGTCCTGTGCTGAGTAGCAACAGATACCTTAGAGTAGTTGATTCGATCCCCGTACCTCGGGTGGTAGCAGCACGAGCCACCGCCTGCCTTTCCACAGACCTGCCGTCTGTCGAACGGCCAGGCAACGTAGTCAAACAAAAGACTTCTAATAAATCTATCCGATCTTTAAATTTAAACCTAATTACGTAAATTAGTGTCGGGTATGCCCTCGATAAGAATCTCGACCACTTCTTTCTCTGGCAGAATAAAGCTAGATTCCAGCAACATAAAAGGATGAAAATGATGATGAAAAATTATTGTTTTTTAGAATTCTTTTTTTTTAGTATTAATTTCTGCAATGTTTTTTGATTAGTTTTTAAGTTCGTTTCAATAGTTTATTATTCTTTACATATTCGTCAAAGAAATTAATATATTCTACTAAATGTAAGTAAGTCAGTAGTCGTCAATTCAATGAAAATGAAGATTATTTCTCAGCGAATCTATTGACAAGATAATTCTCCTTCTGAAAATGATTACAGTGGCATAACCACACATACACAATTGCAACTACTGTGTGCAACTTCTGTCAATAAATTCCCTGAGAAATAATCTTCATGTTCTACTAAATTTTAAGACTACGACTGAATTAAACTATTTACAATTTTTTATATGGTTCTATTAAATTTCTATATGTGGTATTTTTGAATAGTATTATTATTAAATGGTGTGAATGTAATCAATTTGTAAACTTTGCTTTTGTTAAAAAAATAAAATGTGATTTATGTTTATTTATTTTATTTTATATTGTATTGTTCTCGATCGTTTTATTTGTTCTTTAATTTTATGGCCAATTCTTGTCAGATGAGTCTCGCCTTCATTGTACAGTTGTAGGTAAACGTTTTCAGTGTTGTTGCAGTTAGTGTACATTGGTACTTCAAATTTGATGCAACGCAGCACATGTATTAGCAAATTATGCCATTTTTAGGCGAGTAACGGTTTCTGGTGTTATTACATAAAATTTTCCATCGACCCTTTTTAGAATTCCAATTGTTCAACAATATACCTAGCTTCACCTCTGCACCTCATTAAAGTAGGCTTCACTTGAACCTTCACTAGTGTTTCTGTATGGTTTTATGCACCATGGCTCGAGCGGAATCTCCTGCAAATATACATGAATATAACAATAATTAATCATTATCTACACTAAATATGTTACAAGCCAAGATTGTATAATTGTTTTGCTTTATACAAAAAATGTCTTTGTTCGGAATGCTTCCATACAAAGGAATCGTGAGCAGATGCACCATATTTTGAATTAATGGCCAAAATGTTGTAATCATGGTCAAAAATATATTTAAAAAAATTACGTTATTAACAATTACCTTATAATAAATACAAATTACAAATATAGTGCTAAGGCTGTGGATACCCTTTCTATTAAAAAACATTTTCTCATTTATTGTTGGTTTCTGCAGTCCGATTTGCGTTCCGTCTATACATCCAATTACTAAAAAATAAAGAAATTAATTCATTTTATAAAACTAAAAGTAGGCAAAACTCACCCCACGGAATCGTGTATTTATTCATGAATGATTCCTTACAGTTTGTGGGGATCACGGCAAAAGTGGAATAAGCTTGGAGCACAGTGTGTCTTCAATTTCTTTGATCATTATTGAAATTACTTTACACACTGTTCTTTGATACATTCCAAGTACGTAATCATTGCCAACTGAGTTTTGACAGCTGCCACTGGCCAACAGGGAATGTGTTAATTTATTTATTTATTTCAGTCTACTGATAATTAAATCTTACAGACTATAGGTACAAAGTTTAATTCAATAATATAAAAAGACTTAACCTAAAACGATTTTCATATACATTAAAGTTTAATGAGCTACTATACTTATTACAAATGCGAATACACCTGTTAATAGGTTCATTAGAGGCATATTTAGTTTTATAAAATTCATCAACAAAGATTCTGTTGTTTCTAAGAAATCTAGGAGCTTCATATAATGCAAAATAGTTTGATAGCTCTTTACACTCAATTTTGCCTGCCAATATATGAAAAACAAACATTATAGAGTGTAAAATTCGCCTTTCCTTTAAGGATTGAAGACCCAAAAGCTTTCGTCTACTATCGTAAGAAGGCAAACCTTTCTGCCAAAAAAAAATTTTTAGCGTATATCTGGTTATATTTTTTTGCACTCTTTCGATGCGATTTGAACTTTCGTCATAAAAAGGGCTCCAAATAATTGAACAATATTCCAGTATACTACGCACAAGGGAGACATACAGCGCCTTTATCGTAACTGGATCTTTGAAATCTTTAGTATTTCTTAATGAAGCCAACCATGGAGCAGAACTTTGAGACCATATAATCATAATGACTCTTGAAACTAAAATTTGAGCTAAAAATTACACCCAAGTCTTTCATCTCTTTCTTACGTTCCAATACACAATCATTCAGTCTGTATACATTAAAAAAAGAGTTTACTGATCTGGTGTAAGTAACTACACAGCATTTATTAATATTCAGCTTCAAATTGTTTGTTTTGCACCAGCTATGAAAATTTAATAGGTCAACTTCTAGCTTATAACAATCTGATAACTGTGAAACTTCTAGCAACACCTTAGCATCATCAGCGAACATTAAACATTTTGAAAATTTTAAACAGTGAGGTAGATCATTAATAAAAATTAAAAATAAAAGTGGACCACAATGTGTGCCCTGTGGTATACCAGAGAAAGCGTCTACAGCAATGTCAGATAAAAAAGAGCCGATCTTAACGAATAATTTTCTATGTATTAGGAAACTTTTAAAGAATTTTAACAGATTTCCTGAAAAGCCAAATTTTTTTAATTTACAAAGAAGAATGTTGTGATCAACCTTAGCAAATGCTTTTGCAAAGTCTGTATAGACTACATCTAATCGGTTCTTATTATTCAATACATCAACAATATTTCTCGAAAACAATGTCAAGTTTGCGAACGTTGATTTACGAGGCAGAAAACCATGCTGGCAATCTAAAATTAGGTCTTTAACATGGTTTAATAATTTAATTTGAATAACATGATCGAGTAACTTAGCAAAACTACCTTGTTTCACAATTGCTCTATAGTCCCTTATGTTGCTTCGATCTCCTGATTTAAAAATAGGAACGATAGAGCATGTCTTCCAAGATTGAAGAAAAGTTCCATCTTTAAAACAAAAATGAAATAAGAAAGCTATTGGTTTAGCTACGTTATCAGCGATGTATTTTAAAAATATAGGCGGGAAACCTCCTTGCTCATAAAAGTAACTTGGTTTTAAATCCGACACAGCAAACAGTACATCTTCCTCTGTTATAACAAATTCATCCAAAGAGTCAAGATCAGATGATCCAAAATTCTCCATACCATTTGAAACCTCATCATAATCCTGATAAACAGTTTGGAAGAACTTAGCAAAGAGATTGCAAGATTCTACTGTATTATTAGACTTCTCTCCATCCAACTCCAGAGTAGATGGAAAACCGTTTGAATTTCGTTTTTAATTCACATATTTCCAGAACGAAGACGGATTTGTTTTTAAGTTGGCTTCAATCCTTTCAACATATTGGTTATATAACAATTTATGAAGGGAATCAAGTTTATTACGTATTTGCAAGAATAAGGATCGATCGGATTCTAGACCGGTAGTTCTAAACTTTTTAAAAGCTTTATACCTCATAAGGGCCTTTAAAAGAATTCAAAACAGACCAGTCTACATTATTTAGTAACTCATTTATTTTGGTGAAATTACCTTTACGAAAGTCAAACTTTTCAGAAAAGTCCTCTACATTTTGATCAAATTTATAAAACTCAAATCTGATAGTCAACGCCTTATGATGCATGCTGTTCTTCATTAACGGTGCTATGTTATTTTCACAAATAGCTCTAAGTTCTATGGTTGCGAATACTAGGTCTAAAATCAGGTTTAGTTCGCTTTTTACAAAGTTAAGTTGTTGAAAATAATTTGATAGAAAATAGTTCATTACCATTGATTCAATATCTGTTTTAATGTTAAAAGGCAGTAAGCTATTATCATCGAAAGCCCATGATATATTACCTAAGTTAAAATCACCTAAAACTATACAATGATGATTTAAATCTAGTGAATCTATTATATAGCTTATATTGTTTAAATGACAAGAATATAAATCAATAGGACTATTTGGTGGTATATAGGATACAATAATAAATATTATAACGTCTTTGGAAATAGAAATTCTTACGCAAAGTTGTTCAGATAAAGCATTCGCATTTTCCGATCTCAAAGCGACAATTTCGTTAAACAACATTTGCAAAGTAATTTCTGATTTATTACACTTCTCTTGCTGTCCGAAAACCGGTTTAGACTTTGAACTTTTTTTTTTTTTTAATATCCAAATATTTTATTGCAATCTGTTACATTGAACCACATTCAGCAATATTTAATAACTTAAGACTAATTTTTGTATTTACTGTCTTTTATGGACTACACCCAGTGGTGCAGCCATTGCCTATTAGCACAGGAGATCTGTTGTGGATTTTCTCTTCAGTCGGATGAAAGTGAAGGGGTTGGAAGTGAGTTCCGATATCAGTGGATTTGGGTGGACTAGGAGTCTCAGATTGTGCGAAGTAGAGAGCTTTTTTATTTCTTGAGCGACTGTAGGAACTTTGAGGTCACGATGGATTTGGTTGTTTGTGACATAATAGGGCGCGTTTACAATCATTCTTAGGGTCTTTGATTGGAATCTTTGAAGTATTTCAACATTGGAAGTTGCCGCAGTGCCCCACAGCTGAATACCGTATGTCCAAACTGGTTTTAAAATTGCTGAGTACAAGAGCAATTTGCTATCGATTGAGACTTTGGAGTTTCGATTCAAGAGCCAGTGTAGATTTCTGAGCTTTATACCGAGTGATTTTCGTTTTGTAAATATATGTGTTTTCCAAGTTAATCTTCTGTCGAGGTGCATCCCAAGGTATCTAGCCTCATTACATTGGGGTATATTTATGCCGTTGAAATTAACGGGTGGGCAGGTGTTTCGTTTGAGAGTGAATGTAACCTGGACTGATTTTGTTTCGTTCAACTTGATTTTCCATTCTTTTAGCCAGTCAGTAATTTTGTTTAGCCCACTCTGGATTTTAGAGGAAGCTAAGTGTGGGAGAGTGTCAACAGCTAAGACAGCAGTGTCATCTGCAAAGGTACCTATGGTGACTCCTTCAGCTGATGGTAAGTCGTACGTGTGAAGTAGATAAAGTATTGGGCCCATGACACTTCCTTGGGGTACGCCTGCTGAGCTTTCATGGAGCTCAGATTGTTCCTTACCTTGCTTTACGAAAAAATATCTATTTGTAAGATAGGACTTGATTAACACATAGTAGTTAATGGGGAGTGTAGTTTTTATTTTGTAAAGCAAGCCATCGTGCCAAACGCGATCAAATGCTTGCGAGATGTCAAGAAATGCTGCTGTACAATATTGTTTATGTTCGAATGCAGTGTGTATATACTCAACAATCCTATGAACCTGTTCGATTGTGCTGTGTTTTTTCCTGAATCCAAATTGATGATTTGGAATTAGCTTTCGCTCTTCTATAATTGAGAGTAGTCTTTTCAGGAAAAGGGTTTCCATGAGTTTAGAAGCAATCGGTAACAAGCTAATTGGGCGATACGATTCAACTTTATCAGCGCTTTTTCCGGGTTTGAGAATCATTTTTAATTGTGATACTTTCCATTGGGGAGGTATAAAGCCAGATGTTAGTACCGCGTTAAATAAGTAGGTAAGATATGTCACTCCTTCTTCTGGAAGTTGTTTTACTATTTTTCCAGTGATAAGGTCGTACCCAGGGGCTTTCTTAATATTTAGCTTACCAATAGCTGCTTTCACTTCAGCTTTGGAAAATTTACGTATGGGTAGGTCCATCTGATGGGTATTACTCAGAACACTTTTCAC
This sequence comes from Clusia tigrina, assembly GCA_920105625.2. Lineage (NCBI taxonomy): Eukaryota > Metazoa > Arthropoda > Insecta > Diptera > Clusiidae > Clusia > Clusia tigrina. The sequence goes on along the minus strand of OV050030.1, from coordinate 84,824,449 downwards.
TTCTTCTGTTACACATGCTGGGGGCTCGATTTCCTGTGGGGTAAATACTTTTCTTAAGTGTCGGGCAAATGTGACTGCTCTTTCAAGGTCACTTTTAGCCCATTCGTTATTTTCCATTCGTAAAGCGGATTGGAACATTGTGGGTCTCTTTAGATTCCTAGTTGCTTTCCAGAGAGAGTATTCTGTAGCAGCTGTTGCATCGAGATTACTGAGGTAATGATGGAGTTGGGTGTTTCGTTCGTTATTAAGGATCTCTTTGAGTTCTTTTGTAAGCGCATTTCATTTTTTCTTGTCCTCAGGATGTCTAGTTTGTTGCCACTTTTTTCTTGCATATCTCTTTTCTCTCAGTTTTTCTTTTATAGATTTGGAGATGTTCGTTGATTTTCGCTCATTTAGTGTGGGGGTGGAGTCCCACGCAGCTTGTTGCAGGCAGTTGTTGAAGTGTTCAATAGCCGCAATGATATCTTCTTCAGATTTCAGTGATAGTTTTAAATCAATTGTGGAAGATACCATATATCGGAAGCGATTCCAATCAGTTTTGTGATTATGTAAGCTACATTGACTGGGAAGAAGGGCAAGATTGTTGTTAAGCTCGACGAGAACTGGAGAGTGGTCAGAAGACAGCTCAAAACATGGGCTTTCGTCACACAGAAGTCAATCAAGTCGGGAATTTTTCTTACAACTGTTGGCCAGTATGTTGGTGTACCTGAAGAGACAGGGAGTAAATTTAATTTTCCAATGGCCGCATAAAGCTGTCGACCTTTTGGTGTAGTGAGACGGGAACCCAAGTATATGTGTTTTTCGTTATAGTCTCCTCCAGCTAGGAATCTATTGCCAAGGGTCTTAAAGAATTTCTCATACTCCTCCATTTTGATTGTGTGTTTAGGTGGGCTGTAGACAGCGGAAATTGTAATTGGCCCTTTCCAGTCATCAACAATTATATTCGTGGCTTGTATAGCTTCTGTGCGATAAGATGTGCTCTCACAGTGTTTTATGTTATTGCGTATTAATATTGCTGAACCTGCATGAGCCTTATTATCTGGGTGCAGGGTGTGATAAAACTTAAAGTTCGGAATCTGAAAATGGCTTTTGTTGGTGAAATGGGTTTCAGATATTAGGAGTATATCTATTTCGTATGTTTTAAGGAATTTTTTAATTTCTAATAAATGTTTTGACAGCCCATTAGCGTTCCATAGAATGATTTTTATGGGATTGTGGATGAGCAATTCTTAGTCGTGAGGGTCACTAATAAGTTCATCATTGTTGTGATTTGTTGCATGACTTGCCGGAGTAGCATTATCATTTCTCGCATTTCGTTCGGAGCTTGGGTTTCTGCAGGAACAGTATTAATTGGTAGGGCCGTTGTGTTTTCATTAGTTGCTTGTGTTGAGTGTTTCAGTGCCTGAGCGTATGAAAGTACATTTTGAGTTTGTTTTGATGTACTGGGATTTACCAGAAGTTCCTGTTGTTGAGTAGGATTCATGGGTAAATTGTCGTTTCTCCTTAATTGTGGGTATTTCATTTTCTGAAGATTTTTATAGACTACACAACCTTTGTAATTTGCTGGGTGATTACCTTCACACAAGGCGCATTTGACTTCATCTGATCTGCTTTTACGTACACAATCTGAAGACGTGTGGCTTCCGGCGCATTTAATGCACATTGGTTTCCTGCGACAGTACGTTTTTGTATGCCCATACTGCTGACAGTTAGCGCATTGGGGAATATCGCGAGTCGGTCGGGGGGGCTCAAAAACAATTTTTGTATGAAGCAGGTATTTGACTTCATAAATTTCTTTATTGTTTGAGTTTGTTTGAAGTTCAATGATAAACATTGGCAGAGGCTTTTTTGTGTTTCTTCGCTTTATGTTCCAAATATTATTATTAGAGTCTATAGAAGAGGTCAAAGAACACAAATTAATATTTGCTATTACATTTTTGGCTATGGTAGCAGATGGAAGGGGCGAACGAATAGAATTTCGGCGCGCTGTAGCACAATCTTTACAGCGAAAATGACTATCCGAGTTTTCCAAATATTCGAGGTCTGCTAGCAAAACTTTCAACACTCCGTATGGAAAAATTCATTACATTTATCACACTGAATTTTAGGCTGACTACGATCAACCTTTTGCCCACAGACATATGGCATTATGATGCAATTTCAATTAGAAGTTAAAAGTGTCCAAGTAAAACGATCAAATCAAAATGAAACGAATCGCCGCACTCTCACACAAGCTGAAAAAAGAAGTTTAAAATTCTCACTTCACAGAGCTTAAAAAAACACGTCCGTATTGTACGAGCAAATTAACTACAATTGTTACTAATTGTAGAGTATTGACGTCGACATATGACCTTGAACATCAGCTCCGAGAGCAAATAATTATATGCCTCTTTAGAAACCCTAAAATGGATTTTGAATCTGTAAATATTCATTTATATACATATATTAAAATAGTGTGAAAGTCTAATTCATTAATATCTAACGTTGCCGCCGGCAATGACTAAGAATTGCTTTTATCCCGAATTTGTCTGCTGGATTCATTGCTATGTGAATTAAAGTACTTTGATATTAAAAATTATATTAATTGTATTTCTTTTAAAATGAAATAACAGAACAGGAACTCTGTATATAAATCATGTCCAGCAAATCTTTTATTTCAGATTGCTCTTTGAGGCGACTCAAGGTGCTATTGTCCTCCAATAAAAGAGTAATGATCACATATCATAAGCATTTTAATTGTCAAAACCAGTGCTACCAATTTATTCACACTCGCGTTGAAAGAACAGCTAATAACTTAAATTAAATAGAAAACGGAAAAAATTATTTATTTAATTCATTTCATTTGCTACCGTTACCAACAATTGCATTTTTTAATTCAACTAACACTGCTGTCATCTGCAATAATGCAGCCGTCATTGCCTACTTACGCTTTCCTGATGCCTCCTCACGTTTTGCTGATGTCTCAACCAGGGCCGTGCGTAGGATTTGCTCGTGGGGGTTTTTTTAAAATCAAATTTCATTTAAAACGGAGAGGAGCTCAAAGAGATCTATCAACAAGTGGATGCTTAAATATATGTGTTATATCATATAATTGTATGATTACATATACATACTTTTTTATTCACGTACATACTCCTATATGTATTTACATTTTTTTGTAGCTAAAAGCCCTTTTACTGTAGCTAAAAGTTTCAACACCCAAAACCCCCCGTGCGCACGGCCCTGGCCTCAACATGGTTTTCTGCTTCCTGTTCGCGATTGGCAATCGGCATTTTCAGAAAACCGAAATTGGCGTCTCTTGCTTTCGCGTAGTGCGGGTGGTTCTTATGTGTAGAAGAACTGTCAGTGGTTGCTCCTATTTTTACTGTTCTTTGGCAATTAAGAACTTAGTTCTAAAAGTGTTAAGAAAGTAAATTAATTGAAGTATTTTTTTCGAAATGTAAATAAATCAAGCTTTTGTATATTACATCTAAACAATTTTCTTATATATGCAACTCCTAAAATTTTAACTCCTTCTTCTTCTGCAACTGCGAGCTGAATAACATCATACTTAATACATTTTTTAAAAATTAAACTAGCTAAATATAATTTATTCAATAAAAAGTTTGACCATCACTTTAGTCGGAGCACAGACAACGTAGTCATATAGATTTCCAAAGATTAAAACATGGTGGCACTTAATCAAAAGCAGAGAAAATGAGAAATGAATCTTACTTATGCATTCACAGAATACAATTGTATTGCTGGCAATTTTTACCCCACTGGACGCAAACAAACCAATTTTTCATTTCCCACTGGATGTAAACAAACTGGTGAGTTTTTGAAAAAGCACTATTTGGGGTTGTCATTAGTTAATATTTTAATACTATTCTCACTCCAAAAAGTACCAAATTCAAAATCGTTCCCTTCCTCTTGGGTGAAATTTTCAGTGGGCCATTCAGTTGAAACGCCTTCTTCTGTATCAGAAATTACATTACTTTCTTGATTATAGCGATAATGAACATTCACTACGCACTTCATTTTCAGCTCTTAGGACTTCTTTCCAGTCTAAACTTGTTCCCAATAATTGCTCTGTATCTTGTTCCCAATTTGCAAACTTGGAACTATATAATATTTGCACTGAAGAAATTCTTCCCAGAATTTGGCAGAACTCATTCATAGAGGGATAAATTTTCAATCGGATCCTGATTCAGTTTGTTGGTGCAGAAATAAAATAAGTAGTTTTAATGTTTTGAAAACAAATGGTGTGAGAGTTGAAGTGTTTCATTTATAGTTTGAATCAAACCATTTAAACAATTTATCTTTACTTTTTTATTTGTGATACAAAATTGCACATTTAAAATAAACTGCATCATCTCTTGAAAGTAGTTACAAGGTGTATTATTATTTTGCAATGCTACATTATAGGCATTTCTGGAAAGCAAAGTTTTACTATTAAGCACGTCAAAAATATTATTGATGGTTTCCATGAAGTATGAGCATTGCTTAAACGTGGGCAAACTCGCACAGTAGACAAACTCTCCACTGAGTGAAGTTCCTTTATGATTTCCCAATTAGCATAACCCTCATTGGGAATCTGTAGTTTATATTTTATAAGATTGGTTCTTACAGACTTTAATAAATGTGGAACATCAGAGATGCAGTAAATTTGTGTATTTTTATAATAAAAAAATGGTTTTGCAGGTGTTATGTCCAATTTCTTGTACACGAATTGATTGGTTGTTGATTAGTCGCACACAATAGCATGGACTGACAGACCTAGCTTTACACCCGAGCAATTGTGGCACATAGCATGCTTTGTAGGTTTTTTACTGGTAAAACTTTATTAGATACGGAAAAACTCACTATTTGTTTCCACTGCCCATATAAACTCCTTATCATAAACACGCATACAAACTTAGCTAATAAATAAAACCATATATTAAGTCATGCTTACTGTTGTAGATCAAATCTCTTTTAAAATCAAAAATTAATTGTGTATTATGTTAAATGTTAATGGAGAGACAATCTGGAGGTATAGGCATTCTCGCCAATGGAGTGTCGTCAAATACCCACCACGAGAACCACAACCAACGCCGCAGGTAGCAGAGATTGCAGTGTAGAGTAGCGTAGGCTAAGCAAACCAGATGTTAGAGTTCAGAATGTACAAAATGTTTCAGAAAAAATAAATAAATAAAATAAATAAAAAGGAAGAGAAAACGAACCAAGAAAAAAAGAACTTAATAAATAAATAAAAAAGAAAAAAAAAACAATATTAAAAGAATAAAAATAAATTAATGAAAAAAAATATATAAAAAAAAACACAATAGTTAAAAGAAGAAAAAATAAAAAATATTTGAAAAGAAAAAGATATATATATATATATATATATATATATATATATATATATATATATATATATATATATATATATATATAATAAAAATTTAAAAAAATGAACAAAAATAATAATATAAATATACATATAAAATATTGTAGTAGGTTATACAATATTAGAAGGTAGCTACACTACCTTCTTCCAGAAAGAGGGGAGGAATGTTGCGAGTCAAAATACGACTACCTACGAGTAGTTGACTCGCGACACAACCCAAGTAGCCTATCGACCAGTTGCAGCTATAATTAATATTACATATATGAATTTCACAGGTGTTACAATTACACAGTGACACAAAAACTAGGGCTAAAATGCACCATTGGCATTTTGTATGAACTGGCTCATTGCGATTATTGTTTTGGGTCAACACTTGCGTAATTGGAACACCTAAGTAGATTATAAAAATAATTATGTAGCTAGAATTAAGAATATAAATAAGAGTGGATTAAGAATAAATCGAAGTTGTATATTTCCGAAAGCGAAACGGTATGTGTTGTGTTTACGCCTCAGTCGGCAAGTGTTTTACAGGTCTGGCAAGTATTTACAGGTGACAGGCAACTGCAGGGCTAACGCTCAGAGAACGCAACACTGTGATGTCCATTGCAATACGCTCAAATGGCGTTCCCACATTGTATAAATGCATTTTCCCCTGACTGCGACGGCTCGGTCCCTTGGTAGCTGTACACATTTCACTAGCACTAATCCAATCAACTACCGATTGCTGGCAACCAACCCAATAAAATCGTGTTTTAATTTTCTCGACTGCTTTTGTTATTCCCAAATGTCCTCCGCTAGGCCCACTATGGTATTCCTTGAGAATTTCGCTTATTTTTGCCTTAGGTACAACAATCAAGTTCTTCATGGTTTTTCCATTCGCTCTCCCACAGGCGGAATAAGCATCCATCTTGCAACTTTAAGTTATTCCATTGAGCCCAATATGCGTTAGTTGCGGGACTTTCGGTCGAGTTTTCATTCTATTCTGGTCGTTTTCCTTCTTTCTTACTTGACACTATTTTTGCCAATTCTGGAAAATTTCGTTGTTCTCTTTTTATTTTCTCTGTGGTCCATTCTTCGTCTGGTAAAACAGCCATTAAGCGGACATTAACTACTCCTTCTTTCCCTTCAGCTTTAGAACAGTGCTTACATTCCATAGTGCAAGGACGTCGTGATAGTGCATCAGCAATCCTGCGGCATCCGCCTCTGCGATGTTCTATTGTAAAATCGTAGCTTTGGAGTCTCTCAATCCATCTCGCAGCCTAACCTTCGGGATTTTTGAACTGTAATAGCCGGCGCAGAGCAGCGTGATCCGTTCTCAACAAGAACTTTTGTCCATACAAGTACTTGTTAAAGTGCTTCACGCACTGCATAACCGCCAAAAGTTCTCTCCGTGTTACACAGTAATTTCGCTCTGGCTTTGATATGATTTTGCTGAAGTACGCTATTACTCTTTCATGTCCGTCAATAACTTGCGACAGGACACCTCCAATCCTGAAGCCACTTGCATCTGTATCCAAAATAAATTTTTCGCCAGGAATTGGATACGCAAGGATCGGAGCCGTACACAATAGCTCTTTCAATCTGTTGAATGCCTTCTCCTGTTCAATTTTCCACTCAAAAGGACAATTTTTTTTCGTTACTGCATGCAGACTACCAGCCATGTCTGCGAAGCCTGGAAGAAAGCGTCTCTAATAGGTGCAAAGACCCAAGAAGCTGCGTAGCTCATGCAAAATAGTTGGTCTTGGCCACTCCCTTACTGAGTCTATCTTATCTGGATCTGTGTGTACTCCTTCAGGTGTGACCTTGTGACCTTATGTCCAAGGTACTTGACTTCTTTCTTGAAGAACGAGCATTTCTTTGCGCTCAGCTTCAACCCTGAAGCTCCTAATCGCATCAATACTTCTTCCAAATTCTTCAAGTGGTCCTCGAAGTCCTTTCCCATAACGATGATGTCATCTAGGTACACCAGACACGTTTTCCAGTGGAGACCCTTTAGTACATGTTCCATTAGTCGTTCAAATGTAGCTGGAGCATTGCACAGTCCGAATGGCATCACCAAAAATTGCCATAGTCCATCACCGGCGCTGAATGCTGTCTTTTCCTTGTCTTGGTCGTCTACTGCCACTTGCCAATATGCTTTGTAAATCCAGCGTTGAGAACCAATTTGAACCAGAAAGTGTGTCCAACGTATCGTCGATGCGAGGTAATGGATAACTATCTTTCTTCGTTACCTCATTTAGTTTACGATAATCTACACAGAAACGTGTGGAACCATCCTTCTTCTTGACTAATACCACTGGAGAACTCCAGGGGCTCGCTGATGGCTCTATGACGTTGTTCTGATGCATTTCCTTCAGCAATACATTCACCTCTTCTCTCTTTGCAAGAGGTACTCTTCTTGACGCTTGACGAATGGGTTTGGCATCACCAGTGTTGATTGTGTGTTTCACCATCTTTGTTCTGCCTTCGTTTTTACTCTTTTCAGCAAATACTGACCAATGTCTTGCCAAAAGTTGGCTGGCAGTCTTCCTCTGCTCTGTGGATAAGTCTTTACTCCATTTTTTCGTTAGATCGTCGAGTACCTTTTTATCAGCTGGCATCTTACTTTTTGTGTCTCGCGGCCGGCTCTCACAGTTTACAATTGCCGAAATTGCCCGGCAATTCCCAATTATCTGTCCTTTCTCTATGGTTTTAGCGGAATTTGCAAGTTGACCACTCTTACTGGCACTATTCTGTTCAGCTGTTCTTCTACGAGGGTTTTTCCAATTATGATGTCATCCAGTGCAAATTTTTCATCAGTCTCCACAACCCACAACTTGTTCTTCTCCACATCTCCGTCCATTTTGGCCCATATGACTGCCTCTGACTTTGCTGGGATTTTTGTCCGCTGCGATACAATGGCTTGTCGGATACCTCCATACTTATCCTCACCAACGGATAACGGTATTTCGGTGTTCGCATACTTCAACATTCGGCATTTCAAATCTAGGGTGAATCCATTCCGAATCATAAAATCCACACCTAAGATTAATTCGTCCACAATATCCGCAACTACAAACTCGTGCGTCACTGTTGTAGTGCCGATAGTTATATTCCGTGTAACTTTTCCCAGTACCGGTGCATCATCTCCACTTGCCGTACGCAATCTTATTCCCAGAAGCGGCTCGATTCCCCGAACGAGATCCCTTCTAATTATGGAATGTGATGCACCCGTATCCAATGTTACCACGATTTTTCTACCATTTACTACGCTGTCGACAGTTAGGCTGTTGATTTTCCGTGCCATCTGAGAAACGAAGATTCTGGGGCTACATGTTGTGGGAGTCAGATCAAGCCCCTCGAGACTGACTCCATCTAGTTTGTCGACGGCTTTTCAACATTTTCTGAATCCCTATTTTGGAATCTGTCTTGCTTTGCCGGTCTTACCGGCGAGCGTGATCTAGAACGCTTCAGTCTCGACTGCCAATTACGAGCCTTATGTCCGACGTCTCCGCAGGTAAAGCATTTGCCCGAAACTTTGCGTGCTTTCGACTTTTACCTGACGGGCTCTGTATTCTGGCTGGCACACCAAGGCTGCTGTCTCTGAAGTTAAAGCGCTAGCTACTGACTCCATATATGTAGCTTTTGGATTACTTATCGCAGAACGCTTTATCTCCGCATCGCGAATGCCATATACGAATGTGCCCATCATACACCCCTCAGTAATATCTGCTGAGTAGACAAGATGAGCCAGCCGTTCCACTTCCGCCGCAAACTGTTGAAGAAGAAGTACTTGGTACATCTGCTTGCGATGTTCACTACGATAGTGGCGTTGAGCGGCATTCATCAAGTTTTCAAAGCAGTCTGGCTCAGTTTCTGAGATAGTTTGAAGAGCAGCGGCAGCACCTTTCAACGAAACAGTTAATGCAGTCACTTTTCATAACTCCCTAGGATCAAGATTCATCGCTGGGGGTGAGTATAATGCTAAGCATCCGCAATGGGGGTCTGGAATAACAACTCCTAGAGGCCGTAACCCAACCAACCTACTGGCCAATGGACAGTAACAAGCCTCCAGACGTTATCGACCTGTTTGTGTCCAAAGTTGTACCAAAAACAAACACTTCCATGGAATCGTGCCTGGACCTGTCATCAGATCACTCACCGATAGTTCTAACAATTAGCTGTGAGGTTCAGATCAGAGCAAGAACAATCTGTCTACACAACAAAAGCATTGGGAGTTGTTTAGACAAAGCATTATCGAAACTCGAGTCATCAATATTCGATTAAAAAACAAAACCAATATAAACCATGCAGTAGAAATTTGAACTCAACCATTCAGCATGCTGCATGCACTTCCACATTGGAGCCCAGCTGTATAAGTAATAATCGTGATGTAAGCCAGGTTGTAAAGGAGCAACTAAAAGAAAAGCGGAGACTGCGTCGAATTTGACAAATGACCAGAAGCCCCTATGACAAAAACCGGTTTAATTGCGCTACAAAGCAACTCAAAAACGCCCTACGGTCAACAAAAAATTCAGAAATACAAAGCTATCTCAGCAGCTTGTCACCTTCACAGGCTCAGGTTATTCTCTATGGAAAGCTACAAATAAACTAAATCAACCAACATCACATGAGACACCTATTAAAACGATGATCTCAAACGTTTTTGAAATACTGCTAATTAAACGTTTAATGCTTATAATTGACCAAAAATATATATTTTTCCTAAACACCAGTTCGGGTTCAGGACAAACCACTCAACAATTAACCAAGTCCATCGGATTACAAACGAAATTGAAAAAGCGTTGGAAGAAAAGAAAGTATGCTCTGGGATTTTTTTAGATGCATCGCAAGCATTTGATAAAGTATGGCACGCTGGCCTTTTATACCAGAATACTCTAACCATACGAATACTTTGAAATCCTTAAATCGTATTTGAGTAATAGATACTCGTACTTCAGAATACAAGTTAATAATACCATCTTTTCGAAACTAATTGAAATCAAAACGGAGGTCCCGCAAGGAAATTTGCTTGGCCCTTTGTTATACCTAATTTTCACTAGTGACCTACCAACGTCAAATAATGCAGTCATTGCAACGTTTGCAGATGATACTGCCATACTGGCCACAGCCAAAACAGAGAAGGAGCCCGCTGTGATATTGCAAGCAGAAATGACTAACGTAGTAAGATGGACTAAAAAAAAATAAAATTAAACCAAACAACACTAAATCGGTCCATATAAACTTTATAAAGAAGAATACCCAATATATTCCTATCTATATCGATGATATACAGATCCCATATACTAATACTACCAAGTACTTGGGTATGACACTCGGCACTAAGTTTCGCTGCAAAGCACACATTAAAAATAAAAGGGAACAGTTGGACCTGAAATTTAACTCAATAAAATGGCTCATAGGACGTAAATCCGCTCTATCACTTAAAAATAGAATTAGCATATACAAGCAACTGTTGAAACCAGTGTTGTCATATGGCGTCCAACTCGGGGGCTGCGCTAGTCAGAACTACATAACTACCATTCAACGATTTCCAAACAAAGTTTTGAGATGTATGGCCAATGCCCCCTGGTATATCGGAAATTGTGACCTGCACCATGACCTTGAAGTCGGAACAGTTTAGGACGAAGTAAAACGGTTTGCTGAAGCTCATGCAGTCAGAATAAGTTACCATGCTAACGAAGAAGCCTCTAACCTGCTAATTACAAATAGTATAGAATGCAGATTAAAACGCACTAAATATATTGACCTGATAAACCAAACCTAACATATAAGGGAGTGGTCAAAAAGTAAATTTCTAAAAGAATTGCTTGTTAGTTTTAAGGTACTAGTAATATACACATTTTATAATGTAAAAATAAATTTTATTAACTTATAAATAGAATACGTAAAAAAAACAAAACAAAACGGACGAAATGCTATGACATTACGGAAGAAACGCCGGTACTAAACCAATAAGGTATAGTAGATCGGACAGTTGTCATCACATGGAGGATCATTAATGACAAATGTATTATGAGGCAAAAGAGCTTTTAGGTCGCAGTGACGGCCATGGGGCAGACTATTAAAACTGAGTGTACGGTTTCGAAAAAGAAGAGAGAGATGACAACGCACCGACATGGACACGATGCTCTAGAAGACGAAGTAAAATGGAAGTGAGTCATTAACACTCAAGAAGTTCGGTTGTGCAGTTTATACAGTTTACTCTTCGAATATTTAAATATATATTGTTACTTAACCCAGTTTGTCCATTTGAATTGTTTTATTTTATAAACATAAACTAGTGAAAAAAAGAACAAATAACCCCATTACAGTGCATTTTGCGCATATTTATGGTGGCCCATGGGGGGAACTTGAAACTAATAAACTCTAGTTTACTCATATAATTTAAAATAGAGTCGAATAAAACAAAAAATGTGACTACAAATTTATAAATCTAAATCAATATATAAATCAATATATATATATATATATATATATATATATATATATATATAAATATATATATATATATATATATATATATATATATATATATATATATATATATATATATATACTCTCATATATATATATATATATATATATACGAAGTGTGATCAAGAAATAACCGTATTTGTGTGATCAAAAAATAAAGTATTTATTTATTCATCAACAACTATCTTGTCCCCTTCAAAGTAATTCCCCTCAGATATAATACACTTATGCCAGCGTTTTTTTCAATCCTCGAAACACTTCTGAAACGCTTTTTTTGGTATCGTCAACAGCTCCTGTTTCGATTTTTATTTTATCTCCTCAGTCGTAGCAAAACGCTTTCCTTTCATCGGTGTCTTCAGTTTTGGAAAGAGGAAAAAGTTAGCGGGGGCCAAGTCCGGTGAATACGGTGGTTGAGGCATGATAACGGTTTTGTTTTTGGCCAAAAACAGCTCCTGAGCGATGTCCATGCGACGTTGTTTTTGCTCAAAATTTAGCAATTTTAGAACAATCTTCGCTTCCGCACGGTTCATGCCTAAAACATCCGTAAAAATTGCTTGGCATGAGCCGAACGATATGCCAACATCATCAGCAACCTCTCTGATAGTGACTCGACGATTATCCAAAATTTTTATATATATTATGTCTATGGAGTATATGTATATATATATATATATATATATATATATATATATATATATATATATATATATATATATATATATATATATATATATATATATATATATATATATATATATATATATATATATATATATATATATATATATATATATATATATATATATATATATATATATATATATATATATATATATATATATATATATATATATATATATATATATATATATATATATATATATATACTCCATAGACATAATATATATAAAAGAACAACACCACTGCAGTGCTCAAAGGTGAAATCAAAGGCACCAAAAGAAGCGGTTAATCAATCGAAGGAGAATTAAGAAAAGCGGTAGCAACATATTGCAAAAAAAACAACAACAAATAGTGCACTGAACACGACGAGCAACAACTCCGAATAGAAGAAACCGGTCGACCGTTCAGCTCTACGATGTAAGTGTACTAGTGCTATATTGTAAACTTAATTATTCTCTAAACAAAACAACAACAAAAAACGCTACATATATTGAGTGGGGTATATCGGTTAGAAAGAGCAGATCGTATCGCAGCCATCAAGCAAATATCTAAAAATTTAAAGAAAGATGCCACCGCGAGAAAAACAAAATCATATTGTCAGGTTCGTCTTAAAAGGATTGAATTCATCAATAAAGAATTTAATGAGACTCACAAATTGCTCGTGTGTCATGACGCGGATCAGAAGCTGAAATATTTCACTGATAAAATCGCTTCGAAATTTGAAGAGCATTACTTTGAGATTCTGTGTGTGCTTTTGGATGTATGCGAAACACTAGCATCCACTTCCTTGGAGTCGTCTACAACAAATATGGAGGGAAATTATTCGGTAGCTTCACATCCTACTTCATCCATTGAATTGCCCAAACTGCCACTGCCATCGTTTTCCGGAAAATATGTCGAATGGCCGGCTTTTAATGACGCATTTGTCCGCCTAATTCATAAAAATACCGATCTAAATGCGATTCAAAAATTTCATTTTTTGAAGAAGGCACTGCTCTTAGATCACGATTGCGATGTTCAACAAATGGCTTTAACGGAAATTAATTACACGATAGCTTTGGAATTAATTGTTAAGCGTTACGATAACCCCCGTTTGCTTTTCATGCATAACAGTATGCCTACACTGAACATAGAGCGCTCCGAAGACATCAAATCGTTATTAAATATTGCCAATGTCGGCATTAATGAATTCAAGCGTCTGAAGATTGCGGTATCCGAGTGCAACCATTGGATTGCGTATTGTCTGACGACAAAATTACCTAAGGATACGCATCAAGCATGGGAGCATCACTTAGGTAGTGACACCAGCATTCCGACATTCGAAGCCATTGAAACATTTTTAAATAATCGTCTCGTCACTATCAATGTAATTGAAAACAGAAATATATCAAGCGTTATGCATTTAGTCCCACAAAAGCAGCTTAACGACCATGCGTCAGGGAACAAACGCCACAATCGAAACGCTAGAGGATTTAGTCAAAATAAGAACAGCTTTCACGTCGTTGCACATCCGAAATATTCTAACTTTTGTTACCTATGTGGCGACGCACATATCTTGCGTCGTTGCTCAACCTTCCTCTCCAAAGATTGCTTTGAGAGAAAGTCTATTGTTGATAGAGCAAAACTTTGGTTGAATTGCTTGAGCAGGTCCCATGCATTGTCGCAATGCACCAGCACGAAGAACTGCTTGAAATGTGGACAACGGCACCACACCCTTTTACATTTTCCCACTGCAAGGCCCATTCCGCAAAACGAAGTCACTCCATCAACATCTGGTGCTCTTCCCCAAGGAAGTTCTCAAACAAAAATAAATCATTTCGCTCCACCCTCTCGGTGTGAAAGCACGCCAAATCAAATAACGGCTCATCAAATGCCTGTATCTTCAATGTCAACGCATACTGCTCAACTACATTCAGCAATTTTGACCGAGTATGCTCCTCGTAGAGTGCTATTAGCAACTGCTCTTGTCTCGCTTGTGAATAACGTCACCGGCCAGGAAATAGTAGTGCGCGCTCTCTTAGACTAAGGTTCGGAATGCACAATCATTTCGGAGCGCGCAGTTCAAACCATTGGTTTAACACATAACCGTACTTCGGCAGATATATCAGGTGTGGGCAGCAACGCCGCGCATCGATGCAAGTACACGGTCAGATTCAGCATGCGCTCATGTGTGAACCCTATATTTAATGTGGTAGTCGACACCGCCTTCGTTTTAAATGCGCTCACCACCAAACTGCCAAGTCAAACTATTGAGCCACAACAGTGGTCACACATTCAAGGACTGCAGCTGGCAGATCCCAATTACTATCAAGCTCGCCGAGTAGATTTACTAATAGGGGGAGACATGTATGCCCACATTTTATTGCCAGACACACGTATTGGAAGGTTTGACGAACCTGTTGCCCAAAACACACATTTTGGATGGATCTTGTCCGGCATTACTACACCCATGACAAATAATTCTACCAGATTTATTTTCAATCACACCACACTTGAATTAGAGTCACTTGTTCAACGATTTTATGAACTCGATCAAGTACCCATCGAGCGATCTCTCACTGCCGAAGAGTCATGGTGTGAGGCACATTTTCAACAAACGCATGTGCTTCAACCAAATGGGAAGTATTTAGTGAGACTTCCATTAAAAGGTTTATTTGATGAATCTCAAACACTTGGGAGGTCCAAACAAATTGCATTAATTCGATTTTATTATTTAGAGCGAAAACTCCAGCATAACGAAGATTTACGCACGCGCTACGAGGATGGAATTCATGAATATTTTTCCCTCAATCAAAGCACTCCAGCAAGGACAACGGAGGCCGAACATTGTATCAAAACTGTGGCAGATAAACCAAACGTCACCTCATGTGTTGTACCGCACCACGCTGTGCTTAAAGAAGACAGCCAAACAACAAAATTCCGTATAGTATTTAACGCGTCTTGCAAAACAACCAACGGAAAATCGCTTAACGACGTATTGTTTGTAGGGCCAGCTCTGCAGAATGATTTGCCAGCAGTTGTATTGAATTGGAGGAAACATAAACTGGCATTCACCGCCGATATAAAAAAAAATGTATCGGTGCATAGATATGCATATCGATGACTGCCAATATCAACGTATCTTATGGCGGAATGAAATAACCGAAATCAAAGAATACTGTCTTACCACAGTTACATTCGGAACGGCATCAGCTCCCTATACAGCAATACGAGTGCTACATCAACTCGCCGAAGACGAACGGACGTCGTATCCACTTGCTGCACCTGTTCTCAAAAGTGAAAATTATGTAGACGACGTACTCTCTGGTAGTAACTCGATTGAGGCAGCTACAGCAATTCGAAAACAAGTAACACTTGCTCTACGTTCACCAGGCATGGAGCTTCGAAAATGGTGCAGTAATTTATCTGCGTTGCTCGATGGTATCCCAACCGATCATATGTCTAATAGCAATCTTTTAGAATTGAATAGTAGTGGTACTGTAAAAACGCTCGGTTTATGCTGGCAGCCCAATAAAGATGTTTTCAAATTTAGGATTAACTTCGTAATTGATTTTTCAGCTACAAAACGGTCAATGCTATCGACTATAGCTCGTCTCTTCGATCCACTTGGATTTATTGCAACAGTCGTAGTAGCAGCCAAAATTATCCTCAAATCGGCGTGATCCCAAAAAATACAGCGCTACTACCAACCGTGCACATCTTTAGGATGGGATGAGTTGTTACCTCCGCATTTGAATGAGCGATGACAACAATTTCTAAATGCATTATCCACGCTGCATTGCATCACGGTGCCAAGATGGCTGCAATACGAACCATCATCCGTGGAATCACTACAACTTCTCGCCTTTTGCGATGGCTCCTCGCCTGCAAACGCAGCATGCGTTTATCTACGCGTAAAATGCACTGATGGTAGAGTGTTCACAAATCTACTAATCGCAAAAATTTGAGTCACTCAGCGAAACCTCTTACGATCCCGCGCGTCGAGTTGTTTGGAGCAATTCTAGCAACCGAATTAACTGATTGGACCAAGCAATCATTGTCCGTACCCAACGCGAATTTAGACATATACTATTGGACAGATGCAACTACTGTATTATACTGGGTAAATGGCGACCTGAGCCGATGGCAGACATGGGTGGCAAACCGCATTGGTATAATTTTACGAACATCGTCTCCGTCACAGTGGAGTCATGTTGACACACTTCAAAATCCCGCCGACAGTGCCACACGTGGACTAACACCAACGACTGTATCAACATTTAAACTATGGTGGAATGGTCCAGGGTGGTTGTTGCAGTCAGAAAAAGATTGGCCAAGATTTTACGCTAAAAATTACTTGTCAATGAAGAAACAGCTGAAATCAAATCCAAGCAGTTGCAAGTACACGTTTTAATTTGTCAAGACTCTGCAATTTTCAAATACTCTTCGCTGAATCAAACGTTACGCGTCTGCGCCTACATTTTCCGTCTCGCTCACAACAGCCTTGCCCAAGGTCGGTAACGTCGATGTGGGCATCTTATTACAACATAGTTAAAGCAGAGCTTAATGAAAATAGTCGCTCTGGTGCAACAGGAAGCATTTTCCAAAGAAATTTACTGCGTAGGAAATGATAGACCACTACCAAACGGCAGTAAATTGACAAACTTAAACCCCTTTCTTGACGACCAACAAACTCTAAGAGTGGGTGGCCGAATTCAACGTTCAAATCTATCATTTGATCATAAACACCCAATAATCTTGCCGAACAGTCACCATTTGACTACGCTGGTAATTGACAATGCACATGCTACAACATTACATGGCGGTGCCCAATTAACCTTATCATACTTACGGCAACAGTTTTGGATTATTAATGCAAGGCGTGCTGTTAAGCAACATCTTCGAAAATGTATCAAATGCTTTCGCAACAAACCAGAAGTGGCGTATCAACTTATGGGGGACCTCCCATTCCATCGAGTTAATCCACCACAGCGTCCGTTCCTAGCGACTGGTGTCGATTTCACAGGCGCAATTGAAATAAAATCTTCGAGATTCCGTGGGAACACGACCTACAAAGGTTACATCGCTATCTTTATTTGTTTAGCGACCAAGTGTATTCATCTGGAAGCTGTTACAGGAATGTCAACGGAAAACTTTTTGTGGGCTCTTCAAAGGTTCATCGGATGTCGAGGAATCTGCCGGGACATTTTTAGCGATTGTGGAACAAATTTTATAGGCGCAGAAAAGGTACTACAAGCAACGTGAATTCGCTGAGGCAGTAGAATAAGAAATCGTGCCGAAATTGGCAATCCAAGGAATTCAATGGCACTTCAACCCTCCCCACTCACCCAACTTTAGTGGTTTGTGGGAAGCCAATGTGAAATCCGTTAAATACCATCTAAAACGAGTAACCAGTGGTACACGACTCACTTACGAAGCTCTCTCAACTCTTCTTGTGCGCATCGAGTCATGTTTAAACTCCAGGCCTCTATGTAATTTAACGTCAGATCCGGAGGACTTAATGGTGCTTACGCCCGGGCATTTCCTCATGGGAGCCTCATTGCTATCAGCACCGGCAGCAGCACCAGCTGCTAACGTATCGTTAAGCCAACAGTTTATTCAAACACAACGAATGTTACAGCAATTCTGGAAGCAGTGGACATCAGACTGGTTGTCCCACCTTCAAACACGGCCAAAATGGTGTCAGCGTGAACCGAACCTGCAGCTGAATGATTTAGTTATCGTAGAGGATGATAGATTACCACCCAATGAGTGGATCATGGCGCGCGTCATCGAATTGCATCCTGGGCTGGACAACTTAGTCCGGGTGGTGACCATCCGTACCCAACACGGCACCTATAAACGCTCAATAACAAAGCTCTGTCTTCTACCAATTTCCTCATACACTCAAGAAAATTAACCTTACTTATAACTCAAACATCAAATATCAGCATACTTTACTTCATTATCCTTTCCCAACGACTTTGGTTCCGTTGCACAAATTACGTTTCATATGATCTTCGCTAAAGGAAATTGAGCACACTACTGCAGATTTCGTCATCATTCTTTTTTCCCAGCATGGGGGCGGTATGTACGGTTTCGAAAAAGAAGAGAGAGGGAGAGAGAGATGACAACGCACCGACATGGACACGATGCTCTCGAAGACGAAGTAAAATGGAAGTGAGTCATTAACACTCAAGAAGTTCCGTTGTGCATACATAGTTTATACAGTTTATTCTTCGAATATTTAAATATATATTGTTATTTAACCCAGTTTGTCCATTTGAATTGTTTTATTTTATAAAGAGAAACTATTGAAAAAAAAGAATAAATAACCCCATTACAGTGCATTTTGCACACTAAGTTATTATTAGTATCGCAACCAGCATTTTTTGTCTTGGAGTAAACCACAAGCTGGACCCTCAATATAGGGGACTTTATGTAATTGATAAAATATTAGGACATGACACGTGATGCGGGATATAGATGGTTACCAAATAATATAGCTCCATTGTATCGCTACATTCGAGGCTGACAAATTGAAGCGGTGGATAAATGTCCCAGACCCATCGGGTTTAGACTCAGGACCGATTCGCTAGAAGAAATCGATCACCAAAGGAAACCGCAGGTCCATCCCCTGCACGAAAAACAAAGAAAAAGATGGATATTCAGATATGTCTTTAGTGCAACTGATTTATTCTTAGCTAGAATTATATTTACATTTATTATATATATATAAATATATATATATATATATATATATATATATATATATATATATATATATATATATATATATATATATATATACGAGGTGTGATCAAAAGATAACCGTTATTTTCATCTTTTCGTGAGTTACGTATGTTCGATGTTCGCATTTTTTGTCTGTTATGTTAGTACACATGTCTGTTATATATGTTGGCAATACCCACCATTTTGGATAGTCAGTTTGTTTTTGACAGATAAAAAGGTTAGTCGTGTTTTGGTGTGCTCTTCGATTTTGTACTATTCGAAAAAATGGATCAAAGAAATTGTATTCACTTTTGTGTAAAAAATGAAATTAAATGCGCAAGGACATTTGAAATGTAGACTGTGGCCTTTGGCGAGTCTACTATGAGCAGAACACCAGTTCAATTGTGGTATAACCGGTTTAAGGAAGACCGAGACGATGTCAATGACGATGCTCGTCCTGGTCGCCCGAGCAAGTCAACAACCGATGAAAACATTGACGCAGTGAAGAAAATGATTTTGGATAATCGTCGAATCACTATCAGAGAGGTTGCTGATGATGCTGGCATATCGTTCGGCTCATGCCAAGCAATTTTTACGGATGTTTTAGGCATGAAACGTGCGGCAGCGAAGATTGTTCCAAAATTGCAAAATTTTGAGCAAAAACAACGTCGCATGGACATCGCTCAGGAGCTGTTTTTGGCCAAAAACAAAACCGTTATCATGCCTCAACCACCGTATTCACCGGACTTGGCCCCGCTGACTTTTTCCTCTTTCCAAAACTGAAGACACCGATGAAAGGAAAGCGTTTTGCTACGACTGAGGAGATAAAAGAAAAATCGAAACAGGATCTGTTGACGATACCAAAAAAAGCGTTTCAGAAGTGTTTCGAGGATTGAAAAAAATGCTGACATATGTGTATTATATCTGAGGGGAATTACTTTAAAGGGGACAAGATAGTTGTTGATGAATAAATAAACACTTTATTTTTTGATCACACAATAGCGGTTCTTTTTTGATCACACCTCGTATATATATATATATATATATATATATATATATATATATATATATATATATATATATATATATATATATATATATATATATATATATATATATATATATATATATATATATATATTAAAATGTAAGTGAAATACTCCGACTGAAGAGTGGCTTGAGAGGTCCGTAATTGTGCCCTGATAACGGCGCCATAGTGGGTAACCACATATAAACCTTTTGTCTTTAATTTTTGTTGTAAAATCCCTAATTCTGATTTTAAACATATTGATCAAGCAGAAAATTATATTTTTTCTGGCGGATGAAATATATACTATAACCTCACAGGCCACGACACAAATATATGTTGTAAATTTTGTTTATATAGTATATATGTATATATATAAATATATGTATATATATAAATATATATATACAGTGCACTCGCGGTAACGTGAACTAATTAAAACCAAGAGAGTTCACGTTAGCGAAAATGTTCACGTTAGCGAACGTTGAATTTCAGAACAAAAAATAGCCTTAAATTACTTTATTGAGGAGTTTAACACGTTCTAGCGTGATAGTTTTTTTTATTATAGTCATTAGTAATATTAAAAACTTAAATTATAAATTCAATTTCATCAAAAAATTAAAAAAAAGGGATCGTGAAAATATCAGTGGGTATGGAATTATAAAGCAATTTAAATTAGTAATAAAAATTCACAAAAAAAAAGCAAAAAGAGATCACAAAAATATCCATAGGTGTGAAATTAAAGAGCAAACATAATTCCAAATCAAATTTATCCATTAAAGAAGTCCGTCATCTTTTTCTGCTGCTTTTTCTTCTCAAGTAGCTGGAATACTGCTTTCTCCCTTAAGCGTCTGAGTGCATTCATGTCACTTTGGTCCACCATTGCCTCTCCTGCCCATTGCAAGCCCTTGTCAAAGATTTCAAATGCCTCACTTGCGGTAATTTTCTTTACAGGATTATCAGCAAAGCAATCATCGTCATCACTTTCTTCGTTTTGATCAATTTCAATGATTTCGCTGGAGTTATCTTCACAATGATCGTTATTCCACTCTTGAACAATTGGCAATGTAAACTCAACCTAGAAAAGAGTTAGAAAAACAATTTAATTATGATTTTACAGTGTTTCCTAAAATGCCTACCTGAGGACTCAAATCCTGAAGGAGATCCATTGAAATTCTCATTAAAGAGTTTATTTCTCCATCCCATTTCTCTTTCAAGGTACTTAAGGGAATATTCCATTCAGGGTCCTCCTGGATTTCCGTTAAAGTAAAAACATTATTCCAGCAATTGGCAAGAGTTGTTGGGCTGACCCGATCCCATGAGACAGATAAAAGAGTTACAGCATCTTTCAATGTTACATTACTCATTGATTCTAACAGATCTCAATTTTTTGCCGATATTGAAGCCAATAAACTGTTTCTGTAATGTAACTTTTTTATTTTAATAGCATTTTGGTCCATCGGTTGAATGAGAGGAGTGACATTCGGTGGCATAAACATGGCAATTATATTTCCATCATCTGTTTTTAACTCTGTTTCGCTTGGATGAGAGGGAGCGTTGTCAAGAAGAAGTAGTGCCTTCATTGGTAAGTTGTTCTTCTTTAGAAACAGTTTTACCTGTTTAAAGTTAGAATGTTTTATAAGTTTTTTAAATCAAAGAAACCAATGCTTAAAAATGGCAGACGTCATCCAGGCTGATTTGGAGTTCTGATAATCCGTACGACAATTGAAGTTTTTAAAACTGCGTGGATTTTTTGCCTTACCGATCACCAATAGTTTTAGTTTATGCGCTCCAGATGCATTTGCACAACACAGGAACGTTATACGCTGTTTTTCTGTCTTTGCACCAGGAGCTGTTTTCTCCTGCGATGACACGTACGTCCTAGCTGGCAAAAGCTTCCAAAATAAACCTGACTCATCAGCATTATTTGATCCTTGCATAAGTCCATTTCCTTAATTTTTTCTTTTAGTTTTTGCTTAAATGGATCTACTAATTGAGGTTGTGACGAGAGGTTTTCTCCAGTTATTTTCAGCAAGCGAACTCCGTATCTTTTCTTAAATCGCTGGAGCCAACCGTCACTAGCATTAAACCTGGTTTCGCTTTCTTTTAGTTGGGAATGTAATTCCTTTGCTCTTTTCTTTGATCATTAATCCACTTATAGGCCAATTCCTGGTACGCATACGGATGAACCAATGATATAGACTTTTTTCCATAGCAGCAAATTCTGACGTCTTAAGAGTTTGTCTCTTCCCCGTATGTGTTATTTACACATGTCAAAATCGATTCTTTTTTTTTTGATACTGCATATTGTTGACTTAGCGACATTGTATTTTTTTGCCAAGATAGTTACACTTGTTCCATTTTTTAAACTGTCTAAAATGTCTGCTTTGTCTTTTAACTGCAAACAAATTGGTTTTTTAACACTCATGTCGATAAAATCACCACACCGCGCAAGAAGAAAACGTTAAATGAACTAAGACGAAGTCATACATTAAGAATTTGTAGATCATAGACACACATATTTCAATGTACGGGGACTCCCCGAACTTTTAATATCAAATTTCATGTATTGCAGTGTTGTTGTTGTTTTGCTCGCAACCTTACGTGGGATCTCACATGGAATGAGAGCATGACAAGTCATTTACTCTTATAGCTGGTATAGACACTAAACCGGTTTGACAAACAGGGTGAGTGTATTAGTGAGATTTATACGTCGCGACGCGTCGGTTGTGGTTGTATGAGTTTAACGGACCCGGTTGAAAGGGGCTTCCCCAAACATTTAAAATAAATTGTCATAGATTTCAGTGTTGCCTAACACTTTATGACTAGAAATGCAGTGAAAAAAATTTGTTCATGTTATAGAGCTTTCAAGTTTGTTCACGTTACAGAGTAGTTAGTGTAAAAAAATGCGTGTTCACGTTAGGCGGTGTTCACGTTAGGCGGTGTTCACGTTACCGCGAGTGTTATTATTTATTATATTCGTATATATATATATGCTTATATGTATATATATATAGTCATAAAAAAATAAAAAAGAGGGATTAAACCAAAATACATAATATTAAATGTATTTTGGATTAAACATTACAATTCATGTTAAAAATAAGGCTCAGCCTAATAGGAAAATTTGATTTATACTGTACCAATTATACGGTGCTTAGGTAGGCCGCATTAAAGAATTTAACATTTATAGTGTTGGTAAAGAAATAAATGCGCGGTGTAAGGCGTCGTTAGGAGTTCTTACCGGTCATTAAAATGTAAGTGAAATACTCCTGCTGAAGAGTGGCTTGAGAGGTCCGTAATTGTGCCCTGATAACGGCGCCATAGTGGGTAACCACATATAAACTTTTTGTCTTTAATTTTTGTTGTTAAGTCCCTAATTCTGATTTTAAACATATTGATCAAGCAGAAAATTATATTTTTGACAGATTAAATTTACTTAAATATTAATTGCCAAGTACAAAGTTTATGCTATTTAAAACAAAACTGATTCAACTAAGTGTGTTTGTTCAGTCCCACGATGCGTTCAGCTTCGATATCAAGAACGGAAAAATCTCGAAAAATCTAAAGGAGACTCTCTCGCAATATCTGGAGCCAAACGTACGCCAGTGGCGTGAACATATCGCCCCTTTTGCAGTATCTTCAACTTGATGTAGATGAAGTAAATGGCGGTGGCATGCGTATATAAAATGGATGCAAAGTGATCTCCAAGAGCTATAATGAACAAACAAATATGATTAAAAGGACCGCGACAGAAACGCTGCAAAGAATTATCAAACATCCTCTGGTTCAAAATATGGGGTGTAGAGATAAACAAAGAGAAATCTGTTCAAGTTGTATATATTTACTAACGGGAAATCTGAAAAACATCCTCTAACAATTAGAGACGAAATAATTAAAATTCAACCAAACTCAAAATACCTTAGCATAATAATAGACGCCAAACTTACTTGGATAAAACACATAAGAAGTAAACAATACGAAATGAGAAACAAATTCAGTTAATTAAGTTGGCTACTAGAAACAAATTCCAAATTATCACTACATAGTACACAAAAAAATGTGTAAGACAATGAAACATCATACCACTATGGAAATACGGGATACAAATCGGGGGGACTGCGAAAACAATCAAAAATTCTCCGTGCAATAACGAATGTTAACTGGTACGTGACGAATGAAGACATTCACAATGTCTTGAATAAAAGATCATAAATATAATCAGAAGTCTCATCAAGAAGAAGAACAAAATATTTGATTTTCTCTTTGGCGTTACAGGTTAAATGGGTGGCACTACAAATCATTATACATATGTGGTAAACTACGCAATTTTTTTGCTAATTGTACACACAAGGGCTTACATGCATATGCATGTTTTTATGCTCAAATGCAAAAAAAAAACACAAATAAGCGATTGGTTCTGAATGTGCACGTGTGTATATACTTACATACATTTATACATATATAATTCTAGCAGGTAGCGAAACGCGAAATAAAATAAAAGAAGACTTTTTCAAATTAACTTATCCATTTGAAATTAAATAATAATGCTGTTGTATTATATTCTTAATATTATTATAATACAGCCAAACTTTTAAAGCCAGCAAAAATTGGAGTACCATTCCATTTTTACAAAAATAGGTAAATTATGAATTTATGAAATCAAAGAAATTCTAAATTTCATGATCGACACTGATTCATTCATATATGTACGTATGGAATTGTGACTGTATTCGATTTCATAAAATAGTATGTGTTTTTGAAACAAAATGAGGCAATTTCTCAAAAATTGCCAATCTTCAAAATAATAAAAATTTATAAAATCAAACTATTCAATTTTCAAGATTACAGCTGAGAAGTCAAAAAATCTGTTGGTATTCTGCAAGCAATTCTTTTAGTTAATCTGCTTATAAATCATCCAAAGGATTTTAATCTTTGTGTATTTGGACCTGGGAATTCGGTGGAGGAAACCTTAAAAAACGTAGCAGAAAATCCACGGAGCGTCTAAAGAAAAATTCCAACAAAAAAGTCTAAGGCGGATCGCACCCACCGGACTTCCACATAGGTTTTAACATTGTATTTTGATATTTTGTTTTTTATGTACATATATTAATATGTATGTAGGTATAAATAATAAATGTTCTTGATTAAATAATATTTGCTCTGGCAGTGGCCAGAATAACCAAATTGTACAAATAATTTCACATAAAAACATATTGTAAATAAATTGGGGGAAAAAAATTTATATATATGTTTAAAATTAGAATTAGTGATTTTACACCAAAAATTAAAGACAAAACGTTTATATGTGGTTACCCACTATACCGCCGTTATCAGGGCACAATTACGGACCTCTGAAGCCACTCTTCAGCAGGAGTATTTCACTTACATTTTAATGACCGGTAAGAACTCCTAACGACGCCTTACACCGCGCATTTATTTCTTTACCAACACTATAAATGTTAAATTCTTTAATGCGGCCTACCTAAGCACCGTATAATTGGTACAGTATAAATCAAATTTTCCTATTAGGCTGAGCCTTATTTTTAACATGAATTGTAATGTTTAATCCAAAATACATTTAATATTATGTATTTTGGTTTAATCCCTCTTTTTTATTTTTTTATGACTATATATATATACATATAAGCATATATATATATACGAATATAATAAATAATAACACTCGCGGTAACGTGAACACCGCCTAACGTGAACACCGCCTAACGTGAACAC
The DNA here is from genome assembly GCA_920105625.2 of Clusia tigrina. NCBI lineage: Eukaryota > Metazoa > Arthropoda > Insecta > Diptera > Clusiidae > Clusia > Clusia tigrina. Next base: position 84,798,446 of record OV050030.1, on the reverse strand, counting down.
GCATTTTTTTACACTAACTACTCTGTAACGTGAACAAACTTGAAAGCTCTATAACATGAACAAATTTTTTTCACTGCATTTCTAGTCATAAAGTGTTAGGCAACACTGAAATCTATGACAATTTATTTTAAATGTTTGGGGAAGCCCCTTTCAACCGGGTCCGTTAAACTCATACAACCACAACCGACGCGTCGCGACGTATAAATCTCACTAATACACTCACCCTGTTTGTCAAACCGGTTTAGTGTCTATACCAGCTATAATAGTAAATGACTTGTCATGCTCTCATTCCATGTGAGATCCCACGTAAGGTTGCGAGCAAAACAACAACAACACTGCAATACATGAAATTTGATATTAAAAGTTCGGGGAGTCCCCGTACATTGAAATATGTGTGTCTATGATCTACAAATTCTTAATGTATGACTTCGTCTTAGTTCATTTAACGTTTTCTTCTTGCGCGGTGTGGTGATTTTATCGACATGAGTGTTAAAAAACCAATTTGTTTGCAGTTAAAAGACAAAGCAGACATTTTAGACAGTTTAAAAAATGGAACAAGTGTAACTATCTTGGCAAAAAAATACAATGTCGCTAAGTCAACAATATGCAGTATCAAAAAAAAAAGAATCGATTTTGACATGTGTAAATAACACATACGGGGAAGAGACAAACTCTTAAGACGTCAGAATTTGCTGCTATGGAAAAAAGTCTATATCATTGGTTCATCCGTATGCGTACCAGGAATTGGCCTATAAGTGGATTAATGATCAAAGAAAAGAGCAAAGGAATTACATTCCCAACTAAAAGAAAGCGAAACCAGGTTTAATGCTAGTGACGGTTGGCTCCAGCGATTTAAGAAAAGATACGGAGTTCGCTTGCTGAAAATAACTGGAGAAAACCTCTCGTCACAACCTCAATTAGTAGATCCATTTAAGCAAAAACTAAAAGAAAAAATTAAGGAAATGGACTTATGCAAGGATCAAATAATGCTGATGAGTCAGGTTTATTTTGGAAGCTTTTGCCAGCTAGGACGTACGTGTCATCGCAGGAGAAAACAGCTCCTGGTGCAAAGACAGAAAAACAGCGTATAACGTTCCTGTGTTGTGCAAATGCATCTGGAGCGCATAAACTAAAACTATTGGTGATCGGTAAGGCAAAAAATCCACGCAGTTTTAAAAACTTCAATTGTCGTACGGATTATCAGAACTCCAAATCAGCCTGGATGACGTCTGCCATTTTTAAGCATTGGTTTCTTTGATTTAAAAAACTTATAAAACATTCTAACTTTAAACAGGTAAAACTGTTTCTAAAGAAGAACAACTTACCAATGAAGGCACTACTTCTTCTTGACAACGCTCCCTCTCATCCAAGCGAAACAGAGTTAAAAACAGATGATGGAAATATAATTGCCATGTTTATGCCACCGAATGTCACTCCTCTCATTCAACCGATGGACCAAAATGCTATTAAAATAAAAAAGTTACATTACAGAAACAGTTTATTGGCTTCAATATCGGCAAAAAATTGAGATCTGTTAGAATCAATGAGTAATGTAACATTGAAAGATGCTGTAACTCTTTTATCTGTCTCATGGGATCGGGTCAGCCCAACAACTCTTGCCAATTGCTGGAATAATGTTTTTACTTTAACGGAAATCCAGGAGGACCCTGAATGGAATATTCCCTTAAGTACCTTGAAAGAGAAATGGGATGGAGAAATAAACTCTTTAATGAGAATTTCAATGGATCTCCTTCAGGATTTGAGTCCTCAGGTAGGCATTTTAGGAAACACTGTAAAATCATAATTAAATTGTTTTTCTAACTCTTTTCTAGGTTGAGTTTACATTGCCAATTGTTCAAGAGTGGAATAACGATCATTGTGAAGATAACTCCAGCGAAATCATTGAAATTGATCAAAACGAAGAAAGTGATGACGATGATTGCTTTGCTGATAATCCTGTAAAGAAAATTACCGCAAGTGAGGCATTTGAAATCTTTGACAAGGGCTTGCAATGGGCAGGAGAGGCAATGGTGGACCAAAGTGACATGAATGCACTCAGACGCTTAAGGGAGAAAGCAGTATTCCAGCTACTTGAGAAGAAAAAGCAGCAGAAAAAGATGACGGACTTCTTTAATGGATAAATTTGATTTGGAATTATGTTTGCTCTTTAATTTCACACCTATGGATATTTTTGTGATCTCTTTTTGCTTTTTTTTTGTGAATTTTTATTACTAATTTAAATTGCTTTATAATTCCATACCCACTGATATTTTCACGATCCCTTTTTTTTAATTTTTTGATGAAATTGAATTTATAATTTAAGTTTTTAATATTACTAATGACTATAATAAAAAAAACTATCACGCTAGAACGTGTTAAACTCCTCAATAAAGTAATTTAAGGCTATTTTTTGTTCTGAAATTCAACGTTCGCTAACGTGAACATTTTCGCTAACGTGAACTCTCTTGGTTTTAATTAGTTCACGTTACCGCGAGTGCACTGTATATATATATTTATATATATACATATATTTATATATATACATATATACTATATAAACAAAATTTACAACATATATTTGTGTCGTGGCCTGTGAGGTTATAGTATATATTTCATCCGCCAGGTGGCGCAACAAAAGTTTTTTTTTCATACATTTCGTACAAACACTATAGGTTAGGTTTAGAGAAAGATTTTTTTTATAGGGCTTTATATCCATTCAATATGTATTAATATTTACATTTCATTTTTAGTTATTAGATTTTGCGTATATAAAACAAACATTGAAGACAAACTTAACAACACGAAATATTTAAATTCGATTGTTTTTTTAAGGTAAAATAAAAAAAGTGGGATTATATTATGTGTTTTTACAATATGATTATATTTATACTTTCAACAATATAAAATTGCAACACACGGAACTCAAAACCAAACAATTTCTCTCCACATCTAATTAGTATAACAATAAAATGCCACGACGTCGTTCAAATCTTGGTCGCAGAACTTCGGCATCGCAAAGAAGAGATACGGATCGAGCAAATTTAAACACGGAACAAAGATTACAAGTGAATGAAGCATCCAGATTAAGAGTATCGCGATTACGTTCAACAATAACTACTGAACATCAGAATGAATGCCGGACATTCATGAGAAACACAATCAGAGACAGACGCCAACATAGAACAGATGCAAATCGCAATTTATCTCAACTCACAAAAAGAGAACGTATGCAGACAGCCAGAGCATTTACATTGTCATTTTTTTATCGTATCGCATTTAAATATGATCCAGATATTATGCTCACGTAAAAGCCAGAGCATTTACATTGTCATTTTTTAATCGTATCGCATTTGAATATGATCCAGATATTATGCTCACGTAAAAATTATGATTGGCAACATGGATAAAGAATGTACTTATTGTCACGCTCTAAAATTTAAATGGGATGTGTTGTGCCTCTGGAAAAGTTGTTTTACCAGTATTACATCCACCACCAGAGCCATTGAAATCATTAATGTCCGGAGATAAAGAAGATTCAAAATTATTTCTAAAAAACATCAGAAAATTTAATAGTTGCTTTCAAATGACATCTTTTGCTGCAAAAATAATTTCATCCGTCGATGAACGAGGTCGTAATTTCAATTCGACGTTTAAAATACAAGGCCAAGTATATCATAATATTGGCTCCTTGCTTCCAATTCCAACTGAAACTACCAAATTCTTGCAAATATATTTTGTAGGAGACGCAGAAGAACAAGTTAATGTTCGCTGTGATTATAATCGGATTCAGCAAATAGTATTCGAGCAGTAGTATCAACATTACAAACTTTTTGACAGAAAAAAATCAACTGATTCAATTGTTCCATCAAATGCGGGATAAATTAGTGAACGACAATTATATGATTGTCATTAAAGCCGATAAAGTTCCAGTTGGAGAGCATTCGCGTCGATTCAATGCTCCCACTGTTAATGAAGTTGGGATTGTAATGGTTGGTGATGCATTTGAAAATAGAGATATTCGTATTTTGCGCTCTTCAGACTATTCAGGATACGCATCGTTCCTATGACGCCTTGCAATATCCATTAATATTTTGGGAAGGCGAAGATGGTTATCATATCAATATCAAACAAACAAATCCAGCAACAGGTACACTTAACTACTCAAATGTTTAATATTAACATACATTTACACAGCCTTTTCTTCATTTTACAGGTGAAGAGTCGAATAAAAAAGTCAGCGCAATGAATTTTTATTCGCATAGAATTATGATTAGGACCAACCATGACAATCATATTTTAAAATGCCGCCATTTGTTCCATCAGTTTATCGTAGATATGTATGCGAAAATCGAAAGCGAGCGAAAACGTTATATCCGATTCAATCAAGGTAAATTGCGCGCCGAAGAATACATTCATTTGTGCGATGCAATTAATAATAATATTGACGGCAATTTCAATCCGAATGAAATAGGAAGTATGTGTATATTACCATCATCATACACAGGCAGTCCACGTCATATGCAAGAGTACATTCAGGATGCTTATGTTCGCGCTTACGGTCGGCCAGACTTATTTATCACCTTCACCTCTAATCCAAAATGGGATGAAATTATAAAATAAAATAATAAAAAAGCAAGTGATCGACACGATTTTACAGCGCGTGTATTCAAGCAAAAATTAAAGTCACTAATTGATTTGATGGTCAAACATCATGTTTTTGGTGAAACTCGCTGTTGCCATTCCCATATTTTGATTTGGCTAATTAACAAAATTAAACCTGAAGAAATAGATAACATAATCTCTGCCGAAATCCCAGATACTGACATTGATCCAGAGTTATTCCAAATTGTGACTACACACATGATCCATGGTCATTGTGGTGCCATCAATATGAATTCACCATGCATGGACAATGGTAAATGCACAAAACGTTTTCCAAAGGATTTGCTATCGTATACAAACACTGGAAATGATGGATATCCTTTGTATCGTAGACGATCGACTGAAGATGGTGGATATTCCTTTATGATGACTGCAAGAAATGATATAGAAATTGATAATAAATTGGTTGTACCATACTCCCCACTGTTATCCAAAACATATAAAGCTCATATTAATGTTGAATATTGCAGTTCAGTTAAGTCAATTAAATACATCTGTAAATATGTACATAAAGGTAGCGACATGGCCGTTTTCGCTGTAGAAGGTGTGAATGAATATGATGAGGTTGCACGCTACCAAATGGGCAGATACATCAGCAGCAATGAAGCTGTATGGCGAATTCTTTCTTTCCCTATTCATGAAAGAGATCCAGTTGTCGTTCATTTGGCTATTCACCTCGAAAACGGTCAACGAGTATATTTTATTGAACAAAATGCAGCAGAACGAGCAGTTATTCAACGAACAACAGCATTGACTGATTTCTTTCGTTTATCCCAACATCAAAATTATTATGGTCGATTTGCGAGAACATTGCTCTATGCTGAAGTACCAACCTATTTCACGTGGAATAAGTCGAGAAAAACATGGGAACCCCGTAAAAGAGGAAAAGCTGTTGCCGATTATCCAGGAATATTTTGTACTAATGCATTAGGCCGACTATACACAGTTCATCCCAAACAGCGAGAATGCTTTTTTTTACGATTGTTGTTAATTAATATTCCTGGACCAACATCGTTCGAATATTTGAAAACTGTAAATGGTCAACTACATACAACGTATCATGATTCATGCCGAGCATTAGGATTATTCGAAGGAGATTTGCATTGGGATTTAACTCTTGCCGACGCTGCTACCAGTTCAACGCCACGCCAAATACAGTGGTGGATGAAAATGAAGCCGTTAATTTCCCAATACAATTTCTAAATTCTTTGGATTTACCAGGTCTTCCGTCACAGAATTTTCAATTGAAAGTTGGTTCCCCAATCATTTTGTTACAAAATCTCAATGCGCCAAAACTTTGTAATGGAACGACATTAGTTATTCAAAATCTTGCGGGACACGTTATTGAGGCAACTATCATTAATGGAAACTTCAAAGGGGAACATGTTTTATTGCCACGAATTCCAATGATTCCAACAGATGCACCAATATAATTTAAACGACTGCATTTAGTTCGTTTAGCTTTTGCCATGACCATCAAGAAAGCACAAGGCCAGTCAATGCAAATCTGTGGTTTAGACTTAGAGAATTCGTGCTTCTCCCATGGCGCTGGTAAACCCACCGATTTATTTGTTTATGCCGAAAATGGAGAAACAAGAAATATCGTGCACAGATTAGCATTACAATAATTTATTATTTTATTTGTTTTCAATACAAATTTTTATACTTTAAAACTAATTCCAAACATTTTTTATTATTTAACATTTATTTAAAAAAATATATAGGCAAAAAAACGTTGCCGGGCTAGCTAGTATATATATATATATATATATATATATATATATATATATATATATATATATAGGTATATATATATATATATATATATATATATATATATATATATATATATATATATATATATAATAAATGTAAATATAATTCTAGCTAAGAATAAATCAGTTGAATATCCTTCTATTTCTTTGGTTTTCGTGCCGGCGATGGACCTGCGGGCTGGTGATCGATTTCTTCTCCTGAGTCTGAACCCGATGGGTCTGGGACATTTACCCACCGCTCCAATTTGTCAGCCTCGAATGTAGCGTTACAATGGAGCTGTATTATTTGGTAACCATCTATATCCCGCATCACGTGTCATGTCCTAATATTTTATTAATTACATGAAGTCCCCTATATTGAGGGTCCAGCTTGTGGTTTATTCCAAGAGTAAAATGGTGGGGGGGGGATTGCGATACTAATAATAATTTAGTTTTAATAGTGTGCCCCTGTGACCTAAAAGCTCTTTTGCCTCATAATACATTTGTCATTAATGATCCTCCATGTGATGACAACTGTCCGATCTACTATACCTTATTGGTTTAGTACCGGCGTTTCTTCCGTAATGTCATAGCATTTCGTCCGTTTTGTTTTGTTTTTTTTACGTATTCTATTTATAAGTCAATAAAATTTATTTTTACATTATAAAATGTGTATATTACTGCAACTAGTTACCTTAAAACTAACAAGCAATTCTTTTAGAAATTTACTTTTTGACCACTCCCTTATATGTTAGGTTTGGTTTATCAGGTCAATAGATTTAGTGCGTATTAATCTGCGTTCTATACTATTTGTAATTAGCAGGTTAGATGCTTCTTCGTTAGCATGGTAACTTAGTCTGACTGCATGAGCTTCAGCAAACCGTTTTACTTCGTCCTAAACTGTTCCGACTTCAAGGTCATGGTGCAGGTCACAATTTCCGATATACCAGGGGGCATTGGCCATACATCTCAAAACTTTGTTTGGAAATCGTTGAATGGTAGTTATGTAGTTCTGACTAGCGCAGCCCCCGAGTTGGACGCCATATGACAACACTGGTTTCAACAGTTGCTTGTATATGCTAATTCTATTTTTAAGTGATAGAGCGGATTTACGTCCTATGAGCCATTTTATTGAGTTAAATTTCAGGTCCAACTGTTCCCTTTTATTTTTAATGTGTGCTTTGCAGCGAAACTTAGTGCCGAGTGTCATACCCAAGTACTTGGTAGTATTAGTATATGGGATCTGTATATCATCGATATAGATAGGAATATATTGGGTATTCTTGTTTATAAAGTTTATATGGACCGATTTAGTGTTGATTGGTGTATTTTTCTTTTTTTTTTTAGTCCATCTTACTACGTTAGTCATTTCTGCTTGCAATATCACAGCGGGCTCCTTCTCTGTTTCGGCTGTGGCCAGTATGGCAGTATCATCTGCAAACGTTGCAATGACTGCATTATTTGACGTTGGTAGGTCACTAGTGAAAATTAGGTATAACAAAGGGCCAAGCAAACTTCCTTGTGGGACCCCCGTTTTGATTTCATGTAGTTTCGAAAAGGTGGTATTATTAACTTGTATTCTGAAGTACGAGTATCTATTACTCAAATACGATTTAAGGATTTCAAAGTATTCGTATGGTAGGAGTATTCTGGTTTTGTATAAAAGGCCAGCTTGCCATACTTTATTAAATGCTTGCGATGCATCTAAAAAAATCCCAGAGCATACTTTCTTTTCTTCCAACGCTTTTTCAATTTTGTTTGTAATCCGATGGACTTGGTCAATTGTTGAGGGGTTTGTCCTGAACCCGAACTGGTGTTTAGGAATAATATATTTTTGGTCAATTATAGGCATTAAACGTGTAATTAGCAGTTTTTCAAAAACGTTTGAGATCATCGTTTTAATAGGTGTCTCATGTGATGTCGGTATGTGGCTATATTACATGTCGGTTTGTCCGGTATGAGGATCATTATAATTTCTTATACTTTTCATATATAAGGGATGTATTTAAATTTAAATTCGCTGTTTATTATTTGTGTAATCTTGAGAGTAAATTTTTTTGGGATCTGTTTCAGCAATTCTGTATTTACTAAATCCCAACCTGGGATTTTTTTTTGATTTTAGTCCCTTGTTAATGATTTCGGAAACTTCCTCGTCACATGTACATAGGATTTCTGTCTCTAGGTCAGTCAGTTCATTTTGCTTGATGAAGGTGTCGCTTAGATTAGATAAGATCTCTTATATATTTAGGATATTTATGTCCTTTTACAATTCTGCTATCTAATACGACTTAATAACCAAACTATAAATAAGTAATAAAAACAGTTTTCTTTACAAATATTATTAATTAACTATGATACAATTTTCTTTAAATTGTTAACGGCATTCAGAATTAAAATTCTTCTCAATGAATATACATTTTAGAGTAATTTGATTCATACATAACAATTTTTTACTATATTAAATTAAATGCCGCCCAAAAAAAATATTGTTTAGATCAATTCTGGGCAAAACTAGTTGCCCCTCTTACATAAGCGAGTATATAAAAGATAAACACGCTCATGTGAAAAAATTGTCCATTGCATAACTGAACTTTTCATTGCATATACTACTCATTTTATTCGCTTTAAATTTAATTAGAACCTGGTAGTGTATATCCATTTACGATTGTATTTACCACCCTGTAATTAGCTCGTATATGGCTACATACATACATTCGAGGCGCTTTAAATTACTTAGAATTAATTGCTAACGTTATTTTCCCAATTAACCTATAAATTTTTTTTTATATCTCAACATATACATTTCTTCAATTTTCCATACGCTAATTTCCTAATCAATAAACAGTAAACCCTATGTATATTTACATATAGCCTGCTGCAGTATCTGCAAATTCCCAATTCCTAAGCATATGTCCCTACATACTTACTTATATGGCCATACCCATTCCTATTAAAAATTACTTACATTCTTAAATATACCTTCGGACATTCATTATGTACATTATACAGCTACATACGTACATATATACTTATTTCACCAACGGTGCCGGTGCTACTGCTTACGCATCGTATTTCATTTCATTAACTGTCGTATGTATGTGTGTATATATTCTACGTTTAGTTTAAATTACTTACCAACGAATGGCTTATACTTTTATTTTTTAAATTGTGTCCAATGAACCCGTTTCTTATTATTTAATATTTAAAAAATATTTTTCTCTACTGTGCTTCATTCGGCTACAGTGCCTAATAAGCATATTTACATTACGTCAATTTTATTCGCCCGAGTTTTTAATTTAACACTTCTGCTGGCATTGACTTGAAAATCGGAGCTGTGTGTGTTATTTGATATACACACGTACGCTATTTCAGTTTGTTTATGTTATTTTTCTTGTGTTTACTGTGGTAAACACTGTTAACACATGTCTTTAGTTATTTGGTCTCATGTGGAACAATTTCAATAAATTATTGTGTAGCTTTTTATGCTTGCCCTTAATTGTTACGACTGTTGTAACTGGGCTGCGGATCTCTGCGATACGGACATATCCAAACAGGTGAGAATTTGTTTCTTCTAGCCTGATTCTTGATTAATACCTGGTCACCCACATGAAAGATTACTGGGTTTAGTACCTTGTTATAGGCTTCCCAAGCTACTCGTTTAGCACATTCCTGGTTTTCTCTAACCAATTCGTGCGCTCGCTGTAACTGATATTTTTGCACTTTATTGGGGTCATCCGCATTGTATATTGGCGCACATTTGCGCTTCAAATTCGCTGGCATGTTGAAATCAAACCCGTAGAGCGTCCTAAACGGAGTTTGCTTCGTTGATACATGCAAGTTAATTAATTTATAAATTTATTTTTATTTAAACTTAATTTTATCTATTTTTTTTCTTATTACCAGACAATACGTTCTTATTCATCTAAGTCTTAAATTCAACTGTCCTCACTTTCATCTCGTTCCTCTTTTATATCCTATTAATGCCATGATAAAACAATTCTTATTAAATTTACCGTAGCAGATTTGATGGGAATTGTTTTTACATTTTGATTCTTTCCTATGAAATTTGCCCATGCAATATTTCATAGGAATTGTTTCCTTACATTTTTATATATTTCTTAAAAACTACTAAAACTGTAAGTATGGAATAATTAATAATTAAGATTTGGGGCGTGTTACCTTAACTTGCACAGTATTATAGTGTACATGCATTGCAGTGGTCACAAAATTCGAGCCGTGTTCCCTGGCAAAACTGCGCAAGAGCCATTCGCTTGCGGATGAAATCAAAGAATGCCTTGGCCACCGTACTTGCTTCAGCATCGGGTATAGCCACGCACGCCATATACTTTGAGAAATAGTCTTGGAACGTCAAGATGTATTTCTTTGGCCTTCTCCTTATCTGACCGTGCTTTGGACCTGGTTGCACTACTGATACCTTCTGTTCCTGCGGTACCCTGCTGAGTGCGTCCGCATTCAGATTCTTTTTCCTAGGTTTGTATATGATTTCAATATCATACTCAGACAATTTGTGTCTGAACCTGGCTAGCCTAGACGTTTGGTCTTTCAAATTGGCTGTGCCTCTCAACGGCTGGTGATTAGTGTATATCTTAAATGGGCGACCCAGCAGATATGCCCTAAAATTCTGCATAGCCCACACTATGGCTAGAAATTCCATCCCAATTGTGGAGTATCTTTTCTCCGTATCGCTAAGTGCCCTGCTTGCGAATGCTATTGGTCGGTCATTACCGACTTCCCGTTGTGACAATACTGCCCCTAATGCTTCATTGCTACCATCAGTGGTCAACAAAAAAGTTTGCTCAAAGTCGGGGTACGCCAAAATCGCTGGCGAGCTAATTATTTCTTTTAGCCTCTCGAATGCTTGCTGACATCTCTCTGTCCATTCGAACTTTGCTTCTTTTCGTAGCAACTTATTCACTGGCAACGCAATTCCGGCTAGTCCTTCCACGAACTTTCTATAATAGTTCACTAGTCCTAGGAATACTTGAACTTCCTTTCTATTTCTCGGAATCGTATATTTTTAACGGTGGAATACCTTCTGCGGGTCAGGCAGTGCTCCTGCCTCTGAGCAACGATGGCCTAAATAAACCACCTCTCTTCGCAAAAATTGACACTTCTCCGTGTTCAATTTCAAATTGTGTTCTCGTAATTTCTGGAGCACCTTGCACAAACGTTGCGAATGCAAGTTCTTCCCGTAATATACAATATCATCCAGATACACAACACAATCTAACCCTTGCAAGCCTGTTAGCACATGATTCATTAGCCATTGGACGGTAGCCGGTGCTCCTGTTACTCCAAACGGCATTCTGTTAAACTCATATTGCCCTAAACCGGTGCTGAACGCGGTTTTCTGCTTATCTTGGGTATCCACCAGAACTTGGCGGTAACCACTTGCTAAATCAAGTGTAGAAAAGTATCTACTATGCCCCAATTGATCTAAAACTTCTTCTATCCTTGGAATCAGGAACACTTGCTTGATAGTGGCGTCGTTCAATTTCCTAAAATCGACGACCATTCTCCACTTCTTTCGACCCTGAGCACCTCCCTTCTTTGGCACCAAAATTATTGGTGAGTTCCAAGGCAAGATACTCGGTGAAATTATGTTATCTTTTAACATTCCTTCCACTTGCCTATTTGCATCATCTTTGTGAGCTTGTGGCTATCTGTATTGCTTCTGGTTTATTGGTGGTTGATCCACTCTAGTAGGTATTTCATGCTCTACCTCTGGTATATACGTCAGCTGGTCTCCTTCCAGCAAAAATACGTCATGGAATGCCGTACAAATGGTTTCTATTGATGCCTTCTCTTCTGAATTTACGCTTGGGTCTAACTTCAGTGATTCTAGCACTATCTCCATTCTTTTTCTTATATCTACCTGCTTAATCTGATTAACCGATCTATCATTCGGTTCTTTAAAATTATCATAACTAGTGAACTTAGGCCTAAAATCTTCATCCATCAGGTAGTCCTTTTCTGATGCGTTGAGTACGCAAGCGTACACTTTACCCTTGTGAACGTGCGTTATGGTCGCTGCCATATATACGCCCTCCGGTAACTGCTGCTTGTGCAAAACAAGAGTCCTAAGTTTCGTGTTTACACGCATAGTAACTACTCTGGTTGACCTTGCATTCACTACCTCCATACAATTCGTAACCCTATTCACGGTTCCTTCCTGCCATGACTTTAATGGAAGAGTAAGGATTCTATTCTTATTATCATCATAAAATGATAACTGCTGTTCTAGCGCATCCAGTATGGTGAGGCCCCAAAGATTATAGCGGCCAATTATCCCATCGGCCGGGATACCTTCCCTATCCAATTCCACTGCGTGTACTCTAAAACTCATGCCCTTAACTTCACTGTGCCCTATTCTGAGCGACCCCAGTGTCCTGATGCATCCTCCAAACGCTCCATTAAGCGTTCTTACATCTTTCGGGTTAACAACCAGTCCTTTCCGTAAAACACTAGATTTTAGGAGGCTGGTGTCCGCCCCTGAGTCTACCAAAAGCACTAGCTTTCCACTAGCTGCCTCCTTGCAGGGTATCTTGATAAAAGCATCACCTATCCTGCTCACAACGAAGCAATGTCCTTTTGTTCCCAACATGGACGCGTATCCACTTCCTAACCCTTCGTGATATTGGAGAGCCTCTTGCTCCTCCTTCTCCTGGACTGTAGTTTCTACATTACTACTCACACGTACTTCCGGCCTAATTACTACTTTCTTTCTTTTGGCTTTCCAGTCTACTGGCCTCGACTGGGCCGCTGGAAGTTTCCGTGGTTCCCTTGTTGGGATTGTCTATCCCTGCATTCCGCTGCCCGATGTCCCATTCGTCCACATGAGAAGCATCTCAACCCCTGTATGTTGTTGCCTATCCTTGGTTCACTTCTGGAATTCCAATTTGGTCGCTGCTGACCACTCCCAGTGTTGAAAGGATTTCTTCCTTGGTTAACTCCTTCTGTTGAATTAAACCGGGGACTACTGAAGTTACCCCTGCTGTCCCTCAAGGGTGGCACCGGACACCTCGTAGCTGACTGCCTTCTACTTTGATCCCATTTAGTGTCTACTTGGCACTGTCTACTTGCCTCATGACCGCATGAGCAACTTCCAGAATCCCCATTTTTCTTATTTTTGTTTTGCTTATGGCTGGTAAAATTCGAACATGGGATTTTTCCAGATTGGCTTCTCCCGGATTTGAAAGGTAATTGGCCAGTGACGGACTCAAACTAATTAGTCTTCGATCGTTTGTTCGTACAGACGAAATACTGTCCACAGTATCGCGACTTTGCTGCACTGTTACTTCTTCCGTCTCCTTTGGCGGATATCCCTGATTTTTATTATTTTTCGGACTTCCCGGAGAAAAAGCGTCGACACCGATTTCAGATGCGCCAAACAAAAATTCCGCTTGCCTTTCTTCATTAAATACTAATTTTGGCTTTACCATGCGGCTTATCCCTTCTGGTGTTAAATATTCCGGCCAGCGTACTTCCGGAAGCAATGTCAATACTGTTTGCGTAAATCCAGCCGATGCTGATTTTGATCTCTCCCTATTCAGTGAGGTCCTATTGGTCGCCCGTCCTCTTTTCAATTCCGCACACTCCTTTGCAACAGCGTTGCTGCTTCCTCTGTTTCCGTCAATCTCTGAGAAAGTTCCTTTACCTTCTTCTCAAGATACTCTTTTTGTGCTCTCAAATCTTCTGTTTTTTCATGAAATTTGAACAACTTCTCTCTTTTGGATTGCCATCAAGGCTTGATCCGCTACTTCCAATGGTGACACAGCTCCTCCGGCATTCGCCTGCTTCCACAATTCCTGAGCTTCTTCCCTGCTCGTACTCGCTTCGAACTGGTCAACTATTTTCCCAGTAAACAGTTCCACCTCTGACTGCATTGATTTCAATCTGTTCCTTACTTCCTCGTCTGGTGAAACCAAACTCACAGTTTGTTGTCCTAATTCCTATAATTCAGAACTAAATGTATCTGCCCAATCGTTGACCAGACTATTTATGTAGTCTGCGTAATTTTCCGCAAAATATTTTCCCCTGCCGTACTCAATTGCGTGAGGCAACAACAGTCCGTGATTATTGTTGAACTCTCTCCCTAGATTTTGCAAATGAGTTATTCGCTTGCGGTAATACACGTTGTCCTTACGTAAACTGCCGTCTTTCTTAAAATTACGGACCAATTTTTCAATCGCTTCTCCAATTTGCTCCTGCATCAGCAGTAATCCTTGCGCTTCCTTCGTCATATCCCAAATGCCAGAACAGATGGCGTATCCCAATTACAAATAAAAATCCAAAATTTGTTAAAACTTGTTACAATATTTTATTCGATCTTACTTAATGGTTCAATACAAATTTAATAAAAAACATTCCACCGTAAATTCTATCTTTATATATATTTATTTTCCATCACAAGTTCTGTATCCGCTGTCCACCGGCGTCCATTAAGTCCTTCCGTCAATGCAAATTGGTCCTTGACTTCCTCACAGATACTCCTTGATTTCCTCTCACCATCTTTAATACTCCTAAAAATACATAGAAAAGGGATATGTTCGCAAAAACCGAAATTGGATTTACAGGCAAAAGTGTCTTGATTCATTCCCGGAAATTTGACTCCATATTCAAAAAATAAACCCGTTACGTATGCGCCACGTAATACTAGCATTTAAAAAAAATTTTTTTTTTCAACATTGCTACGCAAATAGTAGTTTCCGAACTACAAAAACTTTGATGCAACACCACGTGTTGTCTGTACCTCTTGAAATGTTTTCACCTAATACCCTAAGCTCAAAATGCCAAATATTTAAATCAAATTTTTTATTTTTGTTTTCAAACAACATAAATTAAAACCATATGAATTTAAACAATATAAAAACAATTTAAATGTCTCCAATATAAATTACATAAATGTAAAGAATGTAAATGTCCCTCACGACAAACAAACGCAAAGCTCTTACACAAAAAATCCTCACAGCTAGGACGAACATACATAGACCGTCCGATCATACTGACGGTTTATGGTTGCCCATACACAGCTGCGTGCTATAGGTTGCGACTTCTTTGACCAGCGCTACGGCGCCTTCAGGGTCGCAGAAGTATCTACTTAAATTACGCTACTATACATTCTACTCACCATTATTTCACACGATGACATCTTCGCCCTGGGTAATACTTCTAGTGTGTTGCAGGATGCTTCCCTGCTACAGGGTTCCTTGCCCTGGGATTCCTCCAATAGGTCTTTAAGACTGGGTAGCTCTGTGGCAATACTGTTGTTTCGTCTCGCCTCAATAATTACCAAGAATCGCCCTTCTCTTCGCATGGAGGTAGAATTCAAAATCTGGTGAGCTCCATTATGATTTGGAGATTACAGTTTCGAAGCAGCGCATGATTCCAGATCGATTGATGAGCCACTAGCGCAATTTCATTGGATAGTCCATCCTAGAGGCTTCTTGGCGCGATTGGTTGGCCCCAAGCCCCTCGCGTATCGTCAACGCAAGCTTCCAATTATATGCACCGATTAGGTTTGCTGGTTTTGCATTGTCGTAAGATTTTTTTTGTTTTTTTGTTTTATTTCCCATTATTTCATACATCTTGCACCATTATATTGACACCTAGTACATGATTTGACAATTTGTTTGGAAATTAATATTAAAAACACATTTTGGCTAGTGCCAAAAAGTGATACAACAAAAATTATTTACATTAATTAGCTACGATTTTTAACCACAAAACAAACTGGAATGAGTAGAGACAGCATATTGAAAATCAACTGAATATGTCTATCACACTGAAAACACAATTAGACATTGAACGTGCCATTATACACTTCAACGATGTGGTCCTAGACGCAGGAAGCAAATCAAGCCAACAGCATAAATTTAGAAGGAATAAAAATACAATGGATATTTTCATAAGAAAGCAAATTATTGAGAAGAGAAAGCTGAGAAATAGGCGACAGCTATTTAGATCGCCTCAGGATAAACACAATTTAAATATAGCCTGCAAAAATCTCAAGAAAATATTAACTAAAAGACAAAATATAGAAGTTGAAAATTACTTAAAAAACTTGACGCCTACCCAGGGTACTAACTACTCATTATGGAAATTCACAAAGAAATTAAAAACTCAGATAAGGTATCAGCCACCACTACGGAAAGATAACATCTCATGGGCTACTACCAATGAAGAAAAAGCAACAGCATTGGCTAAATACTTTGAAAGAGTCCGATCAAATGACGAGGATAAATATATTGAAAATTGCAATGACTTAAATATAGATATTACAACCAAAATAAAGAAAACAAACACAACAGAAATAATTAATTGCATTAAAAAACGAATAAACCACAAAAAAGCACCAGGATACAATATGTTGCAAAGCACTCGCTGAGCTACCTACTATAGGTTATAACTACTTAAGGAATGTTATCAACTCAATGTTCCGACTACAATTATTTCTCAAAGTACAGAAAGTTGCTGATATAATTGCACCGTCGAAACTGAAGAAAGATGCTACAAGTGCGTCATCGTATAGACCAGGGCTCTCCAAACTACAGCCCGCCAAAGTAATTTTATCCGGCCCTCGGAGGTTTTTCACAATTGATGAATTTTTATTTTCAAAATTGTATATTGAAAATATAAAAAAATGCTTGAAAAGGTTGAATAAATTAATTTATAATGACAGCTTCAAGTTAGTTTGATTCATCTTAAGTTGTTGAGCTTCAAAATTCTATTATTTTTTTATGTGTTGAAAGGCTACAAAGTCATATCTCACCATAAGACTATAGACATTTTTCGCGGGCCCATTTGCAAGTTTTGAGGGAGATAAGCGGGTAATATAATTGAAAAAGAGACACGAGTTTTGCGAGCAATCTCACTAGGCATATACAATGAAACCATAAAAAAGTTGAACAGTAAGCGCTTCCATTTTCAAAATAGGGTATATACATAGGTGTCTAAGCTTTTAAGTAAACTAAAAACAAAAAAAATCAAACACATATACTTTCTATCAACAATTAAGATTTATTTCAATTATATCATAAAGCCTGTCGATATGAGCTGCATTTTGAAACCAGTTGTTTCTGTTGTACATTTTATTCGATCACGTGCACTCAATCATCGTAAATTTCGATCATTTCTCAAACAAATTGAATCCGAGTTCGTTGACTTGTTGTATTATACAGCAGTTCGAATGCTTAGCTGCTATTGCAGTTCTTTACGCTTAGAAATTAAATGAATTTATTTCTTGTGGCGAAAAATCGGCCCGAACCACTTTTATTGGATGGGAAGTGGTTCCAGAAGTGAATCAAGACACTTTTGCCTGTAAATCCAATTTCGGTTTTTACAAATATATGGCCTTTTCCATGGATTTTTGGAGTATTAAAGATGGTGAGAGGAAATCAAGGACTATCTGGGAGGAAGTCAAGGACCAATTTGCACTAAGGGAAGGACTTAATGGGCGCCGGTAGACAGCGGAACTTTGTGATTGAAAACAAGTGTAGCAGAATATGTATATAAAGATAGAATTTACGGTGGAATGTTTTTTTTTTTAATAACTCGGTTTTGAATCATTAAGTAAGATCGAATAAAATATTGTAACAAGTTTTAACAAATTTTGGATTTTTATTTGTAATTGGGATACGCCATCTGTTCTGGCATTTGGGATATGACGAAGGAAGCGCAAGGATTACTGCTGATGCAGGAGCAAATTGGAGAAGCGATTGAAAAATTGGTCCGTAATTTTAAGAAAGACGGCAGTTTACGTAAGGACAACGTGTATTACCGCAAGCGAATAACTCATTTGCAAAATCTAGGGAGAGAGTTCAACAATAATCACGGACTGTTGTTGCCTCACGCAATTGAGTACGGCAGGGGAAAATATTTTGCGGAAAATTACGCAGACTACATAAATAGTCTGGTCAACGATTGGGCAGATACATTTAGTTCTGAATTATAGGAATTAGGACAACAAACTGTGAGTTTGGTTTCACCAGACGAGGAAGTAAGGAACAGATTGAAATCAATGCAGTCAGAGGTGGAACTGTTTACTGGGAAAATAGTTGACCAGTTCGAAGCGAGTACGAGCAGGGAAGAAGCTCAGGAATTGTGGAAGCAGGCGAATGCCGGAGGAGCTGTGTCACCATTGGAAGTAGCGGATCAAGCCTTGATGGCAATCCAAAAGAGAGAAGTTGTTCAAATTTCATGAAAAAACAGAAGATTTGAGAGCACAAAAAGAGTATCTTGAGAAGAAGGTAAAGGAACTTTCTCAGAGATTGACGGAAACAGAGGAAGCAGCAACGCTGTTGCAAAGGAGTGTGCGGAATTGAAAAGAGGACGGGCGACCAATAGGACCTCACTGAATAGGGAGAGATCAAAATCAGCATCGGCTGGATTTACGCAAACAGTATTGACATTGCTTCCGGAAGTACGCTGGCCGGAATATTTAACACCAGAAGGGATAAGCCGCATGGTAAAGCCAAAATTAGTATTTAATGAAGAAAGGCAAGCGGAATTTTTGTTTGGCGCATCTGAAATCGGTGTCGACGCTTTTTCTCCGGGAAGTCCGAAAAATAATAAAAATCAGGGATATCCGCCAAAGGAGACGGAAGAAGTAACAGTGCAGCAAAGTCGCGATACTGTGGACAGTATTTCGTCTGTACGAACAAACGATCGAAGACTAATTAGTTTGAGTCCGTCACTGGCCAATTACCTTTCAAATCCGGGAGAAGCCAATCTGGAAAAATCCCATGTTCGAATTTTACCAGCCATAAGCAAAACAAAAATAAGAAAAATGGGCATTCTGGAAGTTGCTCATGCGGTCATGAGGCAAGTAGACAGTGCCAAGTAGACACTAAATGGGATCAAAGTAGAAGGCAGTCAGCTACGAGGTGTCCGGTGCCACCCTTGAGGGACAGCAGGGGAAACTTCAGTAGTCCCCGGTTTAATTCAACAGAAGGAGTTAACCAAGGAAGAAATCCTTTCAACACTGGGAGTGGTCAGCAGCGACCAAATTGGAATTCCAGAAGTGAACCAAGGATAGGCAACAACATACAGGGGTTGAGATGCTTCTCATGTGGACGAATGGGACATCGGGCAGCGGAATGCAGGGATAGACAATCCCAACAAGGGAACCACTGAAACTTCCAGCGGCCCAGTCGAGGCCAGTAGACTGGAAAGCCAAAAGAAAGAAAGTAATAATTAGGCCGAAAGTACGTGTGAGTAGTAATGTAGAAACTACAGTCCAGGAGAAGGAGGAGCAAGAGGCTCTCCAATATCACGAAGGGTTAGGAAGTGGATACGCGTCCATGTTGGGAACAAAAGGACATTGCTTCGTTGTGAGCAGGATAGGTGATGCTTTTATCAAGATACCCTGCAAGGAGGCAGCTAGTGGAAAGCTAGTGCTTTTGGTAGACTCAGGGGCGGACACCAGCCTCCTAAAATCTAGTGTTTTACGGAAAGGACTGGTTGTTAACCCGAAAGATGTAAGTACGCTTAATGGAGCGTTGGAAGGATGCATCAGGACACTGGGGTCGCTCAGAATAGGGCACAGTGAAGTTAAGGGCATGAGTTTTAGAGTACACGCAGTGGAATTGGATAGGGAAGGTATCCCGGCCGATGGGATAATTGGCCGCTATAATCTTTGGGGCCTCACCATACTGGATGCTCTAGAAAAGCAGTTATCATTTTATGATGATAATAAGAATAGAATCCTTACTCTTCCATTAAAGTCATGGCAGGAAGGAACCGTGAATAGGGTTACGAATTGTATGGAGGTAGTGAATGCAAGGTCAACCAGAGTAGTTACTATGCGTGTAAACACGAAACTTAGGACTCTTGTTTTGCACAAGCAGCAGTTACCGGAGGGCGTATACATGGAAGAGACCATAACGCACGTTCACAAGGGTAAGATGTACGCTTGCGTACTCAACGCATCAGAAGAGGACTACCTGATGGATGAAGATTTTAGGCCTAAGTTCACTAGTTATGATAATTTTAAAGAACAGAATTATAGATCGGTTAATCAGATTAAGCAGGTAGATATAAGAAAAAGAAAGGAGATAGTGCTAGAATCACTGAAGTTAGACCCAAGCGTAAATTCAGAAGAGAAGGCATCAATAGAAGCCATTTGTACGTCATTCCATGACCTATTTTTGCTGGAAAGAGACCAGCTGACGTATACACCAGAGGTAGAGCATGAAATACCTACTAGAGTGGATCAACCACCAATAAAGACCTATTGGAGGAATCCCAGGGCAAGGAACCCTGTAGCAGGGAAGCATCCTGCAACACACTAGAAGTATTACCCAGGGCGAAGATGTCATCGTGTGAAATAATGGTGAGTAGAATGTATAGTAGCGTAATTTAAGTAGATACTTCTGCGACCCTGAAGGCGCCGTAGCGCTGGTCAAAGAAGTCGCAACCTATAGCACGCAGCTGTGTATGGGCAACCATAAACCGTCAGTATGATCGGACGGTCTATGTATGTTCGTCCTAGCTGTGAGGATTTTTTGTGTAAGAGCTTTGCGTTTGTTTGTCGTGAGGGACATTTACATTCTTTACATTTATGTAATTTATATTGGAGACATTTAAATTGTTTTTATATTGTTTAAATTCATATGGTTTTAATTTATGTTGTTTGAAAACAAAAATAAAAAATTTGATTTAAATATTTGGCATTTTGAGCTTAGGGTATTAGGTGAAAACATTTCAAGAGGTACAGACAACACGTGGTGTTGCATCAAAGTTTTTGTAGTTCGGAAACTACTATTTGCGTAGCAATGTTGAAAAAACAAATTTTTTTTAAATGCTAGTATTACGTGGCGCATACGTAACGGGTTTATTTTTTGAATATGGAGTCAAATTTCCGGGAATGAATCAAGACACTTTTGCCTGTAAATCCAATTTCGGTTTTTGCGAACATATCCCTTTTCTATGTATTTTTAGGAGTATTAAAGATGGTGAGAGGAAATCAAGGAGTATCTGTGAGGAAGTCAAGGACCAATTTGCATTGACGGAAGGACTTAATGGACGCCGGTGGACAGCGGATACAGAACTTGTGATGGAAAATAAATATATATAAAGATAGAATTTACGGTGGAATGTTTTTTATTAAATTTGTATTGAACCATTAAGTAAGATCGAATAAAATATTGTAACAAGTTTTAACAAATTTTGGATTTTTATTTGTAATTGGGATACGCCATCTGTTCTGGCATTTGGGATATGACGAAGGAAGCGCAAGGATTACTGCTGATGCAGGAGCAAATTGGAGAAGCGATTGAAAAATTGGTCCGTAATTTTAAGAAAGACGGCAGTTTACGTAAGGACAACGTGTATTACCGCAAGCGAATAACTCATTTGCAAAATCTAGGGAGAGAGTTCAACAATAATCACGGACTGTTGTTGCCTCACGCAATTGAGTACGGCAGGGGAAAATATTTTGCGGAAAATTACGCAGACTACATAAATAGTCTGGTCAACGATTGGGCAGATACATTTAGTTCTGAATTATAGGAATTAGGACAACAAACTGTGAGTTTGGTTTCACCAGACGAGGAAGTAAGGAACAGATTGAAATCAATGCAGTCAGAGGTGGAACTGTTTACTGGGAAAATAGTTGACCAGTTCGAAGCGAGTACGAGCAGGGAAGAAGCTCAGGAATTGTGGAAGCAGGCGAATGCCGGAGGAGCTGTGTCACCATTGGAAGTAGCGGATCAAGCCTTGATGGCAATCCAAAAGAGAGAAGTTGTTCAAATTTCATGAAAAAACAGAAGATTTGAGAGCACAAAAAGAGTATCTTGAGAAGAAGGTAAAGGAACTTTCTCAGAGATTGACGGAAACAGAGGAAGCAGCAACGCTGTTGCAAAGGAGTGTGCGGAATTGAAAAGAGGACGGGCGACCAATAGGACCTCACTGAATAGGGAGAGATCAAAATCAGCATCGGCTGGATTTACGCAAACAGTATTGACATTGCTTCCGGAAGTACGCTGGCCGGAATATTTAACACCAGAAGGGATAAGCCGCATGGTAAAGCCAAAATTAGTATTTAATGAAGAAAGGCAAGCGGAATTTTTGTTTGGCGCATCTGAAATCGGTGTCGACGCTTTTTCTCCGGGAAGTCCGAAAAATAATAAAAATCAGGGATATCCGCCAAAGGAGACGGAAGAAGTAACAGTGCAGCAAAGTCGCGATACTGTGGACAGTATTTCGTCTGTACGAACAAACGATCGAAGACTAATTAGTTTGAGTCCGTCACTGGCCAATTACCTTTCAAATCCGGGAGAAGCCAATCTGGAAAAATCCCATGTTCGAATTTTACCAGCCATAAGCAAAACAAAAATAAGAAAAATGGGGATTCTGGAAGTTGCTCATGCGGTCATGAGGCAAGTAGACAGTGCCAAGTAGACACTAAATGGGATCAAAGTAGAAGGCAGTCAGCTACGAGGTGTCCGGTGCCACCCTTGAGGGACAGCAGGGGTAACTTCAGTAGTCCCCGGTTTAATTCAACAGAAGGAGTTAACCAAGGAAGAAATCCTTTCAACACTGGGAGTGGTCAGCAGCGACCAAATTGGAATTCCAGAAGTGAACCAAGGATAGGCAACAACATACAGGGGTTGAGATGCTTCTCATGTGGACGAATGGGACATCGGGCAGCGGAATGCAGGGATAGACAATCCCAACAAGGGAACCACGGAAACTTCCAGCGGCCCAGTCGAGGCCAGTAGACTGGAAAGCCAAAAGAAAGAAAGTAGTAATTAGGCCGGAAGTACGTGTGAGTAGTAATGTAGAAACTACAGTCCAGGAGAAGGAGGAGCAAGAGGCTCTCCAATATCACGAAGGGTTAGGAAGTGGATACGCGTCCATGTTGGGAACAAAAGGACATTGCTTCGTTGTGAGCAGGATAGGTGATGCTTTTATCAAGATACCCTGCAAGGAGGCAGCTAGTGGAAAGCTAGTGCTTTTGGTAGACTCAGGGGCGGACACCAGCCTCCTAAAATCTAGTGTTTTACGGAAAGGACTGGTTGTTAACCCGAAAGATGTAAGAACGCTTAATGGAGCGTTTGGAGGATGCATCAGGACACTGGGGTCGCTCAGAATAGGGCACAGTGAAGTTAAGGGCATGAGTTTTAGAGTACACGCAGTGGAATTGGATAGGGAAGGTATCCCGGCCGATGGGATAATTGGCCGCTATAATCTTTGGGGCCTCACCATACTGGATGCTCTAGAAAAGCAGTTATCATTTTATGATGATAATAAGAATAGAATCCTTACTCTTCCATTAAAGTCATGGCAGGAAGGAACCGTGAATAGGGTTACGAATTGTATGGAGGTAGTGAATGCAAGGTCAACCAGAGTAGTTACTATGCGTGTAAACACGAAACTTAGGACTCTTGTTTTGCACAAGCAGCAGTTACCGGAGGGCGTATATATGGAAGAGACCATAACGCACGTTCACAAGGGTAAGATGTACGCTTGCGTACTCAACGCATCAGAAGAGGACTACCTGATGGATGAAGATTTTAGGCCTAAGTTCACTAGTTATGATAATTTTAAAGAACAGAATTATAGATCGGTTAATCAGATTAAGCAGGTAGATATAAGAAAAAGAAAGGAGATAGTGCTAGAATCACTGAAGTTAGACCCAAGCGTAAATTCAGAAGAGAAGGCATCAATAGAAGCCATTTGTACGTCATTCCATGACCTATTTTTGCTGGAAAGAGACCAGCTGACGTATACACCAGAGGTAGAGCATGAAATACCTACTAGAGTGGATCAACCACCAATAAACTAAAAGCAATACAGATTGGCACAAGCTCACAAAGATGATGTAAATTGGCAAGTGGAAGGAATGTTAAAAGATAACATAATTTCACCGAGTATCTTGCCTTGGAACTCACCAATAATTTTTGTACCAAAGAAGGGAGGTGCTCAGGGTCAAAAGAAGTGGAGAATGGTCGTCGATTTTAGGAAATTGAACGAGGCCACTATCAAGCAAGTGTTCCCGATTCCAAGGATAGAAAAAGTTTTGGATCAATTGGGACATAGTAGATACTTTTCTACACTTGATTTAGCAAGTGGTTACCGCCAAGTTCTGGTGGATACCCAAGATAAGCAGAAAACCGCGTTCAGCACCGGTTTAGGGCATTATGAGTTTAACAGAATGCCGTTTGGATTAACAGGAGCACCGGCTACCTTCCAACGGCTAATGAATCATGTGCTAACAGACTTGCAAGGGTTAGATTGTGTTGTGTATCTGGATGATATTGTATATTACGGGAAGATTCGCAACGTTTGTGCAAGGTGCTCCAGAAATTACGAGAACACAATTTGAAATTGAACACGGAGAAGTGTCAATTTTTGCGAAGAGAGGTGGTTTATTTAGGCCATCGCTGCTCAGAGGCAGGAGCACTGCCTGACCCGCAGAAGGTGGAATGCATTAAAAATTTAGCGATTCCGAGAAATAGAAAGGAAGTTCAAGTATTCCTAGGACTAGTGAACTATTATAGAAAGTTCGTGGAAGGACTAGCCGGAATTGCGTTGCCAGTGAATAAGTTGCCACGAAAAGAAGCAAAGTTCGAATGGACAGAGAGCTGTCAGCAAGCATTCGAGAGGCTAAAAGAAATAATTAGCTCGCCAGCGATTTTGGCGTACCCCGACTTTGAGCAAACCTTTTTGTTGACCACTGATGCTAGCAATGAAGCATTAGGGGCAGTATTGTCACAACGAGAAGTCGGTAATGACCGACCAATAGCATTCGCAAGCAGGGCAATTAGCGATATGGAGAAAAGATACTCCACAATTGGGATGGAATTTCTAGCCATAGTGTGGGCTACGAAGAATTTTAGGGCATATCTGCTGGGTCGCCCATTTAAGATCACCAGCCGTTGAGAGGCACAGCCAATTTGAAAGACCAAACGTCTAGGCTAGCCAGGTTCAGACACAAATTGTCTGAGTATGGTTTTGAAATCATATACAAACCTGGGAAAAATAATCTGAATGCGGAAGCACTCAGCAGAGTACCGCAGGCACAGAAGGTATCAGTAGTGCAAACGAGGGCCAAAGCACGGTCAGATAAGAAGAAGACCGAGAGAATGCCAGAAAATAAAGTTGATGTGACAAGAGATGTTAGCAATGCGGGTTTCGATGCCAATGAATAAACAGCCAGTAATGTGGAATGGCTGGAGGATAAAAAAGATATCCAGGCAGTGTTAAAGGGTTTCCATAATTTACCTCTAGGTGGACACCAGGGATTCTGGAAAACCCATGACAGAATTAGGCGAGTATACGGATGGAAAGTTATGCTCCGAGACATAAAAAAGTATATAAAGAGTTGTAAAATGCCAGGCCAATAAGAGTTCAAGGCTAACAAAGATGCCAATGGTGTTAACTGACACCGACAACCAAAACAGCCATTTGATAAAGTCCATATGGATATTGTAGATATTTTACCTGAGATAGTTTGTGGAAATAAATACATCTTGACGTTCCAAGACTATTTCTCAAAGTATATGGCGTGCGTGGCTATACCAAGGCATTCTTTGACGAAATTATAGAAATTATAAACATACCTAACGTTTTGATATCGACAATGGTTCAAATTTTTTATCGAAACTATTCTCAGAAACGTGTAAAATGCTGGGAATCAAGAAATTGCATATTACACCATATCATCTGCAGGCGAATGGCTCTTGCGCAGTTTTGCCAGGGAACGCGGCTCGAATTGGGATCAATGGTTGACCACTGCAATGCATGTACACAATAATACTGTTCAAGTTAAAGTAACACGCCCCAAATCTTAATTATTAAATATTCCATACTTACAGTTTTAGTAGTTTTTAAGAAATATATAAAAATTTAAGAAAACAATTCCTATGAAATACTGCATGGGCAAATTTCATAGGAAAGAATCAAAATGCAAAAACAATTCCCATGAAATCTGCTACGGTAAATTTAATAAGAATTGTTTTATCATGGTATTAATAGGATATAAAAGAAGAACGAGATGAAAGTGAGGACAGTTGAATTTAAGACTTAGATGAATAAGAACGTATTGTCTGGTAATAAGAAAAAAAATAGATAAAATTAAGTTTAAATAAAAATAAATTTATAAATTAATTAACTTGCATGTATCAATGAAGCAAACTCCGTTTAGGACGCTCTACGGGTTTGATTTCAACATGCCAGCGAATTTGAAGCGCAAATGTGCGCCAATATGCAAAAATAATTGGAAACTTGCGTTGACGATACGCGAATGTGCTTGGGGCCAACCGCTGCTTCGAAACTGTTATCTCCAAATGATAATGGAGCTCACCAGATTTTTATTTCTACATCCATGCGAAGCGATTCTTGGTAGAATTATTGTAGCGAGACGAAACAACAGTATTGCCAGAGAGCTACTCATTGGCATTAAAACGGTCAATCTGTCTCGAAAAATCTTGATAAAGACTCACCGCTCAAGCTGGCATTTCAACAGCAATATATGCAAGAAAACTCGCGCCAGGATAGGTTACGAGGAAAATAGAACGGAGAGGGAAGCTTGGAACGGGATGCAAAATCTAACGGAATGGCACTAAATAATTTTATGTTCACTGGACCAGCTTTCTTGAATTCCCTCAGTGATGCTCTCATCGATTTTCGCGTGGTACGAGTAGCGATAGGAAGCAATATAGCGAAAATGTTCTACCAGATTAGAGTGAGAGAAAACCACATGCATACTCAGCGATTTCCCTGATGGGACAAAAACGATGAGAAGCAGACAAGTACATTTGTGATGCAGGGTTTAACGTTCGGAATCAGCTGTGCTCCTTGTATCGCTCATTACATATGCGACAAAAATGCCGATGATTTTAAGGAACAATACCCTCGTGAAGTTTATGCCATTAAGTCACGGCACTATGTTGATGACTTCATTTATAGTGTCGATAACAAAGAAGAAGCAGTTGAGTTAGCATTACAAGTAAAACACATAGAAACTCAAGGAGGGTTCAACATTCGCAATTGGATGGCAAACTATCTTAATGTGCTGGAACAACTAAGTGTCGAATAGCCCATTGGGGAATACCAAATGAATCCTTGGTTTATGCTGGGATCCAAAAGAAGATGTTTTTAAATATATTGCGTACTGGCATTGGTTGGGATGAAAGCTTAACTCCTGATTTATATAAAGAACGGCGTGACTGGAAGGCCGATACTTCTAAAATATCCGAGATGAAAATAGCTCGTTGCTACTCTCGACTGCTAAAGGATGCCACAAATATTCAGCTCCACACATTTGTTGACGCGAGGAATATATGCGTACATCGCTTCTGTTACCTTAGAGTCATACATTATGACGATGTGACCCACGCTAGCTTCATTAAAACCAGTATCTATACCGTGACTCGAAGTAGAACCAGCAGTTATAGGCATAAGGCTGGTGCCGGTAATAAACGCTTGCCGCTTCAAAATTGATTAAAGCACGTACTCGAAACTGAC
Organism: Clusia tigrina; assembly: GCA_920105625.2. Taxonomy (NCBI): domain Eukaryota; kingdom Metazoa; phylum Arthropoda; class Insecta; order Diptera; family Clusiidae; genus Clusia; species Clusia tigrina. Next base: position 84,770,538 of record OV050030.1, on the reverse strand, counting down.
TAGAAAGCCGTACTTAAATTGTTAAAAATAGATCATCGATACTTTAAGCAATATGTCAAGCACAGGGATGGAGATGTGCCATCGAAATATAGTCCTGCCTACTGCACCGCGAAAATTACCACATACAGGAATTTATGGTTTTCTGGGCCTGATTTCTAGATATCCCATGCGGATTTATTGGCAAAGTGCGACGATTTCGGATCACTGGACCACAGTGAGCTACGAGTGCTACAAATCGGTGAACATCCCACCATCAATCTAAACCTCAGCGTAGAATATTTTCCAAACTGGAGGCGGTTGTATCATGCTGTGGAAACATTGCTGTTGTATTTAAAACTCAGGCGCTATCCCCTTACACCCAAAAGCGTCAGCTTTAAAATGATCCAGCGGGCGAAAGCACTTGTATTTAAGCAGACGTAAATTACAGAGTTTGGGGTTGAAATTTCTATGCTAAGAATTTCTAGTAATAAAAACATTGACAAAAACAACAAATTAATAGCGGTTAACATTTCATTAGATGACAATGGAGTGCTGCGAGTACAGAGCAGAGTTGAACATTTGAATAATAACCTTCATCCTGTTGTACTACCAACTAATCATCATGTGACACAACTGCTAGTAAGACACTATCATATCACATGTCCCATGCGACTACAATAAATCGACTGAGGGGAGTATATTATATCCCGCGTCTACGCGTTCGGTATAAAATGACGAGACAACAGCCTCGGTACTGCAAAAATAATACCCCGAGTTCTTCAAATGGCGCCGCTACCCCATGCCAGATTAGCAGCCTTCGAACGCCCCTTCACATATGTGGCCGTAGATTATTTTACACACTCTGGACACAAGCTCCTATATAATTTGTATCCGGAACAAACTTCAAGGCAGCTAAGAAGATGCTCAGGGAGGAACAAAATCCACAAAATTGACTACGCAGAGATAGGGCCCAGATGCGATGACGTCGTATGGAAATTGGATCCGCCAGCTCCTCATCACATGGGTGGAGCATGGGAAAGGGTCTTTCTTTCTGCCAAAACAGTGCTGTACCCCATATGTCCTTCAGCGAAGTGAAGCTGAAAAATGCGTTCTGCGGAATAGAATTCACATTGACGGCTACTCACTTTTGCATCCTTGGAATCTTGTGACGACGAATGAATAACCCCAAATAACCTGTTACTTGGGTCATCAGATGGATATAAGACTATGGGCGATTGAAGCGACTTACGACAGCGATGGCTACACACTCAACAATTCGCCGACATTTTTTGGCGCAGGGGGGTCAAGGAATATACACCCACTGAATGTTACCCTCACTCTAACATAGAATTTAAGTATAAATATATTTACATTAATAATAAAATATTAACTCCTAGTTCCATTACTAACTTGCGTTCCAGCACTTTGGCATTGCAAGTGTCTGTACACATCTCATATACCATACCATACCATACCAATTTGTGTTTGTTATATACTCTCTTGTTGTGTGTGTTTCACTCGCAAGAATTCAATTACTGTTGATCATGACTATATAACCTTTAAACTTGTATACATACTTGAAAGAGTATGATTAAATGCATGTACAGTCAGTCGATTTGCAGACACGGGAGCAACAAATTGTTTTAAAGTTTTTCAAATGAAATAAATCAAATAAACTCTTAAAAGTTGTTTTCAACCCACCGTCGCCAATAAAATCGCCAACAATCGCATATAAGAATCTATCGAGCGTATTTTGTGAAAGATTAAAGCCCATCGTTAACGAGCTGATTGGACCTTAGGGCTAGAGAAAAGGAAATTGACACCCATTTCGTCGATTATAAAGCTGGCTTCGACAAAACGATCACCTGTATCCCTGCAAAGCTCATTCGACTTTGCAAAATGACACTGATCAACACCAACAGGGCAGTGGAAATTGAAACAGTCCTCTCCGTACCATTCTATACCAAACAAGGCTTCCGGCAAGGAGGCTCTCTATCATGCAACTTTTTCAACCTCAAGCTAGAGAAAATTACTCATAAACGAAAACACCCTTACACTACCAATACAAAAAAAGCATATGATACACTAAAATGAAAAAACCAGCCAGAACCACCTGTATATATCTCTCTTCTACTATCTGTTTCCAATCCTCTATTCAGCCTTTCATACTTTCGCCGTTTGACCTACTCAGCAACAGTCATAGCAACAGCTACACTGAGTAGGTCTCAACCACCTTACTCCAGCATTGACCACCAATACCACTTTAGACTATCATTCTAGACTTACATTATACATTCGCTCGTCACCCCTTTTAAACACACACATACTTCTTCATTCACCACGATTCACACCTATAATGGTGGTTTTCCTCACCGACCGCATCGGTTCATGCACGTGCTAAGCTTATCAGTAACAAAAACCCTGTATGATCCCAGTGGTGGTCAATCTTTCCCAAAAAACTGTGGAAGGGTGTACAAAAGAGACATAGCTGACAAAAGACTAAACACAAGATAAAAGCAAACACAAAAAACCAAACACGGCAGCGTTTCCTACGACTTCCACAAATTCTTGATGGCATTCAATTGGAAGCAAAGTCATTAGAAAATTATAACATCTGAACATACAATAAGCAACAGATACATAACTAAATACGATTCCACAAAATTCTTGAGACCTTGAATTTCGACTCCACGGACGAAAAATCAGAAAAACAATTAATAAATATTTTCCGATAATACGAAGAAATTTTTCACCTAGAAGAATTTTTATATACAAAACATTACAACAAATGAAAACGCATCTATAAAAATTATAGACTACAACACGCACACATAGATATAAAAAAAGAATAACAGATGACATAGTAAAATATAAGTGAATTGACGAGCACCATAAAGTAGAACATTCTGGAGGAAGAAAAACTTTACTCAAAACTAAAACAAAGATTCATTTGGAAAATATCAACCAAATGGTAAAAAAACTGTTATTCAACGCGAAAAGTAAACAAACGAGATACACCAAAAACCATAACAGACATCCCTAACAAGAGTGTTAAGTCGGCACTTGAGGAAGTCACTTCCCAACTAGATGGAAACAGCAGCTACTGGTGTTACTGCTCAATCCGGGGAAACAACCAGACCAAACCTCAAAATATCGGCCGTTGTGTATATTAGACGCGATGGGCAAAGTACTCCGTAGAACGTCTTGTACGATGGCATTCTCCGATTGGACCTACCAACGGATGTAACACTCATCGCGTACGCAGACGATATCGCTATGATTGCGGTCGGAAAACACATCACACGCTGCAGACGAGATGCAATGATGCAATTGTTCAGCAGGGCAAAGCTCGAATTGGCAGTTCAAAAACATAGGCAGTGCTTCTAGGTACCAGAAAGATATGCGAGATTTTCCCAATCACCGTGGGGGTCCATTAAATTATATCTCAACCGCAACTTCGGTACATAGGAGTATTTATCCACTCGAGGCTCACGTTCAAAGAGCATATTGAAGCTGTCTACGAAAAAGCTACTCGGGTAAATTGGGCACTCAAACGCCAGATGCCGAATATAGGCACCCCATGCTCAAGCCAATGGAAGTTGCTATTAACGGTAACGAGTTCCATTATACTGTATGCCGCCCCAATTTGTGTGGAGGCCACTAGGGTCATAACTTACATCAAATGCATACAATCAGCATATAGACTCAGCGCACTAAGGGTGGCTAGTGCTTTCCCTAGTGTATCAGATGAAGCAAATGGGGTGATAACCAGTAAACCGCCCATTGACTTCCTGGCGAAGGAGATGCACCTTCCAGGACCGCTACTGCCCTCACTGCCCGGGGATGTACGAGAACGCTCATGATTGTTGTAATGACGAGAAAAGGTGGTAAAGGCGTTAGAATCCCGCACTGACGGGGTCTTGACTTTAAATGTTTTCCTCCTCATTAAATAAAAAAAAACACCCCTAACAACAGTTTCGAAGTGTTATCTATTGACACTGTAAGGCCACTAAAAAGTTCAGACGAATACGGCTACATAATGACCATGCAGTACGAGCTGACAAAATTTGTAGTCGCACACCCAATTGAATCAAAAGACGCCCAAATAACAGCCAAAACACTAATTGAACATTTCATTATCAAATACGGATACTCAAATCTGACATAGGGACAGAATTTACAAACGAGCAAATGTAAAACATATGTCCATTACTCAACATACAACAAAAATGTTCGACACCATACCACCATCAGACAATAAGCTCACTAGAGTGCAACCACAGAGTTCTGAACGAATTCACACTGACATCGAAAACCGACGACGAATGGGATAAATGGATTACGTATAACATGACCCCACATGTTGACACAAGCTACACCAAATACTCTATAATGAGAATATGCAACATTGTCTCTTCAGTACTAAATCGTGCTGTTGGCGACGGGTTGGCTTCATTTTGGTAAATTAAAGATGCTGCAGAGCCATTTGCTAAAGTGGAACGAATTTGACACATTTATATTCAGTATTTCGTTGTTCTTTTACGTGGCAGAATGCATTTATTTACCGAAAGACATGTTAGCGCCATACACATTGGTAAAGCATACACATATGCATACAAAAATACACTTCTTCTTTGGTATTGTCAATGATGTGTATGCATTTGATTAATGAGAAAATGTACACATTTATTCTACACGAATGTAGGTCAAACGATCTCATATGGTTTAGAGTCAAATAATTTTTATATTTTTAGAATTTTTAACATTTTCAACTTTAACAGTTTGCGCAAAATGGTCAAATTTCATATAAAAAGCACATACTGTTTTATGAAATTAAATACTTTCTCAAATTTATACGCATATGAATATGTGTAATTAAAAAATTAAGAATTCATTTGATATCATTTTTTATAAATTTTTCTATAAATGGTATTATTGGGACTCATATTTGTTGTGATTTGCTAGGTTGTGTTGTATTATAATAATATAAATAAAATAAAGTCTTATTCATACTGAGTATGTTGGCCAGATATACCAGGCGACCAGAAAACGAAAACAGTATCAGACTTGTTGATTTACAAAAAGTACCATAGTAATTCGCCTGTGCTAACGAACTGACAATAGGGCAACACATGTACTTGCACTCAATTGCAAATACGCTAAATACGCATGAAGCAAGAAATACAGATGACGCAGACGATTGTACAAAATTGAAATCTACTGCGCATGTACGTCACAAGTGCCCAGTGCGTGTGTGTGTACTATAGCAATAGTATGAGATTCCTTGTAGAAAATGGGAAAGTTGTAAATATAATGAAAGTATAACAATATAGTGAAGCGAAAATGCTTTTATTTTATAGAAATGGACTGACTTCATAAATAAACACTCTTTCCCACCATATTTTTTGTTACCTAAGGAGAAAAACCAATAAATAAAACCAATAGTAATTCAATTTATAATTTTTTGTATTTTTCTTTTTCGAGATCTAGTAAGAACTTCATTTTCTTCATCCTGTACTGCTGATTCAGTTGTGTTTTCTAAAACCAATAAGTATGTTCAACTATTATAATTAAAATGTATTAAATTATATACCTGTTAGCAATGCCGATCCTGCGTCGTATTCTTCAATAAGCTTCTGCACAATTTTTTTGTTTTCACGTTTTTCAATTCTTTCTGCACGCTCCTTGTGCAACTCGTCATTGGCAGATTTGCGAACCGTAGGCACCGCACCACGCTTCAATAATAGTTTTTTTGTAAAGCCTTCGTAAAAATTTGAATAATTAACAAATTGTATTAGGTCCATAAGTAGCTGCTTACTTACCCATTTCAAATTCCAACTTATTATCAAAATATTCCGGCCTAAAATGTTCCATGCAGATACGTGAATTTTTCACATTAATTATTTTACCTCGGCAACAAAAACTTATCCATTGCTTACGATCACAATCATTTAATGGAAAACAATAAAAATGTAGCTGTTTAGAATTATTTGAATTGCTACCCTTGCAATCTTTCACTGCACACTTCATTTTATTTAATAATTTTATTGTCTTCAACTTAAATATTCCTGCTTCACTTGTAAACACATAAAACAAACTGTAACAGCCAACAAATATTCTTGATTAATGGGCACTTGTGACGGCGCACACAACAGCTGATCACAAAAAGCAAATACAACAATCATAACGGACCTGCGCAATGCGTAATCTGTTTTTATTCATTCATGCTAAATACGCACATTTGGTGGTGCATTGACATGCGCTGCCTATATTGCAGTGCATTTTTAATTAATAAAAATAAGATAGGTACATTTTATACTAGACAAAATAGGATAGCAATATATTTTAAAACATATAAAAGTGCCAGCGAGCCACCAAATAAACTAGAGTTAAATCTGAAGATAACTAAACCTGCTACATGCATTAGTGTATTCATTTATCTCTCGTGCTCTAAGTCAGGAACGACTTAGAACAGCACAACTACGGCACACTCTGCCGGTCAAAACCTTCATTGACGGCGTCTTTCCGCCATAGGGCCGTAACTTAAACGTCAGATTTTTTACCGTATGAAAAAAAAACATACACTATATGTGAGTTCACCTCGAAAAAACGGGTGCCATTGTACTAAAAATTTCATATTATGAAATTGTAGTAGGAAAAGAAAAAAAGGAACAATCAGAATAAAAGAGTTTATCACTTTATAGTATTTTTTTTTAGTAAAACGGAAAATAAAAATATAAGACAAATAAATAATACAGTATTAAATAAATAATAAAAAAGTTGTATAAAATTTATTTAAAGAGAACAATTTAAATAATATGTAGATTATTTGGTTTGGTTAGTATATTATCACATTAGTGCTATAAATAAAATAATATTCATATTGCTTATCCATATTGCACCCACTGAGTGATTGGACCTAAAAATTATCTATAACATGATAAAATATTCACAAGTGTGAAATACAAAGAATCTTATTTTTAAAATTAGGTTCAGTTGCATCTCTATTAAAAAATTTTAGAACAAAGTAAATTCGAATTCTAATAAAAAGAGCTAACATGAGAGTTGTGCAATTGTTGCAACAAATAAAGGGTTCTATATCTAACATTTGCTCAAAAATTAATTGACTAGCCCCATTTCTATGGCAAACCTCATTAAAATGTGTAGGAAATTGTACCTCTAATTTATCTGTGTATGCAATGAATGCTGGTGGAAGCTTCCCAAGGTTACAATTATCAATTTGCTTTTCTACTGTGAAGAGGAACTCGTCTGAAACTTCTTCATCTACAAAAAAAGGTAGGTGCTCTAAGCAATTGTGGGATTCGTACAGCTTTAAATAAAGGTACCCACAAACATAAGCGAAAGCATTTCTATACATAAAGATAGATTCATTAATGTTGTCATCAAACTGAACGGAGCTAAAAATAATATCCTGAATGTTAGGAATATCTTGGGAACTTTGCCAAGATACGTCTTGACTTAAGTTTTGATGACACACATTTTGTAAAGAGGAAAAAACCATTGGATCATTATTAAAATCTAAAACTGGCTCACAATTGCCCTTCACCACTATATTTACATATATTTTATTTTTATTGTGATATTCAATTGGTCGATTTTTATATAGTTTTTTAATACATTTTGAAGCAATATTTAACTAAATGAAGTCAACGTATTTAATTAAATGTTTCTTGCCAGAATATAGTAATAAAATTACACTATATTATAGTATTGCTTTCATACACGGCACTGAGCGATTCATTAAATTGTATGAATTTTGAAAACGTGTTGAGTAATTCCATGTAGATAAGATTTTGTACGCTACATGGTATTTGTGTTTTGTTATTTGTAATTTAGCAAATTGGTTGTTTGTGAAATAAATTCTCAAAAATAATAAACAAACCAACGTAATTATATAAACTATCAAATCTATTTAGATGCAAATTAGTATTTAAAATAATACTGATTTCATTGTTAAATGTAGGCAAGCTTTCGCAGAAGCTTTATATATATATATATATATATATATATATATATATATATATATATATATATATATATATATATATATATATATATATATATATTAATATTTACAAAATTCCACAGAATTCATATATTTATATGCTGCTTTCTGCTTTGGTATTTCATAATTTGACTAAACCATTGTAATTTGCCTAGAATATATTTTGTATTCATTAGATTTTTAGCTATGAATTGAAATTAAAATGTCCTCAAAAATAGTTGTTTCAAAACAAAATCAAAGTATATAACATTTATTTAATTAAATATACGTACAGAATTTTGTTGTTTTTTTCTCTTATATTTATTACTAAACATTTAAAGTAAGTTTAACAACATACTTTAATGATAAAAGATAAATATTTTCTTTAATTTTTTGTACTTTTGTTGGCATTAAGTTCATTAAAAACAATAAACAAGCCAAAAAAAATTATAAATTAATATAAGAATTAAATAATAGTTGTAATAAATTTATTTAAGCATATAGAGTAGTGTACTTAATATTAGTAATGATTAAAATTATTAATTTGAAATAGTATTCACTAAATTGAATTTGGTACTTTTTGGAATGAGAATAGTATTAAAATATTAACGAACGACAGCCCCAAATAGTGTTTTTTCCGAAACTCACCCCAATGTTTACATCCAGTGGGGAATGAAAAATTGCTTTGTTTACATCCAGTGGCGAAAAAATTGCCGGCAATACAAGTGTATTCTGTGAATTTATAAGTAAGTTTCATTTCTCATATTCTCTGTTTCCGCTTTGTTTAGGTTATTACCTTCACAATTGATGTTGCATTCACACGTAGTGTGAAAACATGCCGGAGTATATATCAAAACCAACCGGTCCTGCGCCAGTGTATATCCTAAAACCACCCCTAAAGGTCGGACCACTGCCACTAACCATAGAAGATTATGAAAAACGACAGGAGAAGCAGAAAGAGGTGCATAAAACTACAATCCCACTGTGCGAAGACACGAGGAGGTATGTTTACTAGACAGAAACGCCAACTGCCCCACCCACCATCATTAGTGAGAGACGACAGCAACCCACCTCAGAATAGATTGACAAACTCAAATTTCAGATCAAAAAACGAGGAAAGTAGTAAGATCGCATGCATGCGAATAACCTGGCGCATGATCGAAGCGTTAAACAATGGGGAAAAAACAATAGCATGCCACAGCAACAAGAGGCGACCATAAATAATAATCAAATATCAACAGAGATCACCTACCCATCAGTACCAGAATCTTACATAGTTATTTTCTTAGTTATAATTATTCTCATAATAGATGAAAAATTAGTTAAGTACTTTAAAAACTATGAACACAAATACAAACATGACGCTAACAGCAACGCTATTACAGCAGTTTAATTAATAAAAAAACAAACAAAAAACTGAAAAAATTGTATATATAAAATGTCAAATTCACTATAGTATAATAAGAAATTAAATGCATTAAAAAAATAAAAATAAAAATTTAAAAACAAATTTCAACTTTTATCCTAAATTTACTTAAAATTAAATGCTTTGAAAGACATACTAGCTAAACTAAGGAAAAATTCCAGAAGAACACAAACAAAACAGTAACCACAAAACTTAGACAGATAGACACATTAAGAGAAGAATTTAATAACATAATAGAGACTGACACCAGTAAAGATCTAACTGGAATAAAAATTAGCTTCGCCGATACTTATTCCACAATAAAAACCCTTTTATTGAAACAATTAACATAAGAGAAGGAATTGACAGACAACATGGCATCTTTTAGTCTAGAAACAGCATCAAAATCGCTACCCACCTTTACGGGCAACTTCAGAGAATTAGACAGCTTTATAGTGACCGCTGGGCTGATAAACAAAGCACTCAACGAGACAGGACAAACAGATTTTCTAGAATATATCTACCACGCAAAAGTGACTTCCACCGTAAGAACAGCAATAGGAGGTTATACGAAACCAGAAGATGTGAACACTCTACTACAACAGAGGTACAAAGATGTGAGAACCATACCGCAACTGCAAGCTAGATTAGGCAATCTCCAACAAAAGCATTCAGGCATAAATGCCTATAAAGAAAAAATCTTAGCAACTATAGAAAGCCTAAACAGATTAAGCATGCATGACCTAGGACAAACAGCGACAGAATCAGAAAAAACGAGAACAGCAGTCTGAAGTCGGGTTAGACTTCGAAATACCCTTTACCTTTTCTTGTGCGTGCGAGATCAACAATGAGGATGTTTTCTTCATAAATCATCATTAGGAGCATATTCACGGTAATTTTTGGTAGGGTACCTTGAAATGATTATATCGATCCCATTTCTTGTGTATGGCTTTCTAGGGTCAATATAACCAATAATATAAAATTTCGTCAAAAAATATTGTGTAAGTCGAAAGTTATAATAATATGACAATAGTGGGCGTGGCTGTAAAAATAACACGCCCATTTTCTGTGTAGTGTTTAATGTTAGTACCCGCCACCTTCCTGTGAAATTTTATTGATAAATCTTTAATAGGAACACAGTAATGATTTTTGGCTAATTGTGGACATGGCAGTTGTATTATAATTTCCATATTCTGCACACACACTATTATGGACCCCAAGTATGTTTCTGCCAATTTTTATTCCGCTGGCATCAATCCGAGCATAGATAGGCTAATTTTAATTTTAGACACGAAAGTTCCCTATATCAAAAGTGGGCGTGTCTTTTCTCTGATCAGCCCCATTTGTTGCAGATAGCTTTATAATATCCACATGTTCCTTCCCGTAAATTTTCGTCCGTAAATCTCTACCAGATCTTAAGTTATTAATATTTGTTAATAGTGGACGTGGCAGTTAATACATACCGCCCACTTTTTGCACAGTGTCTAGTAGGACCCACATCTCCATAACTGTCAAATAATGTCACGATTCCTTCAATTGGACCGAAGTTATAGTAATTTTAAAAAAGGTGAGAGAAGTTCCTTATATGGGAGGTAGACGTGGTCTTTGTCCAAATCGGCCCATTTAGCAATCTGGTTCTGTATCTTTGTCCAGGCTACACTTTTGCGAAATTTCATTAAGATAGCTCTAACGGTGTAGAAAAAAAGTGGCCACAGATGGACAGACGGACAGACGGACGGACAAAATAAAAATTGCTTACAAAGTACTTCTGATCACAAAAGCACAAAATTAGTAAACCCTATTTACCTTTTTTCAAGTAAAGGGTATAAACATTATAGTTAAATTAAATAATAAATTAGCACTGGATATATTTAAAAAAGGACTGAAAGAAAATTATAAAACAAAAATGTTTGCTGCAAGACCAAAAGATTACTAGAAACAATAGAATTGGCACTTGAACTCGAGAGCGAATCCACAACAATGCCCTACACATCTGCTGATGCAAGTAAGGTATAATTCATTCAACTCACACAGTACAAGATCCAATTTCTAAGCTCCACGCAAATATAATTCATTCAACCCTTCTCCACAGTACACAAACAACACACGACAAAATTTCAGCACACGCTATGACAACATTAACAAAAATAAATACAACAACACTAACCATGCAAACAACAGAAACAACAACCGTAGCAATACAAACTTCAATCACAGAAACAATAACTACAACAACACATCCAACTAATCAAAATAACAACAATTTCAGAAAGAACAACAGCTACAACTCACCAGGCTGACAACAGAACAACAACAGCACTTTTAACTCGTACAGAAACCTCCGCGTAAACATGATATACAATGAGGGAAACGAACAAGGCCTAGAATGCATAACCATTCTGGAAAGCCAAAACTATATGTGTATAAGATATCAGATAACCATACAAATTTCGTCACACTGACACACAGAAAGCAAAAAATGATATTTTTAATAGACACAAGTGCAGACATCTCATTATGTAAAATAACAAATAAATTAGCAAACCATGAATACTTTCCTCCACCACAAATGTAAATTAACGGGCATAACAAATGAAGAGGTATATTCTGAAGGTCAGATAGAACTACAATTAGATATAGGAGAAGAATCTTGTAACCACCCATTCCAATTAGTAAGCAAAACATTCCCAATAGGAACATATGACATTCTAGGTAGGGACTTTTTTGAAAAAGTCATATGAAAAATCGATTATGAAACGTTTACAATTTCCGCGTGCTAACTAATAAATGAATGTCACAAAACAGGACATCCCGGACTCAATTTAAAACAAAGATTCATTTGGAAAAATATGAACCAAATGGTGAGGAAATTCGTATCCAACTGTGAAACATGCGTGAAGTGCAAACAAACAAGACACATCAAAGAACCACAAACTATAACAGACACCCCTCATGCAAGTTTCGAAGTCATATCAATTGACACCGTAGGACCACTAAAAATTTCAAACGAATTCCGCTACATACTGACCATGCAGTGCGAGCTGACAAAATTTGTAATCGCACACCCAATGACAACAAAAGACGCCCACACAACAGCCAAAACACTAGTTGAACAATTACAACATACACAAATACGGACACTTTAAAATACTTAGATCTGACAACGGGGCAGAATTTACAAAGAACTAATAGCAAAAATATGAGCACTGCTCAAAATACAACAAACATTTTCTACACCATACCACAACGAAACAATAAGCTCACTAGAACGTAACCACAGAGTTTTGAATGAATTTCTACTGCCATCGACAAACGACGACGAATGGGTTAAGTGGATTCCCTACTTCACTTTCACTTACAATACAACGCCACATGTTGACACAGGGTACACGCCTAACGAATTAATATATGGGAAACTCCCAGGTTTACCTAATGAAATATTAAAAAAGAATACAAAAATATACGACTTTGAAAATTACTCCAACGAACTAAAAGCAAGATTAAGATATGCCAATGAAAATGCAAAAGAAATGCTGATTAAAGCAAAACAAAAACGTGTATTAACAGAATCAAAAACTAATACCAATACACTTAAAGTAGAAATAGGAGATTTAGTTCTACTAAAAGTAGAATATAGAAAAAAGGAATTAGGAATTAGGAATTAATTCATTAATAAAATATATTGCTACACCTAAGAAAGTACATAATAACTTATTAAAACCATACAATGTAATTTAAACAATATAATTTGTAATTATGTAATCAAAACAACATAATTTGTAATTATAACTGTATAATTAAAAACACTTCCATGTAATTATAACAATAACAAACAATTTAAAAACAAATTACATAAACTATTAGACAATAAGAAAATCATGTAATTCTACAATAAGTTCATAGCATAAGAAAATTGTAAAAAACACAGAAACCATATTTCCAGAAAAGTTATGCGCTAACACCCCTAATTTGTCTATTAAGGGCGAGTACACACTAGTGTACACTGACGATCCCACATCGTCACAAGCACCACAGTATATGCTAACTAACTGACAGTAGCGCAACGCATGCACTTGCACTCAATTCCAAATACGCTAAATACGCACATTTGGTGGTGTATTGACATGCGCTGCCTATATTGCAGCGTCGTATGCATATTGAACAGTGCAGTGACTTTTCCCTTGCACTTGCAATAATTTTTGATAATGTAAACAAACCATATGATTCGTCAATGAATAATATCGGAAATTCGAGATTTGAGATTATTTTGGAGATATGATTTGTAATTAGTAAAAATAAGATAGGTACATTTAATACTAGACAAAATAGGATAGCAATATATTTTAAAACATATAAAAAAGCCAGCGAGCCACCAAAACCTGCTACTCGAATTAGTGTATTCATTTATCTCTCCTGCTCTAAGTCAGGAACGACTTAGATCACCACAACTAATAACTTGGCTAACGGCACACTATGCCGGTCAAAACTTTCACTGAACGCGTCTTTCCGCTTTGTTTGCGTTATTTCCTTTACAATTGATGTTGCATTCACACGTAGTGTGAAAACTGCATTTAACGTATGACGATATTGCACTTCCACGACATACGATGATCAGAATTGTTTAGCCACAGCCTACGATAGATGCACCATATGCTGAACCAGTGAGGCTAGAAACCATCATATACCATATGCCGATGCAAGGCCAATGTCATCATCATATCCTACAATATATGTATATATATATATATATATATATATATATATATATATATATATATATATATATATATATATATATATATATATATATATATATATATATATATATATATATATATATATATATATAACGGGTCCGCCAAATAACTTTTTTTTTTGAAAATTCTATAAAAAAAAAAACTACTGGATATTTTCTCAAATTTCTTTTCTTATTTGAAAGTACAATCCTTCCGGTTAATAATGGAAAATAATTTCAATCAAATGGCTGCCTCGGCTGGCCATGCAGTAGCCTACACGATCGGTCCAATTTTTAAGCACATTATCGATTGTGTGCAGCTGTATTTCACCAATGGCTTCACGAATATTGTCCTTTAAAGCGTCAATTGTCTCTGGCTTGTCGACGTAACACTTATCGTTGAGGTCACCCCACAAATAATAGTCCAACGGTGTCAAATCGGAGCTCCGAGGTGGCCAAACGACATCAGCTCTGCGGCTGATAATGCGATCTTCAAAAACAGGGCGCAAAACATCGAGTGTAGCTTCGGTTGTGTGGCACGTAGCGCCGTCCTGTTGAAACCAAATGTTGCCAATATCCTCTTCTTCAATTTTTGTGAACAAAAATTCGTTCAACATGGCCCGATAACGATCGCCATTGACTGTAACTGCCACTCCTTGCTCATTTTCGAAGAAAAATGGCCCAATTATGCCTCTGGACCAAAATCCGCACCAAACAGTGACTCGTTTTGGGTGCATCGGCTTTTCAATGTATGCGTGCGGGTTTTCTGTGCCCCAAATGCGACAATTTTGCTTGTTTACATACCCGCCAAGATCAAAATGAGCTTCATCTGAAAAGATGATTTTTTTGGCAAAATCGGCATCTTCTGTAAGTCGATCGCAGGCCCACTTATCGAAGCGAAAACGCATTGGATGGTCAGTTGGCTTCAACTCCTGAACCAATTGGACTTTGTATGGCGGCATACCAAGGTCTTTATGCAAAATTCGTCTCAATGATGTCTCCGAAATGTTCAATTGTTGAGAACGACGGTGAATTGATGTTGATGGCGCTTCACGCACACTTTCTGCCACAGCAGCAATATTCTCGGGTGTACGCACTGTTTCTGGCTTTTCACGCTTTGGTTTATCGATGAGGATGCCAGTTTCTTTCACTTTTTCCACAAAATAACGAACATACGGAGTTGACGGTGCTTCTCTTCTTCCAAAATCCGTACGCAATTTTCGCACACATTCTGCAACATTACCATGATTTTCAAAGTAATGTCGCAATATTTCCAAAGTTCAAGCATATACGCAACAACATTCGTTCAGCGGAAGGATAAAACTAATTATCTGTCAAATCAGACATGAGCTAAGTGTTACCATTCACGAAATAAACACTAGTTGAAAAAAAAAACGTTAGATAGCGGACCCGTTATGTATGTATATATATATATTATATATATTATATATATATATATATATATATATATATATATATATATATATATATATATATATATATTAATATATTATATATATATATATGTTAATTCAAAATTCTGTTTTGAATTTGTGTTTTGAATTTCCAGTACTTGAACTGGTAATTCACGATGATGAATTCAAGAATTTAATCTGAATTTGAGGGTTTGAATTTTCAGTACTTGAACTGAAAATTCACGACGAAACAAAATTGAAGTTAATTTAAACTGACCTTCTAGTACTTGAACTAGAAAATCACGAAGAAATAATGATTCAATTATTGTTCTTTAGAGTTCTAAATTTGAACTGGCTTTATTAAATAATTGCTTGCGTTTTTATACAAAATTTACATGTTACAAATCAATACTATATAATACTAATAATACATATGGTCAGCAATACTGTAGTTCGATGCACGTTGCTCAACATATATGCTAGAGTAGCATATTGTCATGAGACTAAAAACAACAAACACACGTGTGGCATTTCCGTCTGCTTAATGTGCAAAAGAATTTAAACTGTTGTTATGCAAAGTGCAGCGAACTTCTGTTATTATTGACGCAAATAATAAATTGAACACAAATCAAAATTGCAGTATTAAATGAAACTTAAAAATATCGAATTAAAATATATGTACATTTAACATTCTCCCCCGCGTTGAACGAATGTTCAACAATCAAGTCTACAAGTCCACGAAGAAGCTACGAGAGTACCGCTGCGCTGATTGTGGTGGGGCGTCTGGAGTTGTCTCTGACAGCGGGATTTGCTCTAGTGGTGAGTTTGCTTGTGAAGCCGTTGATTGAGCTACTCCACGCTGCTTTTCTTGCTGCTTGTATCTGATGAAGATTGCCATGATGATAATACTTAAGGCCAAGGCCGAATAACCCACTGCAAATCTATGATATTGATGGATTTGCAGTTTGTTTGGAAGGTCTCTGATTTCGTGTGTTTCCAAAATTTCTTGCAGCTTTGACAATTCCTTTAGTTGTGGTTCATAATCAATCTTTGTGTTGTCCAAAACTGGAAGTGATGCTGGTTTTGTTATGTTTATATTGACACCGTGTCCAACTGCAGTGTAGGAAGTGCTTGTAAATGATGATACTATCTGGTTGCTTGTTATAGTTAAGAGTTGATATTTTAGTACACATCCTGCCGTCAGCTCGAGGAATCCGGACGCTTCCAGTGATATTTGCGAGACCTGGTTATTACATACTGCTGTTACTTGTATTGGAGTGGCCAGAGCGAACATCCATTTATTTCTTTCATTGGCTTGTGTCCACAGATGATCTCCGCTATGCTCGAGTTTACAGTGAGATCTGGTTTCATTGTTGAGTAAACTGACCTCGCAGGCACATATTTCTGATCCCTTGTTGTATATGGGTTGCTTGTTGGCACAAATATATAATTCGTTTTCCATTCTGAAACAAGACAAGAGTTTCAATCGTGGTTGGAAAATACTGATCTCGATGTAAGTTGATCGCCAGAATTGTTGTAGATAATTTTATTGCTACCATAGTATTATTTATTCTTGTTGGAATTGGTATTAATCGGTACAAGTTAAAATGATTCAAACTGGTTAGCGGCACAGTTATCTGAAAGATTGCGTGTTTCTCTGTTATGGCTGCCTTAACTTTCATCAACCTGTATATCGATAGGATGTCGCCTTGATAACCTGGTATTTGGATTGTTGGTGACAAATGTGCTGTGATTTTTAAGATTTCATCATTAAGCTGCTGTGGGGATAACATTTTTTTTTTTTTTTTATTATATATATATTTTATTGAATCTCCTAAAAAATATCTTAGAACTAACAATAAATCTTCATAGTATATTTAACATTTCACTTTTAAATTCATATTAATCATTACCAACCTCCCAGTGCCAGTGCTTTGAGGAGTTATGGTATATGAAAAGAAGTAGCGAAATACTTAAATAATAGCGTAATGAATAAGCTTAAAATCTAATTTGTTGCTAAGCGCAGCACGTCCATCCTTTTCAGGCGGGTGTGTCCTTGATGCTGTAGTAGGCGCCTCGCTAATGCATTGGGATGCTTGTCTAGCTTTGCTAAGTAAGATTCAGCAAGTCGGGAAACTTCTTTAGTTACATACGGGATATGTAAATCTCTGTGGATGTTAACGTTTTTGATGTACCAAGGAGCATTGGTAATCATTCGAAGAATTTTCGATTGGGCTTTTTGCAGCTTTTCGACATTTGAGGGTGAAGCAGTACCCCAGAGTTGGATTCCATAGGTCCATATGGGCTTGATAATTACTTTATAGAGTAGAACTTTAAAGTCTAGTTTGAGCTTGGACTGCCTGTTCAAAAGCCAGTTTAGCTCATTTATTTTGAGTTTAATCTGAGTAATTTTTGCACTTATATGCTTTGCCCAAGTAAGTCTACGATCTAAATGCATTCCTAGATATTTAGTTTCTGTCGCTTGAGGGATCGGCTTGGTGTTAATTTGCACAGGGGGGCAAGTACTCCTGCATAGAGTGAATGTGACATGAACGCATTTCGAGTCATTGACTTTGATTCTCCAGTGGTCAAGCCATTCCTGAAGCATGTTGACGTGTACTTGGAGAAGTTTTGACGCCTCTTTCGGATTTGTGTGAGTACACAATATGGCTGTGTCATCGGCAAAAGTATAGGTGATAGTCTTGCCGTTTGTTGGCATATCTGCAGTGAACAACGTATAGAGCAGGGGGCCTAATACGCTGCCTTGCGGTACTCCAGCTTGTATAGGGTATTCATATGAGATGAAGTTTTTTGTTTCACCACAAAGCGTCTACCTGAGAGATAGCTTTCGAGCAATGTGTAGATGTTAAGAGGTAACATACATTTCAGTTTGTGCAAGATTCCTTCGTGCCAGACCTTATCAAATGCCTGAGTGATGTCGAGAAAAACTGCGGAACAGTATTGCTTCTTTTCGAACGTTTCTTGTATAGTGTTTACAATGCGATGAACTTGTTCGATAGTACTGTGTTTTTCTCTAAACCCAAACTGGTGGTTTGGTATAACATTAGACTGTTTGACAACGTCTTTAATACACTTTATTAACAAACTTTCAAAGAGTTTTGAAAAAATTGATAGCAGACTAATTGGTCTGTAGGAAGAGACGCTTGTTGGGTCCTTTCCAGCTTTGGGAATCATGATAATTTGAGAAATTTTCCATGAGTAAGGAAAGAATCCAGTGCGTATTATAGCATTTAATATATGCAAGAGATGCATTGTGGCTATTGCTGGGAGCTCTTTTATCATTTGGCCCGTAATCAGATCACGCCCTGGAGATTTTTTGGCATTGAGTTCTTTGTCAGCTCCTTTTTGGGAATCGATATACCATTGACGCGAGGGATAGCATCAACTGCCGTTAGAGAACGGTCGGAACTAGCAAGATTAGGGGTGAAAACTTGCTCCAAATGATTTGCAAATGCTATTCCCTTTTCTGCATCACTTCTTGCCCAGTTGCCGTTGGGAAGGCGTATTGGTGACTCCATTTGAATGGGTTTTTTCGAGTTTTTGGCCGTTCGCCATAGAGAATAGCTTGAGGCTTCTGTAGGACAGAGGGTCTCTACAAACTCGTGAAACTCGGAGGTTTCCTTTTCTTTTAGAAGGTGATGCAGTTTTTTAGTACATTCATTCAGTTTCTTCTTCAGAGAAGGTGATCTCTGCAATTGCCATTCTCTCCTAAGAGATCTTGTTTAGGAGAGGAGCTTCAGAATGTCTTGGGGAGTACACTCTTGTCGGGTTTGAGCTTTAGAACGTGGTGTAGCAATTTTTACTGTTTGGGATAGCAATTGAGTGAAATTGAAAATAGCGGAGTTTATTTCCTGCTCAGACTTTAGGGAAGTCTTTATTTAAAGATGTGAACTTATGAACATCTTATATTTAAGCCAGTCTGTATTCTTGTAGTCGAAACTACCACTCACGTTTTTCTGATAGGAGTTTTCAGAAAAGATAGTTATTATTGTGGGAGTGTGATCAGAGGACAGCTCCAGAGAGGAATGCACAAGAGAGTGTACATTATTTATACCTCTAGTGATGGTGAAGTCAATAAGATCTGGAATCTTCTGTTTGTCGGATGGCCAGTATGTAGGCTTACCATTGGACAAGACATTAAGACCAAGAGCATTTATCGCAGAGAAGAGTTTTCTGCCTTTGGGAGTTACTAAACTTGAGCCCCAATGAGTATGCTTTGCATTAAAGTCTCCAGCAGCAATAAACTTAGCATCGAGAGTACTAAAGAATTGTTTGTACTGCTGGTCATCTATATTAAACCTGGGTGGGCAATAGATGGATGATACTGTCAAGCCTTTGACGTATTCTTCGAGCTGAATAGTCGTCGCTTGTAGATAATCGGTACAGTATCCTTGCATTGGGAAATGCTTTATTCTATTCTTGATCAGAATAGCTGTACCACCACGTGCTTTGCCACCGGGGTGTTTGGTGTCATAAACTTTGTATCCCGCTATCTGGAAACAGTTTTTCTGAGTAAAGTGAGTTTCAGAAATTAGCATCAAATCTATTGAGTTATCGTTGAGAAATAGTTTGAGCTAATTTTTGTGCTGACTTATGCCATTTGCATTCCAATGACAGATTTTCAGTGCGTTCATGGTTTTGTTAATAGGGTTTGCAAAGCATGTTCTGATTACGTATCATGTCTTGCATCATACTTTGCATTGATAACAACTGAGGACTGATCTGTCCGTGATGAACATTTGTAAGAACATTTATGAGTGCCGTTTGAATACGTTGAACGTTTGATGTCATGAGGGAAAGTTGAAGAGCTATTGACAGGAACGTCTGGAATGTATGTTCCTTCTGTGCCTCCAGTTCATTATGAAGTATTTGGTTTTTGATGTCTCTCAGTCTCCTTTCAAGTTTTTCGAAAGATATTTGAGCGGAGGTTTGATCACGTTTTATGATGTTAATGGTTGAATCAATTACTGAGATTTGTTGCTTCATCATGCTTGTCAACTGTTATTCATTGTCATTGATGGCCGCTATTGTTTCTGACATCTGACGGGCATATTCTGAGTCCAAAACTCCAAACAGCGAATTAGCAACATTTCCCACCAAATTAAGTGCTCCTCTTTTTTGACGATGGCTTGCTAACAAATTTGTATCCAAGTCCAGGTCTGCATTAGTGTGTTGAAACTGTGTGACTAGTTCATCGCATATTGTTGTTGGCTGTATTTCTTCGCACATGTGATATATAGCCGAGGCGCCATCCTTCAATAGTTGGATTTCAGTACGGTCTGAGATCATAATAAATCACCAGTTTCCACTCACTAGCAATGATTTGGCTTGATCCGATGTGTTCAAAATGAATACCTACAGTTGGATCAAATTTTGTAACCTTGATTGGTTCGCACAATACCATTGGCAACATTAGTAATATTGCCAATAAAGTTATTAGGCTGAACTGTCGTGCCGTTTTTATTCCTCTTGATGGCCCTTCATTCATTTCGTCCTTTCGCTTTCTTGTAGTAGCCTCCTCGTTAGATTCTGCATCAGTATCTGCGTCTATGGGTAGTGGAGCGAGGCGATGTATTGCACGTTTATAAACTCCCGTTGCCGTCTTAACCTCAGCAACGCGTACTGCTCCATCTGGTCCGTTATATACATCTACTATTCGGCCAAGAGGCCACTGCATAACAGGAGCATTGTCTTCTTTGATGATCACCATGTCGCCGAGTTTGATGTTATCTCTCTGTCTTACCCACTTGTGTCTTTGTTGGAGTTCATTGAGACATTCATTGGACCATCTCTTCCAGAAATTGTGCTTTAATTGCGCCACCAATTTCCATCTTGACAGCAGTGATTGCTTTGTTGAGTCTGCTTTGCTATCTACTTGGGCGGTGAGTGCTTCTCCTATGAGGAGGTGACCTGGCGTTAGTACTGTTAAATCCGAAGCGTCCGATGATAGTGGCATTAGTGGCCGGGAATTTAATATGGCGTCTATTTCCACAATTACAATTTCCAATTCTTCGTAAGTCAATGAGGCTGATGCGACACTTTTTAGTAGAAGATGTTTCGCAGATTTAACAGCTGCTTCCCACAGTCCTCCGAAATGAGGAGATCTGGGAGGGATGAAATGGAACTGTATTCCTTTTTCACTGCATGTTTTTCCAATTTTGTCTTGAGCGCTTGATGAATGGAGTGCTGATGATAACTCTGTCAATTGATTCCTTGCTCCGACGAAGTTGGTAGCGTTATCACTATATAGGTTTTGGCAGCGACCTCTTCGACTTATGAATCTTTTGAGGGCTCGAATAAACGCTTCTGTCGACAGATCCATTACCAACTCCAGATGAACAGCTTTAGAGGCAAAGCAACAGAATACAGCTAGTACGCTTTGGTTGGCTTCTTTCCTCTGACCTTATAATGCACCCACAAAGGTCCAGCGTAGTCAACACCAGTGTTAATGAATGGTCGAGCTGGTGTCACTCTTGTAGCTGGCAGGTGTCCCATCATTTGTTGTGCGAATCGAGGGCGAGCTTTATTGCATCGGATACAATGCTGAACAGTTGATCGAGCTGTTGTTTTTCCCTTTATTGGCCAAAATCGTTGCCTTGAGGTTCCCAGCAAGGCTTGAGGACCACAGTGCTTGTTCTCCTCATGCACTTTAATGAAGAGTAACTTGACCAGCGGGTCGTTGTAGGGTAGTAACATTTGGTGTTTAGCATCGAATGGCAGTGCAGCAGCTTCTAATCGTCCCCCCACTCGAAGAATGTTCATGTCATTTAAAAATGGTGATAAGCTGCTGAGAGCACTGCTAATTTTGATTTCACTGTGTTGTTTCAGATTTTGGATTTCATCTTTGAAGTCACTTGCCTGAATGGTCTTGACGATAGCTGCTAATGCATGATCCTGTTCGACTGTTGTTAAAGTAGTGGTTTTTACTCTAAAATTCCGCTTGTTCTTCGTATTATTTATAAATCGTAGGACATATCCAATGATTCTTTGAAGTGTGACAAACGAGTTGCGATGGCTTATTTGATAAATCCATTCTCCATTTACTTGTATTGTGTTATTGGATCCAGTGAGCAATGAAATGGCTGCTTCTTTTCTTTTCGATGTCAGAGGGAATTTGCAGCTGTTTGGACCATACTGGGGGCCATAGCTCTTGCCTGGCGTGCAGAAACATTGGTCCTTGAAACCAGACTGCACTGTCAGCCAATGTCTTTGCTGAACATCCTCTTGACAGTAAATCTGCTGGCTTTTCCTTTGAACTGACATGTCGCCATTGCTCGGGTAGAGTTAACATTTGAATTTTTGCTACTCTATTTGCCACAAAAGTTTTATATGCTGATGATTGTGCATTTATCCAATGAAGCACAACCTCAGAATCGGTCCAAAAGAAGATTGGTTTATCCTCTATCTGACAATCTGTTTTTACCCGAGCTGCAAGTTGGGCACCTACTAGTGCGGCACAAAGTTATAATCGAGGCAGAGTTTGTGTTTTTAGTGGTGCAACACGGGTTTTGGCGCATAATAACCGCGTCATTATCCTGCTATCTTTTAGCGTTGCTCGTAGATATGCTGCCGCGCCGAAGGCCCTTTCGGAAGCATCAGTGGTGTTGATGATGATAGTTCTCCCTTGAATATGTGTCTGGCTATTCGGAGATTGTTTAAGTGGTTAAGATTGTCTCTGAATGCCGTCCATGTAGTGCTGAGATCTGATGGTAGAGCCTCATCCCTGGATAACTTTATTTGCCATAGATGCTGTGTGAATATTTTTGCCTTGACGATCACCGGTGCCAGTAGTCCAAGTGGGTCAAACAGTTGTGCTAGATCGGAGCTGACCGTTCGTTTAGTGATTGCCCGCACAGGATCCAGCGTTGATCTGACACAGAATACATCCACTTTCGACAACCACAGTAACCCCAGCGTTTTTATTGGGTCATTAGTATCATTAGAAAAATCTAAATTCACTTCCTGGTCACCTTGTGGAATATTCTTTAATAGTTGGGGATGATTTGCACACCATTTTCGCAAATTAAATCCATGTGTGCTTAACATTTTCATCAGCTGTCGTTGCATTTCTATGGCTGTAGCCAGACTGTCTGATCCTCCAAGTCCATCATCCACATAAAAATTGTCATGTAACATTTTTGCTCCCAAAGGATGATTTATCATGTTGTCGTTAGCGATTTGTTGCAGACATTTAGTTGCTAGGTACGGTGCTGCCCGTGTTCCATATGTAACGGTGTTTAATTGATAGTACCCAATGTTGGCTGTTGGATCCTCTCTCCATACGATGACTTGGTAACATCGATCTTCTGGATGTATTATGATCTGTCGATACATCTTTTCGATATCGGTTGTGAACACAAAGCGTGGCAATCGAAAGCGTAGCAGTATTGAAAAAATGTCACTTTGAACTGTGGGCCCGGTATACATTAAATCGTTCAATGAATATCCTGTCGTGGTTTTGGCGGATGCGTCGAACACCACTCGCAATTTGGTAGTCGTGCTATCGGGTTTTAGAACACAATGATGAGGAAGGAAGTAGTTAGCAGACAGCATTGAGTCAAGCTTCACCTTCTTCATGTGTCCCAATCTTTCGTATTCTCTCATAAACTCCACATATTGTTTTCGCAGTTCCACGTTTCTCTGAAGTCGCTGTTCGAGACCAAGGAATCGATTATGAGCCATTAGTCTTGATTCTCCCAAAGCTGTTGGATTTTCGATAAATGGCAATTTCACGATGAAGCGTCCCAGGTAATTTTTGCGCATATTTTGGGCAAAGTGTGTTTCGCATTGTTGTTCTGCTGGTGACATGCTCTTTCCAATTGTTTCCACCTCATCCATCTTCCACAATTTTTCAATTGCCTCGACCAGTGGACCATCCCTGCTATCGGTGTCTGTTTTCCTCCCGAACACTGCACATGTCAATGATTCCGTCGATGGTTCAGACGCTCCAACTTTTCCGCTCACAATCCAACCCAGTGATGTATTTTGGAGAATCGGGCCATTATTCATCATCTTTATATGACCAGGTGCCAAGAGACTCAGGTAAAATTCGACACCCAGCAAGATGTCAATTTTTTCTTGCTTGCAAAATTTCGGATCTGCGAATTGTATGTTGGCCGGGATTTTCCAATTTGATGTATCAAATTGATTACTTGGTTGAGCGGAAATAATGTTTTGAAGTACAAATGCTTCCAAATTAGTTGTGAAACTGCCACTAGTGGATTCCATTTTGACGTTAATCCTCTGAGTGACCGTCTTTTGCGCATCGCCAATTCCCTCAATGCACAAGGAAGCTGTGGTTGGAGATATGGATAATCTCTTCATGAGACGTTCTGAGACGATGTTTACTTGGGAACCGGAATCCAAAATTGCTCTAAATTCCCCTGAGTTGCCATTGGCCGCAGTAATTCTTATCCTTGCTGTTGCCAGTAGTACGTATCCTTGAATTGATACGTTGTTTGCTGCTGCTGATGAAACTGTTGCATTTGGAATGGGACTTATTGATTCATTGGCTGATTGCCTTGCTTCTGATGACGGCATTTTGGGAACTAGTTGTTTTTCATTTCCAAAATGTAGCAACGTATTGTGGTTTTTGTCACATTTGCTGCAACATCTCGACTTGCAATTGTTTGAATTGTGATCGTACTTGAAACAATTGAAACATAGTCGTTGCTTTTTTACCCACAACTGGCGTTCTGTAGTTGACCGCTGTAGAAATTTCTTGCAGTAATATAATGGATGACTACCATTGTCACATAATTTGCAGCTATTGCTCTTGGTCGACGTTGCAATTAAGGATACAACTCTGTTTGGTGGTTGTGCCATTGCAGCTTTATCCTTAGGACCGATGGCTTCCATTGAATGGAATTGTCCTTCCAAGAACAGCAGGAAGTTATCCACACCTTGTAATTCCTTTGGATTTGTTAAGGATTGTTCAAATCTCATGTGTGTGGATCGATCTAGTTTCTTTATTAGTAGATGAAGAAGAATCGGATCCCATGCTCCCGTATCAACCCCTAAATTGTTCAGAGCCAAAATGCATTCACGTGTTGTGTCGTGCAAATTTTTAGTTGTCGAGGCAGTTGATGTCCCTGAGGGCTGATTTAGTAGTTTTTCGATTAGCGTAGCTACTATTACCCTTCTGTTGTTGTACCGCTCTTGCAATAACGTCCAAGCTGCAACATAGTTGTCTTCCGTCAGGGAGAAGTGGTTGATTAATTTTGCAGCTTCTCCTGTAACATTAGCCTTTAGGTACCACATTTTTTGCACCGCTGCTAATGGCTGCTTGTCGATCATTTGGGAAAACAGATCGAAGAATTGTTGCCATTTCAAGTAATCGCCGTTGAACTGTGGAATGGTTACCTTTGGGAGGTAAACTGAATTTCGCAATGTTTGTTCTTCTCTCGCGGCTGAAACACTGACTCTGGTACCTTGGCATTGATCTGCTCTTATAGAGAGATCAAGTAACTGGTGTTGTACCATTTCATATAATTGATCGTACTCTGCTTGGTCAAAGCCTTCTGATGCCGGATGTTCCAACTTTTCCCAAAGCTCGTCGTACACCAATTCTATTTGGGTCCAAAGATGACTGATGCTGTTTATTTTTAATTTATAAAATTGCAATGGCTGGTTTTCTTGGACTGCTTCCAGATTTCCGAGTGCTCGCCTCAATGTAGCTATGCGAGCAGTCATCTTCCTCACTATGCCGTGTTGTAGAGAGCTTCTAGAAGACTCCCTCAAGAATTTAATCTGAATTTGAGGGTTTGAATTTTCAGTACTTGAACTGAAAATTCACGACGAAACAAAATTGAAGTTAATTTAAACTGACCTTCTAGTACTTGAACTAGAAAATCACGACGAAATAATGATTCAATTATTGTTCTTTAGAGTATGATCAGCAATACTGTAGTTCGATGCACGTTGCTCAACATATATGCTAGAGTAGCATATTGTCATGAGACTAAAAACAACAAAGACACGTGTGGCATTTCCGTCTGCTTAATGTGCAAAAGAATTTAAACTGTTGTTATGCAAAGTGCAACGAACTTCTGTTATTATTGACGCAAATAATAAATTGAACACAAATCAAAATTGCAGTATTAAATGAAACTTAAAAATATCGAATTAAAATATGTGTTCACTCAACATATTTATATATATACGAGTATATATATATATATATATATATATATATATATATATATATATATATATATATATATTATATATATATATATATATATATATATATATATATATATATATATATATATTAATATATATATATATATATATATATATATATATATATATATTAATATATATATATATAATATATATATATATATATATATATATATATATATTATATATATATATATATATATATATATATATATATATAATATATATATATATATATATATATATATATATATATAATTTAAATGTTTTATTAGTCATATGTTCAGATAAATGAATATTTACTTTTCATTAATGAAAATATCACATATTGTTACTATTATTATCATTTTCATTACTATTATTAATTATTATTATTTCGTTGCTATGTAAATATTAAATTAAGTTCTGCAGTAGCAGCTAATTCAATACAAATTCTCTTTTATTTTGAAACGCAGCAACAACTTCTTCATCAACAGTTTCTTAAATGGATGTCATCCTGCTCCTCAGAAATGATGTGCTCGTCGTAAAGTAATGCATACGTTGTGCTACACGCATGCACTTCCAATTATGTCTACAATACAATTTAAATTATTCTGCTTTGTAAATTTTAGATGCCGATGAAAACGTCCTTTTAGAAGCCTAAAAGCCTTTTCTACTACAATTCTAGTAGCACTATGGATCTTATTAAAATTTCTTTGCGGCAGTGTAAGATTTCCAAAATCTTTGTTCGGTGGCACTAACCAACTCATTATAGGGTAGGCTGAATCACCCAATAAATATACATTATTGGGGAAGAAATCCTCGCCTAATATTTCAGACCGACGCAGAACCCTGCTCTAATGCGTGGATCCTTTTTGTCTGCACCGACAATAGCTTGTATGCTCAAACATAATTTTTCTTCCTATCAAAATAGGTTTCCTTGCTTTCTCTCGGAGCTTTAATTGTTATATGGGTGCCATGTATAACACCCATAACATCAAGCTTTCCTTTTTTTGCTTCATATTTAGATTTGATTTCTTTTGCAATGGCTCCACGGGGACTTTTTGTAAATTCGTGATTCATTCCAAAGAGCCCAGTAGAAACTTTGTTAATAATGTTCCATGCACTTGAGTTCGAAACCCCAAATAAAGCTGTCAGCTCCCTAAATGTAATGGAGTTATTTAGTACCATACGTGCATATAAATAATTTTTTTTATTTTCAACTGCTGGCTTACCACCGGTGTGTTATTTTGGAACAAGGCGTATTTAGCCTTAGTGCGAACCTTATACATACATATATAGTTCTGGTAGCTAGCGACTTTTGAAGGGACCGAAATGCCCAATAGAAACAAATAAGATTTGTTCACATTATCAGCCCGGTCCTGTGTACTGGACAAATTCACCATTTTGACTATTTGTCAACTATTGACTATTTATCAAGAAATAGTATTCTGTCTGTCAAAACAAAAGCTCTTTATTGGCAAGTTGTCAAGTCTGCTTTTGCACTTGACAATTGTGAAATAGCATTTGCGAATATGGAAAACTTTTTCATGTTATCAATTGTTGAGGAGAAAAACAGGGAGAATGGTATTAGAAGGCATCATATTCGTTCACTTCGCGATAAAAATGATCGATTTTTTTTGAGCGAAGAGGAATTTATACAGAATTTACGACTCATTCAAACCCTGTGCAGTCGGTTTTCACGCATAGTGTATCATCGTAGTATTCCAACGAAGGTGAGAAGTAGATATGTTTCAACTCGTGGTGAAATCATACAGCTTCTTATTTGTCAATGTTGGCACAGAATTCGTATATAGCTTTAGCCAGTATACACTAAGAAATTGACCGCAAGGCTACAACAAGTCGACAAGAACAACAATAACTGGATTTTGGCTTGTCAATTGCTTGAAAAAAGCTTTTCCTTTGGAGATGTTAAAATCCGTTTTTAGCTTCGAACAGGGAGTACTAATCGGTGTACCCTGGATTTGAATTTGAATTTAGATTTTGCGATTTTGATAGTGAGGAAAATTAAATAAAACAGAAATTTCTGCAAAATTAAATTATGTGGAAATATGAAAATTTTAAATTATGTGGAAATGTGAAAATGCTTAAATTATGTGTAAATGTGAAAATATTTAAATGGAAAAATGTTTAAGGTTGTGTGTGCTAGCGGATCAGTGGAACAAGTGGGCCGACTACTCCCGCTGTACACAATTGCGTCTGCGCGGGATACCAAGCGACAATGCGCGGCCGCCAGCGGCAGTGAATAGCAATATGCATGTGCAGTGAATTCTAGAAGATGCTTGGCCAAAGGTATGCATTGGTTTTCATATAAAAATGCAACAATTTTTTAAAATTATTTATTGTTCAGGAATAGCAGACGCTTAATTTGTTTAGGACGAATATATGGATTCTATATTTAACAAATTTTTGCAATCTAAAGCAAATGCGGCATCCTAACATATTGTATTAGATGCATAAATCAAGCGCCAAGAGGACCAGCAACTAATGATATAATTACTACTTTTCAGGCTGCTTTATTTTTTGATAAATATTTACTTACAGTTAACAACTATGACGATTATACAAAGAAGCGCAACAATACACTGCCGAAATCGCAAGAGCCCATGCAGATACAACTCAGTTCAAATACATTGGATACCTATAAATAAATAGACAGCAGGACCCACTTCCAATGTCAGCAAAGCTTCATCATTTAAAGCAATAATTCTTGCGAAGATACCCCAAATGTTGAATCTATGTAGAAGGGCAACAACATAAGAGTATTTCCAATGAAGTATTAATTTTTTTATTTTATAACATTGTACAAATTTTAAATAGCATTTTTAATTGAAATATAAAAACATATCTCATATATCACATATCATTTTCGACTATTTATATAGGTGACTTAATTAAGTTTATTTTTTCTTATAAATTAAAAAACAATATGGTAATCAAACAATGATACACATGTATAGTATAAACATTATATAATATAACATAAATAGAATTTCTTTGTATTGATTGTTTTGAAATATAAATAGAAAATAAATAAATTCAATATAATAAACTTAAAAAAGACTACAGAGTTATTTTCAACATTATTTTGAAACCCATATCTCTATGCTTCGCTTTTTTAATTTTTAAACGGCGATTTAAATTTTTTTTCAAAAAAAATACGACACTAAAAAATTGTTTAACCTCATCTGGCAGGTCCACTGCTACGCTCTGGTCTACCAAGGTTTTACTTATACTTTTGCAGTGGAGGATAGGCTTGTTGGAAAAAACCGCTTCAAAAACTTTGAATTTATTTAAGAATTCCAAGGACGGCTTTATTAAACCGCCTTTGGACACTTGGTCGACTAAAGTGAATGAATTTTCGCGGCCGTCGCATCCATCTAGTTTCATTTTTCGAATTATGTAGCCTGCGATGTACTCCAGGCCATCTTCTTGAGGCGCTTCCAAATCGTCACAGTACTGTGTTAAATCTAGGTTTTCTATTGGTGATACATCGAAATCTGGAACTACTTCCAGATTACCTATTTCTGGCAAACTATTAAAGCTTATATTGAAATCCGCTGTTCCATGTGGAGCTTCAGTATGGGAACTGTTCAAACATTCGGTTTCATCCCTTCTGACATTTCCAGAGTGACGTAAGAACTCTGTATTTCTGGCTATATAAGTAAATTAAAACATATATGTACTAAACATATTTAGTCGTTACCAATTTTGCTTTCATGATATTCACCATTAACACAGTAAAACTTTCTTATCGACATTTTCAATCGAGCATCTTCGATGCAATAGGCTTTCATTACCTAAATTTATGTGTTAATAGAGTGACACAAAGTTGTTTTTGGTTTCAAATTTTAATTTTTTAAATCCACTCCACTGCTTTCTTTTATCTCCATCATTTGGAACAGAGAGCAATTGTCTTATTAGTTTTGTGACTTTTCCACATAACGAGCACTTTCCCATTTTATTTTTAGTTTCTTACTATACGTTATTAGTATTTCAAACTTTGTTTCTTTACAAAACTAATACGTCGAAAGATACAAATAACAAAATAAGGGAATGTGAAAATTAAAACAAGAAGAAGAGCAATTTTCGCTTGCGACTACCTTTTAGGTGTTATAAAATAAAATAATTAATACTTCATTGGAAATACTCTTATGTGGTTGCTTCTACATAGATTCAACATTGGGGTTATTGTTGCGCTTCTGTGAATAATCGTCGTAGTTGTTAACTGTAAGTATATAATTATCAAAAAATTAAGTTGCCTGAAAATTAGTAATTATACCATTTACTTGCTGCTCCTCTTGGTGGATTGAGTTCACTAATGGATATGGCGCTTGAATTATTCAACTAATACAATATATTATTAGGTTGACTCATTTGCGTTAAATTGCAAAAAGTTGTTAAATAAGGAATCCATATATTCGTCCTACACAGATCAAGTGTCTACTATTCCTAAAAAAATAAATAATTTTTAAAAATTCCTAAATTTTTATAAGAAATCCATTGCATACATTTGGCCAGGACCATTCTGTTAGATTATTATAATTTACAATTCCTCATCTTTATTGATATCGATAATTGTTTTTTGTTTCTTTTGTTACATATGCAATATGTCACTTATGTCAACTTGATTTGTCTCTTCCTTTTGTAACTTCCGTTTTTACCTTCTTCTTTTTGTTTGCCGTAAGCACTATACATCGTAAAACTTATCTCTATATTAATTAAATAATATTTTATAATTAAGTAATTTATCTTAAGCAAATAACTCTGGTTTTTATTTCTAAATAGCTTACGCTTAAATCCTCAAGCCTTTCACATTCTAGAATTCACTGCATATGTATATTTTGCTATTCACTGCCGCTGGAGGCCGTGCATTGTCGCTTGGTACCCCACCCACACGCAATTGTGTACAGCGGGAGTAGTCGGCCCACTTGTTCCACTGATCCGCTAGCACACACAACATTTTTCTTTTCCTCCATATATTTATGTATTGTATTTTCTAAGCTTAGACTAACAATAAGTAAGCATATCTTACAAACTAAATAATTAATAATAATACACCTTACCAATGATTAGTGCTTTTTAGAAATCACAATGTTATATGTTAGTTACTGTAATAAATGTTATATTAGTGTTTGTACATGATTAATGTGTCGATGTTAGTTGTGCTGGTGATTTCGTACGTTTTAGGCGACTTGGAACCCTATTACATGCTAGTATTCTAGCTAGATGATTTGGATGCTCTTGGCATATTTTAAGTTGGCGTCAAAGAGATCCTTTTTTACTACCGGAATGTTCAGATCGTTGTGAATGTTGGTATTCTTTATGGACTAAGGTCCGCCAGTAATGGTTCTTAGAATTTTGGACTCTGTTCTTTGTATCAATTCTATATTAGAGTTGCTTGCGCCCCCCACAACTGGCTACCGTAAGTCCACATTGGTTTTATAATGGCTTTGTACAGGCGTGTTTTGTATTCTAGGCTCAACCAGGAATTTTTGTGCATGAGCCAGTGTAGGCTATTTGCTTTCAAAGTCATTTGTTTTTTTTTTTTGCGTCGATGTGGCGCTTCCAGAGTCAAGATGAATTCCTAGGTACTTCACCTCCTTTGCTTGTGGAATAGGAACGTTATTTAGTTTTGTGACTGGACATGTACCTTTTTATTAGCGTTGCTTCGCCAGTCAGCCAAACAATTTGTTACTAGGACCAGATGATCATCTAAGTTACGGGATACGATTTTGGAATTTGGATGAATGCTAAGGATAGCCGTATCATCGGCGGAAGTTGCTGTTATTAAGTATTTATTGGTAGGCAGATCTGAGGTATATAGTAGATACAACACCGGACCTAGCACGCTTCATTGTGGTACGCCAGCTTTAATGTCATAGCATTTAGAGTAAGCATTATTGACCTTACCTTGAACGTTCTTCCCTTCAGATACGATTCTAATATTTGGTGTACTTTTGTGGGTAACAGTTTTTTTATTTTGTAAATAAGCCCCTTATGCCAGACCTTGTCTAACGCCTGCGCCACATCTAAAAAGATGGCTGAATAATATTGCTTTTTGACGAATGCATTTTTATCTCATTCACATCTCTCGATGAACCTGCTCTATTGTTCTATAGTGTTCGCGGAAGCCAAATTGGTGAGTGGGAATAGTGCGTTTTTCGTTTATATGCGGCATTAGGTTTGCAAGACAAAGCCTTTCTAAGAGTTCTGATAAGATAGGCAGGAGGCTAAACGGTCTATAAGATGATGATTGGGAGGGGTCTTTTCCTGGTTTCGGGATCATTGAGATTACTGAAACTTTCCAGGCATTAGGAAAGTATCCTAAGCGCAACAAGCCATTAAATAGTGAAGGAAGTAAGATGATGGACATTTGGGGCAACTCCTTGATCATTTTTCCAGTAATGAGGTCGTGTCCTGGGGCTTTGTTAAGAGCAAGGTTATTAATTGTATTACTTCTTTTGTTTTTAATTCAATAAGTGAGCATGTTGTATCTTGCGAGGGGATTAATATTAGGTTATTAGTATTGCGAGATGGGTTGGTGGTAAAAACATCTCTTAAGTGTTCTGCGAAAACAGCAAACCCAGTTTCCGTTTTTTGTACGAATCGGTGGAATTCCGCGTGTAGGTGGCTTTATTTCTCTGACAGCTTTCCACAGAGAGTAGTTGGTGACGTCAATCGGAGAAAGGTTTTGGCTATATTGGTCCAGACAACGATCTGATTCTAGACACAAGGCTTTTCTCAAGTTTTCACTGGCAATAGATAGCTTCCGTTTTAGGAAAGGGGATCTAAATTTTTGCCATCAACGACGTGTCCTCCTTTTTTCAGTAAGGAGAATATCGGTTTGGGTTGAGGTTTGTGGGCGCCGGATGCTGTTGCAGTTGTTGTCACGCTTGTGCGCAGAGTGGAGCACAGCTAATCTTAGGGTAAATTGTTCCAGAAATGTTTGAATGTCCTCATTAGTTTTGAGACGTGTGGGCTGTGATGGCTACTAATGTATTTTCTGTATTTCAGCCAGTTAGTTTTAATGGGTGTGAAATCGTAGGTAGGACGTAACTTTTTGTTCAGATGTATTATAATAGAAGACTGATCTGAGTTGCTCGTTTTAGGTTTCTAGCAACTCTAAAATCAATAAGGTCAGGGATCTTGTGTGGGTCTGTCGGCCATTACGATGGTTGTCCTGAAGAGATAATATCAATCTTGGTGTCAGAAAGCATGAAGTTATATAATTGTTTTCTTTTTGGTGTTGTAAGACTTGAGCCCCTGTGAGTGTGCTTGGCATTGTAGCCGCCAGCTGCTAGAAAACTTGTTCCAAGTGTGGAGAAGAAATCTGCGAACAGGTTACTTGTAATTTTTAAATCTAGGTGGGCAGTACACAGCGGATATTGAAAAGTTATCCTCCCATCCGTCCAGACAAATTGATGTTTGTTGTAGGTCCAATGGGTTTGAACTGAGTTGTATCTAGATGGGCTCTTGTGATTTCGGCACTGTATTTTTGCGTATATATTCTGTGTATGTAAAGCTTATTTTTGTAAAGAATTTATTGACAAGACAAGTTACAACAGTAGTTGCAATTGCGTATGTGGTTATGCCACCGTAATAATTTTTCAGAAGAAGAAGAAGAATTATTAAAACATTTTTTGGCAGATCTTATAGCTATTTCGGACACGCCACTTGTCCTCACCAGAGATCTTTCAATGAAAGGCAATTTTTCCCCAAGCATTTTTTATTATGTCTCAGAAATCAACAGCACACCAATTATGAACCCTAGCAGGAATCGAACCTGGGCCTACAGCTTCTGTAATCTGTCTATCCAGACAACTACGCTAACTGCAGGTGGTGAACTGACTGATCAAATTCTGTCCATGTACTGTCTCATTCCACCACACTCTTATCAACTCTGTCTCATTATTACCCCTCTTTTGTTCCGTTAGGTCTCTCTCTCTCTCTCTTTGTTTTTATTACATTTCAGTTGTGTCATAGTACATTGCTTTTGTTATTGGCAGGCTAATTAAGCCTGATCACACTAACCTTCTAATTCTATAACTTTTTACAATTTCTTGTGAAGATTCGTCAGTAGACATAGTTGTCACCTTTTTACCGTATTCATTCTGTAAATGTGAGTAAGTCGATAGTCGTCAATTCTGTGTATATGAAGATTATTTTTGTAACGAATTTATTGACAAGACAAGTTACAACAGTAGTTGCAATTGCGTATGTGGTTATGCGGATAGGTATTTTTTTGACATTTCTCTTTGCAACCATGACATAGATGAGCAGAACCAAAAATGTTTGTACTCCGCTTTGCGCAATCTTTGTTTCTATTATTTTTGCTATTTGGAGTACTTTTGTATATTCAGAGTACGAAGTACATTGATTTTGTTCTACTACTTTTTTATTTTCTGCAAATTATTACTTAGTATTTTTTTTTGTAGGACGAAAAGGTATGGTAAGTTGTAAGAAGTACATTTTATATAACAAGGTTGTATCTAAAAAAATATTTCAAGTTGTCTAGTTGGGACTTCTTGTTTCTCATTTTTTTTTTTCTTTTAACAAAAATACTTTTTTCGTTTTTAGGGTACCTTTTAATTTTTCGTTTTGCTGTACGAAAATTTACAACTCTGAAAAAGTGGAAAATGACGCCTGAGAATAAAAAGATTCAAAATAGAATAGAATACAAAAAAAGTGAAGGGTACGAAGAAAGGTCAATTTACTTAAATGGTGGCTGCGAGAACAAATTTTTTGAACCAACTTTCCCTAAGTAGCTGTCGAATTTGAAATTACTTAAAATTGTGATCAAAACAAATATGCAAGCAATTGCAAATAGAGTTTTGATTTGAGTGAAAAAGAGTTTCTTAATTTGAATTTTTGTGAATTTGAACATTATGAAGAAATTATGTGTCTATTTAACTATTAAATATACTTTATATAAATTGTGCGCCACTTTAAGCAGGTCTTATGCATATCTTCATTCCTCTCAATTTCGTTTGTTTGCAACAGAATTTAATCGCACATTGCTTACGTTTGACAATTCAGGAGGTACAAAATTCACCTTGCAGCCACCATGTAAGTAAATTCACTTTGTACTGGTACTATTGTTTGTTTACAAATACACAATGTAATGAAAAAAAGGAAATGATGTTTACGAAAAGTGAATAAAATTTCAAAGGATAGTTCGGTTTTATTTATTAATTTCTTCATATATGCATTTTACTTAAGGAAAAAATTTAAACAAAAAAATATTGAATTTGAAATTATGTAAACTTTATATATTTATATATAAATGCATAATAAATAATTTGTATATGTATATAAATATATATATAAATATGTATTTTTATGTGTATATATTGTAATAAGTACATTATTTATGGTCCTAGTAATATAATATTTATATATATTTGACATAGTTACCAAATGAAGTGGCAACTTGTCTTAAACTAATTTATATAAGTATACTAATTAAATTAATATTATCCAAATTAAAATGAAACTAATTTCCACAATTTTATTGGTAAGGTTAAGTTCTGAACAGAAGTTAAGCTCATGACGAATACGCAATCTATAAGCAGATTACTTTGGATATGATGTTTACGAAAAGTGAATAAAATTTCAAAGGATAGTTCGGTTTTATT
Source organism: Clusia tigrina (assembly GCA_920105625.2). Lineage (NCBI taxonomy): Eukaryota > Metazoa > Arthropoda > Insecta > Diptera > Clusiidae > Clusia > Clusia tigrina. The sequence continues at coordinate 84,734,156 of OV050030.1, read as the reverse complement.
TATTAATTTCTTCATATATGCATTTTACTTAAGGAAAAAATTTAAACAAAAAAATATTAAATTTGAAATTATGTAAACTTTATATATTTATATATAAATGCATAATAAAAATTTGTATTTGTATATATATATATATGTATGTATGTATATGTGTATATATTGTAATAAATACATTATTTATGGTCCTAGTAATATAATATTTATATATATTTGACATACTTAACAAATGAAGTGGCAACTTGTCTAAACTAATTTATATAAGTATACTAATTAAATTAATATTATCCAAATTAAAATGAAATTAATTTCCACAATTTTATTGGTAAGACTAAGCTCTGAACAGAAGTTAAGCACATGACGAATACGCAATCTATAAGCGGATTATTTTGGAGAGGGAGTGGTACCATCATTTAATGCTTTTGAATAGTACTTCGTCGTACTTTGCTTCTTTCAATAGTACTTCTGCTTTTCATTTCTGATTTTATATTATTGTGTGCTTACTTATAACATAGTGTCTCCACTAGCTATAATTCATGGCTATGTCATGGCTTAACATCAAAATGGTGAGTGGAGACTCCATAAGTTAATGTCATTCCAAAAAAATTAAACATTATGGCAAGACAGCAGTTCTGCTAGAAACCCTGACATAAATTTGAAGTTTCACTCGATTTTATCGTTTGTCTTTTTAAAACTGGCATAAATTATATTTAACCTCACGTCTCCATGGGCAATTTTTGATGGCTTAACATCTGTCAAATTGGATTGCAAAGGTTTGTCAATTTTTTAATGGTGGGCATTGCGATGTTATGCCATCGTCATTTTGAAAATGTCGTCAAGCAAACTACTTCGCTGCGCCCGCGCTCTTGATGCATTAAAAAAATTGCTTGACTTATGCGATGAAGAGGAAAAAAGATGGAAGGCGACATTCTGGGTGAATCCTTCTTTACAAAGAAGGGAAATGCACAGCCTCCATCCATTTTAGCGTTTTTATTATTTTAATAGATGCGGTAAAATGAAAATGTCCTACGATGCTTGAAAATTTGCTTGAAATTGCCAATGGCATGGCATCAAAAATTGCCCGTGGAGACGTAGGGTTACAAAGAGCGCAAAGTCTCCATATATTTTAGCGTTTAAATTCATTTAATTGAGCGGTAAAACTGAAATGTTCGACGATGCTGCCACTGTGTGCGTCACGAAAAAATGAAAAATGGCTGTCAAACAAACAAAATGACAACTGATTGCAACACAGCACATTGGCAATTTATGGCATAACATATTTCATAACATAAATTGCCAACTTGAAGCAATTTGCAGTCTCCATTGGCAATTTGCTAGAAATTGCCAATGGCATGCCATCAAAAATTGCCCGTAGAGACGTAGGGTTACTGTTCAAAGCCATTGTAAAAATGAAGTGCTCTAACATAATTTGGCCACTTCATATTTTGACAGCCATCAGCTACTCTGACATGAACATGAATATTGCTAGTCGAGACACTATGTAAAACTAAAACAAAAAATAATTATTTTAGTTGGGGATATTTTGTATAGTTTTATTTTTCACTTGTACACACTACCGTACATATCCGACATAAAGGTAAGTTCTAAACAGTGCATTTTCTACAAAAAGGTAGGCTCTAAGGAATATAGTCTCTAAAAATGCAAAGTTCTAAAAATATATTCGCTAAAAAGGAAAGTTTTCTAAAAAAATTTAAGTTGGGAGTTTTTTGTTTCTCATCTTTTTTTTTAATAACAAGAGTACTTTTTTTTGTTTTTCTCTCGTGCAACACTGGCGTACTAAATAGAAAATTGAAACGCCTAGTTAAACACGTGTTTTTTTAATTGCTCTTTTTACCTTTCGCAATATATTTCTTGGGCTTGTAGTGACTTATGTTCACTAATGTGAAAAAGTTTTTTATTTGTTAATTTTATTTGAAGTTTACAAGTTAAGTCAAGTATGGGTAAACCAGGTAAGCATTTTCGATTGTATAACATGTTGACAGATGTGGTATTTCTGTTTATTAAATAACACTTTCATTGTAGTTCTAACCTTCAAATTAAATTTTATTCTAGGATTTTCTCCACGAGGTGCTAGTGATAGTGGTGTCAGAGGTCGTGGAGGATTTGGCAGCCGTGGAGGAGGCCGCGGTGGATTCGGGGGTCGTGGTGGTGATCGTGGTGGTGGTAGTGATCGTGCACGTGGCGGCGATCGTGGACGTGGTGGTGATCGTGGTCGCAGTGGTGATCGTGGTCGTTTTGGAGGTCGTGGTGGTGGTGGCCGTGGCGGTGGCGGTAGTCGAGGTCGTGGAGGAAGTGGTGGTGGCGGTTTCAAGGGAGGCAAAACTGTCGTCATTGAACCTCATCGTCATGAAGGAGTTTTCATTGCTCATGGAAAGGAAGACGCTCTAGTTACGCGCAATTTTGTACCTGGTTCAGAGGTTTATGGCGAAAAGCGTATTTCAGTGGAGGTAAGAATATTTTTTTTTAAAATATATTTTCCTTTAAAAATGATGATTCGAGCAGGGGTACAGAACATGGCAAAATGTGGTCATGAAACGCTAACGTGTTTCAAAAGCAGTGTGGCTCGAGGCTTTTAATGCATTTTTTGATCCATTAGCGTTTTATAATTATGCACAACTGAATACAACTTGCAATGTTAATATTAATCGTGCTTTAAATCTTTGTATTAACGTTATTTCTTTTTCCATTCATAGACAAACGGTGAAAAAGTTGAATATCGGGTCTGGAATCCATTCCGTTCGAAATTAGCTGCTGCTATACTTGGCGGTGTAGATAAGGTACACATAGCACCAGGCACAAAAGTCTTATATTTAGGGGCTGCTTCTGGCACCACCGTTTCTCATGTTTCGGATATTGTAGGGCCGGAGGGTCTTGTATATGCTGTCGAATTTTCCCATCGTTCGGGTCGAGATCTGATCAACGTGGCTAAAAAACGGACTAATATTATTCCAATAATTGAAGATGCACGTCATCCTCACAAATATCGCATGCTTGTAGGTATGATTGACACCATTTTCGCGGATGTGGCACAGCCTGATCAGGGACGAATTGTGGCGTTGAATGCGCAACACTTCCTCAAGAATGGTGGACACTTTGTTATCTCTATTAAAGCTTCCTGCATTGATTCGACTGCCAAACCAGAATTGGTCTTTGCTGCAGAAGTAAAGAAAATGCAGGAGGATAAACTGAAGCCACAAGAACAAATCACGTTAGAGCCTTACGAAAGAGATCATGCTGTTGTAGTAGGTATTTATAGGCCGCCACCCAAAAATGTTGGCTCATAGGTGTGTGCGATCCAAATGGGGATTATTTTTTTGTGGTGTGCTTTTCGTGGTAAAATAAGCAGGTACACACATTACTTTTATTTGCTCTATACATATTTTTTAATCCATTTTGTAGTTATAAGATTCATATTTTAAGTAAGATTTAAACAAAGAGGAGGAACTTCCTCTCCAATATCAATAAAATATCTTGAAAATTGATTTTTGCATTTAAATAATTCATCCTTTAAAACATAAGCAAGATATTAGAAATTCAACTACAATAATACAAACAATCAATGTAAACATTATTTAAAAAAACTAAATACATGGTCATAAATTTACTATATGTATATAAAAACAATGTTGAAACCGTTATATTTTTCTAATTAATTTAATAGGGTATGTTTAATATTGTAATCAGATGCAAACAGACTAATCTACAAAATGAAAATAAAATTATTAAATAAGAAAAAAATTTTTGAAAGACTATGTAATTGATAAAACACCTACTTAGAAGAAGTTCTTGTATAGATTTAAAAAATAGAGGACGGATGGAGATGGTCAAGCATTTGACGTCAAAAAATGTAGATGGATTATTGAAAAATTTGTATGTGTCACATACAGATTTGTACAAAAATACATGTACATACATGATTGGCCGTCTAGAGTAAGCTTAGCGTTTCATTTTGTCGAGAGTTCCGCGAGTATCAGGGAATTGTATTCGATTACAATTAGATCCTTTAAAGACATGAAGGAAGATGTATTGCGTCTGATCGTAATATAATTTAGACCAATTAACACATTTGATTTGGAAAGTAGCATGGTTATTGCTAGTAGACTTGTGCAATGAGAGTTACTATCAGCACATAATTCAATCAGATTCTCTTATATAAATAAAGTTGAAACATTTGAATACACCATATACTAACTCTTTCTACTGGCTTGGGGTAAGGATGAATACATCCGTGATTATCGGTAAAACTCAGCTCAATATTGCAGGTTGGTAAATCTATTAAGGGAGTGCGTATTAAGTGCTTGAGTACCCTAAGGGAAGACCTCGGGCTAGACTGCAGTACTGCGACAATATACAGTCGCCTTTCATTGGATTGGTACAACTAAGAGAGTATACCCTTTACCTCAAAAAAGGTAAAAATTGTAGTTTTTGCGGTTGAGAGGGTTTTCAACTAAAAGAAAGCGGCGTTGAAGGTATGGAAATAAGTATACACATGCTCAGAAGTGTTTTCTGAACAAATCGTGTTTAGGTATATATATATACATATATCTTAATGAAACTTCTCCAAAGTCTGTACCAAATTTCAGAACCAGAATCCTATAGTAGCCCAATTGGACAACGGCTGCCTTCTCCACTCCAATTGATGAAATTTGGAAGCAATTGTGAATTTATGCAGGTTCGTAGAAAAGTTAATCAGCCTTATCGGGAGTCCCGCGTGAATGACATTTCTACCGAAATATTTCCCTTTTTCACTTTTCCCAAATAATAAGTTTCGCCTGTAAGTTTTCGAATGTGCAAAAAAAATTCGCTTTCGGCAACAGTTTTTTCCAGCGAAATGTTTCGGCATTAATCGTGATAGTTTTCCTTTATTTTTTGTAGGCGAACGAGAAACCATCGTAATGTAAGTTTTTTATTTTAATAAAAAAATAGGGAAATTAAAATTGTTATTTGCTTTTATTTCAGGAGTAAAACAACAAATAAAATTCTAAGCTATCTGCTACTAAGTACAATGCAGGAAAGCTCGTATATTGCCGAAGGATTCATAAAAGAAAGCCGTGGAAGGGTGAACGAGTTCTGGAAGCAGCTCAGTTTAAATATGAAGTGTGGGGCCACCAGTTAAGAGTGAATATGAGTGGAAGAAGGTAAACAATGTGTTTATCTTATATGTCGCCCATTATAAAGAAATTATTTTTTAATTAGGTTTGGACTGCTTAAAATAAAATATATGACGGAGTACAGTGAGATGGAGCCAAACCAATTTCGCGGTCTTTACCTACTTCTTTTTGGCATCCGCCCTCAGCAATAAAACGCAAACAAGCGTTGAGTATCACGATGGGGGGAATTTCAAATGGTTGTCTTGACGATTGCAAAGAGGTGGAAAGCAAATCCAATAGATTCTTAAATTCCATGTCTATTGTGGGCTGACTTTAAAAAATATTAAAAACTTCCGAAACCACCTAATTAAACGTGGATTGAGCTATCGCTACATCGTGGTCCTTTCCAACTTCAGTTTTATAACCTCCTGCAAAGAAGCGCAAGCACGCACTTATCTTCCCTATTGGATCAATTTCAAATTTATTCTCCTCTGTTGTAAAGCACCTGTTAACATTTGAAGCAAATGTAGGCAGAAACATAAATTATAGAGACATCCAATTTCCCTCTGTTTTGGCTTGTATACAAAAATCGCATGGAGGAAAACTTTTTGGAATGATAGATTCAAAGTTGGCTTAACTTGTTTGGATACACGAAGTATGTCTAATCAATGTTTAGTTGCTGCAATTGTTCAATGCAATTGCGCTGATTACATAAAAATTTAACAAACTGAACTGCATCAGGTAATGCTCTCATATTTTGTATCAATGAAACACTGTGAAATAAAGCAAATTCACTCCAACTTGTGATACAATTTTCAATCAAAGTACATATAATATTTGATTTATAAAAAAAATATATTCTTTATTTTCAAATTGTTTGCAATTACTATTTCTCAGCGGTCCCCAACTCACAAAATTGCTGCCCGCTTAAAGAAAGCTCAGTATGCAATCACTTTTCACTGCCCTCCGCTTAATCTTGTTTGTCCCGAACAAGGATGTAATGCAACCTTTATAAGGAGATAGCCTCTCCAAAGGAACGACTTTCATTTTGCTCCTGACATTTCTCGCCAACTGGATGCGGTATACTACATCGTTGATCAGTTTTGTCACCTTATAAGGACCTTACCAGTGTGTTTGCAGTTTTGCCGAGAAACTCTTTTTCCTTTGCGGATTATGAAGCATAACTAAATACCCTTCCTGAAATCCCTTGAAGTTTGCTCATACATCATATTTGGCAGTCACTTTATCACTTATCAATTGTGTGCTGTTTCCATGAATTTCCTTCAACTGTTCTCGTTTTTCAGGTATACAACTGTTGCTTGGAACTGTTGTAGATACTCTTTAGTCCATTCTTCTTTTGCTTATCTAGTACTACTCCTCGCTTATCGCACTGTCAGCAATTAGGCATCTAATCCGTGGAATCTGAGAAACGAGGATTCAGGGGCTGCATGTTGTGGGAGTCAGATCATGCCCCTCGGGACTGACTCCATTTAGTTTGTCGACATCTTAATAACTTCATCCAATTCCCTGCCTTGGCGGTCCCACATGCGAGTGTGATGGAGAATGTTTGCGTCTCGGCCGACATCCACGAGCCGTGTGTCCAACCTCACCGTAGGCAAGATACTTGCCCGTGAAAGCCTGTCCGCTTTCGACTTGCACCAGACGGGAGCTGCATACTGGCTGGCATACCAAGGCCGCGAATTCCAACGTTAAAGCGCCAGCCACTGTCTCCATACATGTTTTGAATTTGTTATCACTGAACAGTCCATTTCCGCATCAAGAATACCACATACGAAAGTATCCATCATACTTCTCTCAGCAATCTTGCCAGGACAGGCAAGATGGGCAAACCGTTCCACCTCCGGCACAACCTGTTGTAGAAACTCACCACTCCTCCGCTGATTGCCATTCATCACGCTTTCATAACAGTCTCCCTCACCCCCTGCGATAGTCGGCTGTACATCAGCACCTTTCAATCCCATAGCCAATGGTGCAGTGGCAGTAGCTTTAATTTCGTTCTGCCTTTGCTCGTTCGCATTGGATTTTTGTTCCACATATCCTACGAACGACTCCTACCGCGTACCAACCTCACAAACATTTCTGTCTACCATCCCGCACACTTCTTTCATCTGCTGTGAGTTCTGTTCCCCTGGTTCACTAAGTCGAGTTTCAGTCTGCTGTAACTGTTCTTTGACATCCTCCTTGACTGTTGGAGCATATTGTTTTAATCGCTCATCGTATTGCTGGAAGAGCTTCTGCATACTCTCATATCTTTGTTGTAAATGCTCTTGGACTTCCTCATTGACAGATTGTTTGATATATTGTTTTGGCACAATGAACGCACTCATGTCGAAGTTACCAGTATAAGTTCCAAGAGGTGCTTTTTCCTCTCCAGATGTAGTTTGTGCTTCAAATTGGAATTCATGCTCATCGACGTCTATACACTGCTCCTCTAAAGCGCTGCTTACTCGCACCTGCAGCTCCGCTTTAAGCCCTTGTGTTTGCAAATCTAAGTGCTCAAGATCCGTCTTGAGCTGCTCCAAACTCAGTTTTTCAAATTTAACCATTGTTTATTACAGATACACGATCCCACTTCTGACCCCAATTGTTACGAAATTGCCCTTTTGACAATTTATTCTGTTACGAAATTGCCCTCATGACAATTTACTCTAACTCTCTGTACTTGGATTCGTACCACTGGATTGTGTAGTAATCAAACAATCGCTGGTTAAATTAAAATAACTATATTTATTTAATTATTGCAATTTACAAACTTAATATTAGGCTTAAAGTTTACTTTATCACAATTTGCACTTTATTTCACAATTCATTAATCATTTTATTTAATAATTAATTTCATCACTTTACAAAATCACAATTAAAAATACTGCTACTTCGATTAAAATGTACGATGTACACACTGTTACAATCTCTGCTCTGCATACTCTCATATTTTTGTTGTAAATGCTCTTGGACTTCCTCTTTGACAGCTTTGATAGATTGTATTGCCCCGATGATCGCACTCATGTCGAAGTTACCAGTATTAGTTTCAAGAGGTCCTTCTTCCTCTCGAGACGTAATTTGTGCTTCAATTTGGAATTCATGTCATCGACGTCTATTCCCTGCTCCTCTAAAGCGCTGTTTACTCGCGCCTGCAGCTCCGCTTTAAGCCCTTGTGTTTGCAAATTTAAGCGCTCAAGCTCCTTCTGGAGTTGCTCCAATTTCAGTTTTTCAAATTTTACCACTGATTATTACAGATACACGATCCCACTTCTGACACCAAATATTACGAAATTGCCCTCTTGACAATTTACTCTAACTCTCTGTACTCGGATTCGTACCACTGGATCGTGTAGTAATCAAACAATCGCTGGTTAAATTAAAATAAACTAAATTTATTTAAATATTGCAATTTACACACTTAATATTAAGCTAAAAGTTTACTTTATCACAATTTGCACTTTATTTCACAATTCAGTAATCACTTTATTTAATAATTAATTTCATCACTTTACAAAATCACAAATACTGCTGCTTCGATTAAAATGTATGATGTACACACTGTTACGATCTCTCATCGACTGTCTTCGATTTTGAACAGTCTTGTGATTTTTATAGCTTTCGAATTGTTGAAGTATAATATTCTACGCTATTCAAGAAGTCTCTGGATTTGTCTAGAATCTTCTATTCACCTCTAAGGAAGTTTTTATTTTCGAGAATATTCTTTTACACCACCGAGAGGGTGTTCTTAAGTATGCAATCACGTTTGAATATATATATATATATATATATATATATATATATATATATATATATATATATATATATATATATATATATATATATATATATATATGTGGCGACACCACTACCCCCACCTAGTTGTCGGGTACGCCGGCGCAAGCAGGCGTTAGTTCCGCGCGCCATCTATTAACACGCTGTCGCTGTCGCACAGCGTGTTTATGGGAGGGCCGCAACTGGCCTGTGTTGGCTGCTGAGCAACACACTTCGTGTTTCCGGCTTTTCCATCCTTCCTTTTCCGTTCGCAGCGCCGGAGCCGTGCACATGTTCTCATTTTCTGTGCTGAAGCTAGTGTGGAGTGTTATCGAGCGTTTTGTGAAATTAAAATTTATATTATATACTGGACTTAACAAAATTTCTAGAAATTTGCAGAAACGAATTTTATATTATGTTTACGATATAATAAATACGTCATAGTATATTTTAAATTTATTAAATTAAAATAACCATTCAATTTTATTTCTTTCTCTTTTTATTGGATACGCTACACCCGAGCATAACCCAAATTGGTGACCCCGACGTGATATAAAACACGCATAGGATGCTCCACTCGCCAACAGCCTCAGGACCGGCGCGCCGGCACCACACCAGCAGCCACAACCACCGCACGTGCATGCGCAGGCACAGCTGGTCATGCCCACGCCATTGCTGATACCGACACACCACCTGCCGCCACACCGTGCAGGGGAACCTGGGGGACACGCCTCCTTTTCGTCGCCGCCCGCGATCGAGGCCGTGAGCAGCTGTCGGCTCCCACATTTCTGGAGGAGTAACCCCGATCTGTGGTTTTACCAGATCGAGGCCGCGTTCCAAGTACACCATGTGCGCAACGACAACAGCCGCTACAATCTAGTAGTTGCGGCGCTCGACCCGGAGACTATTTCCGAGGTCGCGGATGTACTACGCACAGTGCCGTCCGTGGGCAAGTATGAGGTGCTGAAGACGGCAATATTAAATCGCCTCACCGACTCGGCGGATCGACAGCTCCACAGACTACTCACCCAACTCGAGCTGGGGGACAGGAAGCCGTCCCAACTCCTGCGACAGATGCGCTCCCTAGCAGGTGACCGGGCCACGGATGACATCATCCGCGTGAAGTGGCTCGACCTGATGCCGCCGTCAACGCGACGGCTACTCAAAATCCTGAAAGGCACCAGTCTGGAGGAGCTCGCAGAGGCAGCTGACGAGCTGGTCGACAACGGACGTACAGTGGCAGCTACGTCACCTCCACTCTCGTCTCCGAGACCCCGCTCTCCACTCGCGAACAGATCGTCGCACGATTCAACGGGTAACTCCGTGCACGCAGAGCTTGCCGCACTGCGCCAGTCAGTGGCACAGCTCGTGGCACTAACGCGGGAGAATCAGGAGCTGCTGCGTAAAATAACGCCCCCACTTCATAGGGGTCGCGCTGAAACCCGCAGCCCCAGCCGGCATCGAGATCGCTCTACAGCGCCTGGCCAATGTTGGTACCACCTGAAGTACGGGGCGACAGCACAGCAGTGCCGACCACCGTGTATCTTTGCCGCCGCCGTGGCCGCCGCCTCGACGCCGTGGGGAAACTAGCGCTGCCGACGCCGACTTGGGCGAATGACGCCGGCCGACCACCAACCGAAAAACGCCTACACGTAATGGATCGAACGACATCCTCTCGCTTTCTCGTGGACTCGGGTTCAGTGGTCTCCTTACTGCCGAGGGGAACGGTCGCCCGCAAACTACAGCGAAACAGCCTCACGCTGTACGCCGCCAACTCGTCGCCGATAGCCACATACGGGCAGCTCACGCTGAAGCTGAACCTTGCCCTGCGTCGGGATTTTACTTGGGCGTTCACTGTGGCCGATGTGCAAACTGCCATTCTCGGGGCGGACTTCCTGGCATACTATGGGCTACTGGTAGACTTGAGGGGACGACGCATCGTAGACCCCCTTACCAACATCGCGGCAACGGACCGCATAGACCCCGCTCGAATCTACGGCATCTCCACAGTGGCTCGCATTGCTGGACGACGCAAACGGAGCAGGCATTCCAGCAGTGCAAGGCGAGTATCGCAGCAGCTGCAGATTCAGCCTTCCTCTCGCCTACCGCGCCAATCGCTCTCTACACCGACGCATCCAGCACCGCCATCGGAGCGGTACTCAACCAAGAGCAACCCGATGGGACCTGGAAGCCTCAGGGGTTCTTCTCTAGGAAGCTCAATCCCCCAGAAACTCGCCACAGCGCCTACGACAGGGAGTTGCTCGCGGTGTATGCCGCAGTCAAGCACTTCAGGAGGATCCTTGAGGCACACGCCTTCACAATCCACACGGACCACAAGCCGCTCGCCTACGCCGCACAACAACGCTCGGACAAGGCAACGCCGACGCAGAGCCGACACCTGGACTACATCATCCAGTTCAACACACGATTTGTGTACGTTCCCGGGGGAGAAAACGTTGTGGCAGACGCACTTTCGCGAACCTGTACCGTCTCGATGCCTTCCATCCTCGACGAAGCCACTATCAGCCTGGAGCAAGCCTCTGACGTAGAGCTGCTTCACCTGCTGGAGAATCCGCGTATCCAACTGGATCGTCTCGCTTTCAACAACAGCGGGATCTACTGTCTGGTTACCGATGGGGTGACACGGCCCTATTTGCCATCCAACCTGCGTCGAACGGCGTTTGGCATCGTACACGGATCATCCCACCCGAGTGGTCGAGCAACGGCGAAACATCTGGTGGCCAAATACTTCTGGCCAAGCATGCGCAAGGACGCGCTCCGCTGGGCTCGTGAATGCCAACCATGCCAACGCGCGAAAGTCCATCGCCACAGCCGCGCCGAGTTGCAAAGCTTCGGGGAGACAGATGACAGGTTCTGCCACGTTCATGTTGACCTGATCAAGTTACCGCTGGTGAGAGGACTGTCGCACTGCCTGACCATCGTCGACCGCTTTTCCCGATGGCCGGTGGCTGTCCCACTCCCGGACATTCGAGCTGTGACCGTCACACGAGCGTTCTTCCACAGTTGGGTCTGCACTTTCGGCACGCCACTCACCATCACCTCCGACCAGGGGGGTCAATTCGAGGGGGAGCTATTCACGGCTCTCGCGAAAATGACGGGTGCTAACCATGTTCACACAACGCCTTACCACCCACAATCAAACGGCATGGTGGAGAGACTACACCGCACACTAAAAGTGGCCTTGATGTGCAGTCCAGACACACCATGGACAGACGCCTTGTCAACAGTGCTATTGGGGATGCGGACGGCGTACAAAGAGGACCTCAAAGCAACTCCAGCCGAGATGCTCTTCGGCACCCAACTACGCCTGCCGGGGGAATTCTTCGGACAACAAAACGACCCTACCACCCAACCGGTTTTCATCGAGCAGTTGCGCAAGCTGGTAAAAGCGATCAAGCCAGTACCAGCGTCCAACCACTCGAGGCAGAAGCCGTTCGTCTTCAAAGAATTGCGCACCTGCACGCACGTATTCTGCAAGCTGGACAAAGTCCGGAGGCCACTCGAGCCGCCATATACGGGCCCCCATAAGGAAATTCGCCGGGTCAACGACAAGAGCTTCATCATCGACTTGAACGGCGTCGAGAAAGCCATCTCTACGGACTGCTTGAAGCCGGCCCACCTCGAAATGAGTGACTCAACAACGTCGCCATCACTGCAGGCATCCCGATCATCAGCGCCATCCCGATCATCATCGCCATCCCGATCGCCATCGCCGCAACCGTCGTCATCGTCAGCGACAAATGACCCGCCATCGATCCATCCAAGGAGTCATCTGAGGAGTCAACCACCGCCCCGCTCAGGGGACCAACCTTCACCACAGCCGGGGGAGTCGACCGACGAAACGCGTATCGTTCTCCGCGCCTCCTGCGCCGATCACTGGGGGAGGAATACCTGTGGCGACACCACTACCCCCACCTAGTTGTCGGGTACGCCAGCGCAAGCAGGCGTTAGATCCGCGCGCCATCTATTAACACGCTGTCGCTGTCGCACAGCGTATTTATGGGAGGGCCGGAACTGGCCTGTGTTGGCTGCTGAGCAACACACTTCGTGTTTCCGGCTTTTCCATTCTTCCTTTTCCGTTCGCAGCGCCGGAGCCGTGTACACGTTCTCATTTTCTGTGCTGAAGCTAGTGTGGAGTGTTATAGAGCGTTTTGTGAAATTAAAATTTATATTATATACTGGACTTAACAAAATTTCTGGAAATTTGCAGAAACGAATTTTATATTATGTATACGATATAATAAATACGTCATAGTATATTTTAAATTTATTAAATTAAAATAACCATTCAATTTTATTTCTTTCTCTTTTTATTGGATACGCTACACCCGAGCGTAACCCAAATTGGTGACCCCGACGTGATATAAAACACGCATAGGATGCTCCACTCGCCAACAGCCTCAGGACCGGCGCACACTGTGTCCGCTGCGGCAATAAATCATTTTGGACCTGCTCTCCGATTTTGATGATTTTTGCACAGATGGTTAAAAACTATCTAAAGGTCATGTGTGTAAAATTTCATGCAAATATCTCCATTGGTTTTCTGTCCCGAGCAGCGCAAAGTTGACATATGTGAACAAGTCTCAAATGGGTTAGTTTTCTATGTCATATTTAAAACCTTGTTACTTATAAACTATACACCGAGTGTACCTTATAGAAATTTTTTTCACTTAAAATAGGCATCAAGCATTATGTAAATTTAAAAAAAAAAAATAAAAATTGAAAAAAAAAAAATAAATTTTTTTTTTTATTTTGGGCCAAAAAAAATAAACATTTATGATTTTCCGTTAGACTTTTAGTTGTGTGCGAAGCAGTGCGAAACATGGAGTCCTATACCAAATTAAAGCTGAGGGTCTCAGCTAACAGATTCCAAAAACAAATTCTGCCCAAATTTGCCCGCGGCCAAAAAAACAATGAAAAACCAAAAAATTACAGTAAAAAATATGCGCTATGCGTTATTTTACGCGTGCATAAACAGCTGCGCACTCTTTCTTTCGTTACTGCTTGTTGTTGTTTTGCCTGTGTGCATGTCTATTACTATAAATAGTATATTTGTAACAACAACAATCATTGATCATTGGTGGCATCGATTTTGTCATTTGTTTATGCTCTTTACTTCTTTGTCATTCCCAGTTGTAGTTGGAAAAGTAATAAGTGAGTGTTTATTAAGCAATTAAAGCAAATTTCTTAAAAACAATGGAAAAGTCAAAAATATCTTTCAGAACGCTCTCGGAAATTGTTGTTAAATGTAAAAAAGATATTGATCTTATAATTGGTGAAGTTTTCGTGAATTATAAAAGCGCGTCTGAGATAAATCAAGAAAAGTTCAGTCGGTTTTTGAAACAAATATTCATGCCTCAATTTTTAAAGAAGTGGAACAAGAGTCATCGTACTTCGTTAAGATTTTATAGTGATAATGAAGAATGGCTAACACACTCTTATACGTTGACTGATGAAGTAGTGGATGATACAGTGGATGACGAAGAGCAAACCCAGTCTACTCCTGGTAAACGTGGTCGTCCAACGAAAACCTTTAAGGAGAGCAATGAAAGAACGAAAAGGAAAAAGCTGACTACATTTTGTGAAGACAACTCTGAAGATATCATATTATCTGCTGTCAAAAAAATTGGAGACAAAAATGAAATCCAAAAATGTTTTAGTCCTGAAAAAGCACTTAGTCTAATTGTTGATGCTTCATTGACAATACACCAGTATGAAATACTGCGAAGATCAGCAAAAGATATTGGTTGTAATATATATCCAAGCTACAAAAAAGTTTTGGCGGCCAAAAAAACGTGTTATCCAGCAAACGTTATAGTAGAGGAAAATTTAAGCAAAGTTAGTTTGCAGGAGCTTTTGGATCACACGGCAGTTAGACTGATGAAGTCAAAATCCGAAAATAAGACCAAATAAACACAAGAAGGCCGTTTACTGGTGAACAGAGGAAATAGCTCAACTCAGACGGGTCTGTCTGCCGTGTAGAAGAAAATACACTAGGGCCAGGCGAGTTGGATCCGCGATTGCCGAAAGAGAAGATCTCCAAGCTGCTAGGAAAATCCTCAAAGCTGCTATTCGCACCAGCAAGGAGAAGAAATGGGAGGAGCTCCGAAACGACATAAACAACAATCCATGGGGACTGGGATATAAAGTCGTAATGAAAAAGCTTGGAGCAAGAGTATCGGTACCCCAACTAGAAGACCATGCTATGGAAAACATAGTAAACGCTCTATTTCCTATACATGCTTTAAGAGAAGAATCGGAAGTGCTGGTCAAGGAATGAAGTAGCATCATTTCCAAAATATATGCAACTCATGAGTAAATGGGGATGTGATGGCTCATCAGGACATTCAGAGTATCACCAAAACTTTGCGAATGAGACTTTCTCAGACAAAAGTTTGTTCTTGACGTCACTTGTGCCATTGGTAATGACTGAACGGAACGACGAGTCAAAAGTTTTGTGGAAAAATTTAGAGCCATCTTCAACGAAACATTGCAGGCCGTTAAAATTTGAATTTGTTAAGGAGACAGCAACTGATTCATAGGTTAAAAATTATATTATCCACAATAAGTTGCAGTCAGGCAATAGACTCTGAGAAGTTCCATATATATTGTTTAGACACGGCAAAATTGTACATTGATTTGTATGGATGGTACTACATGCCTATCACAGTGCATAAAGTTTTGATACATGGTAGCAAAATTGTATCTGAGGCCATTCTACCTATAGGTAGGTTAAAGATACGATTTGTTTCATACATTTTGAATTAACATATGGTTTATTTTTCAAAGGAATGTTATCAGAAGAAGCGCAGGAAGCGAGGAACAAAGACTATAAACGTTATAGGCTATATAACTCGCGCAAGACTGGGCGCTGTTCTACTAACGAAGACGTAATGCATCATTTGTTGATATCCTCCGACCCATATATATATATATATATATATATATATATATATATATATATATATATATATATATATACATCTTTGCAAACTTATTGACTGTGTCCGTAAAACTGACAGCATCAAATCGTAAAAAAAACTGCGAAAAATCACTTCGGTAACGCTAGAATTAAAGAGCTTATTAATGACAAAAAGAAACTCAGGCGACTCTGGCAAGAACACAGATTTTCAACATACAAATAACTCTTAGTAAAATCTACTAAGAAATTAATGCATTTGAAAATTTCTTGGAGAATCTTGCACCAAACGAAAATACAGACTACTCACTGTGGAAAGCTACTAAGCATCTTAAAAGGCCAATCCAGCCAGAACAGCCCATTCGACTGCTTGGCAACAAATGGGCAAAGAGCGATACGGAAAAAGGCACAGCATTTGCAAACCACCTGGAGAAAGTATTCACATACTACAAAGCACTAGGGATTCAATTGCCAAAGTTAAGTAGAAAGCCACGAGGTCATCCGATTGTTTTTAAGCTTAAACAAATTTTATATAGTATAAAGCATGAGATAAATACAAAGAAAGCACCGGGCTATGACCATATTACCCCGAAGATGATTATTGATCTAGCGGTAGTGCACCTAATGCATATTTTCGCAATTTTTCGCGGTGGTCACTACCCAACAATATGGAAATTGTCACAGATCAGTATAATTGCTAAGCCAGGCAAGGACGTCACCAAAGTAGATTATAGGCCTATAAGCCCATTTGCCATTGGGAGGGGATATCTTCAAAAGACACGAGGGGTACGCATCACCCAAGAGAGGGAGATTTTTACGCACTAAAACCAACTCCCCAGCCTAACAGTTATGCTAAGCCTCAAAGGCCTGATATCGATTTAGGAAGGTATTAAACATATCATACAAAGATATACAAAGAGAACTACTCGCGGATTGTTGGGATTCACCTAGATCAGCCATTAACCTGGAGTAAACATATAGAGGCAAAAGTTAAATACATAAAACTAAGATTACAGTCACTATCCTGGTTTTTAAATAAGAACTCGAAACTCAAATTGGAATACAAAGTGCTACTGTATAAAGCAATAATTAAACCGATTTGGACATACAGAATACATATGTGGGGTAGTGCAACACTTACTAACGTAGAAAAATTACAGAAAATGCAATCGAGGATACTTCGAATAATCACAGGAGCACCCTGGTATATCAAAAAGTTCAAATATCCATAATGATCTCCGAATTCCAAGTGTACAAGAAGAAGTAAGCAGACTAAAGTAAGTTTACCTTTTGAAATTGGAAAACCACACAATCGAGCTAGCTCGAAATTTGCTGCTGCACTTAGGACCCAAACGCCTAAGAAAGAAATATATATTATAGATCTTAGGTAACATATAAATTTAACAATGAATTAATTAACAATAAATTAACATCTTTTTTCAAATATTTGTTCTTAGCATTGGCAAAAGAAGAGTTAGAGAGCTTGTGAGATTTCAAAACTTATTGTTAGTTCTTTCGAAAGATTCAATAAATAATAATTTATTTATATATATATATATATATATATATATATATATATATATATATATATATATATATATATATATATATATATATATATATATATATATATATATATATATATATATATATATATATATATATATATATATATATATATATATATATATATATATATATATATATATATATATATATATATATATATATATATATATATATATATATATATATATATATGTATACGAGGTGTGATCAAAAGATAAGCGTAATTTTCATCTTTTCGTGAGTAACTTATGTTCGATGTTCGCATTTTTTTTTTTTATGTTGGTACACAAGTCTGTAATATATGTTGGCAATACCAACCATTTTGGATTGTCACTTTGTTTTTGACAAATAAAAAGGTTAGTCGTGTTTTGGTGCGCTCTTCGATTTTGCACTATTCGAAAAAAATGGATCAAAGAAACTGTATTCAGTTTTGTGTAAAAAATGAAATTAAATGCGCAAGGACATTTGAAATGTTGACTGTGGCCTTTTGCGAGTCTACTATGAGCAGAACACAAGTTCAATTGTGGTATAACCGGTTTAAGGAAGGCCGAGAAGATGTCAATGACGATGCTCGTCCTGGTCGCCCGAGCACGTCAACAACCGATGAAAACATTGACGCAGTGAAGAAAATGAGTTTGGATAATCGTCGAATCACTATCAGAGAGGTTGCTGATGATGTTGGCATATCGTTCGGCTCATGCCAAGCAATTTTTACGGATGTTTTAGGCATGAAACGTGCGGGAGCGAAGATTGTTCCAAAATTGCTAAATATTGAGCAAAAACAACGTCGCATGGACATCGCTCAGGAGCTGTTTTTGGCCAAAAACAAATCCGTTATCATGCCACAACCACCGTATTCACCGGACTTGGCCCCCGCTGACTTTTTCCTCTTTGCAAAACTGAAGACACCGATGAAAGGAAAGCGTTTTGCTACGATTGAGGAGATAAAAGAAAAATCGAAAGAGGAGCTGTAGGCGATACCAAAAAAGCGTTTCAGAATATTTATATATATATATATATATACATATATATATATATATATATATATATATATATATATATATATATATATAAATATATATATACATATATATATATATATATATATATATATATGTATATATATATATATATATATATATATATATATATATATATATGTATATATATATATATATATATTTATATATATATATATATATATATATATATATATATATATACTCGTATATACAGTTTGTCAAGAAAGTGTTTTGACACTTTAAGAAATTTTTGAATTTGATTTCTCCCCTTTATAATATAGTGTTACGAAATTGCCCTCTTGACAATTTACTGTGTTACAAAATTGCCTTCCTGACAATTCCTCTAACTTTCTGTACTCGGACTCGTACCGCTGGATTGTGTAGTAATCAAACAATCGCTGGTTAAATTAAAATAATTAGCTTTATTTAATTATTGCTATTTACACATTTAATATTAGGCTTAAAGTTTACTTAGTTATTATTTGCACTTTATTTCACAAACCATTAGTCACTTTATTTAATAAGTAATTTCATCACTTTATTTAATAATGAATTTCATCACTTTGCACAATTACAAATACTGCTGCTTTGATTATAATGCTAGATGTACACACTTTTACGGTCTCTAATCTACTGCATTCGACTTTGAACAGTCTTGTCGCTTTTATAGTTTTCGAATGGTTGGTGTAGAAAATTCCACGCTATTCTCGTATTTTCTAGAAGCTTCTATCCTCTTCGACGGAAGTCGAGAATATTCTTTTTGATATTAGCGACAGATGGTACTTGAATAAGCTTTTATTCGAATAGTTCGCATCTTGACTCACTGGGGGCACTCATTCTCCAGATGGGATCCTAAAAATATGCAATCCCGTTTCACTGATATGCAATCACGTTTCACTGCCCTCCGCTTAATCTTGTTCGTCCCGAACAAGGATAGTACTGCAACCTTTATAAGTAGGTAACCTCTCTAAATGAACGACTTGCACTGGCATTTCTCGCCAACTGGATGCGGTATACCACATCGTTGAGCCGCTTTATCACCTTATAAGGGCCTTCCCAGTGTGTTTGCAGTTTTGGCGATAATCCCTTTTCCCTTTGCGGATTATGAAGCATAACTAGCTGCCCTTCCTGAAATCCTTTGGAGTTTGCTCGTAGATCATATCTGGCTTTCATTTTATGACTCATCAGTTGTGTGCGCTTTCTGATGGTTCCATGAATTTCATTCAGCTGTCTTCGTTTGTCAGCTACATAACTGCTACATGAAACTTCCGTAGATGAGTAGGCACCGAATTTCAGATCTGCAGGTAATCTTATGTCACAACCGAAAATAGCCTTAGCTGGTGTTGTAGATGTTGTATCGTGAGTTGCCGATCGGTATGCCATTAAGAAGAGGGGTATGTGTTGGTCCCAATCTTTCTAGTTTCTGTCCACGACTTTCCTTAGGTGTTCCTCAAGCGTACGATTAAATCTTTCAACCATTCCATCAGATTGTGGGTGCAAAGGGGTTGTACGAGTTTTGCGTATGCCCATCAATTCACTCATTT
Organism: Clusia tigrina; assembly: GCA_920105625.2. Lineage (NCBI taxonomy): Eukaryota > Metazoa > Arthropoda > Insecta > Diptera > Clusiidae > Clusia > Clusia tigrina. The sequence continues at coordinate 84,714,199 of OV050030.1, read as the reverse complement.
CCCTGAATATTGTTGACTCGAAATTTCTGCCTTGATCCGAGTGCAACTCGAGGGGAGCTCCTAATCTGCAGACCCAATTATTGATAAATGCATCTGCAACGGTCTTAGCTTCTTGATCGGGAATGGGGTATACTTCTGGCCATTTACTAAAATAGTCGATTACGACGAGAACATATTTGTTGCCGGAATCACTAATTGGAAACGGGCCTGCTATGTCCATTGCAATACGCTCAAATGGCGCTCCCACGTTGTATAAATGCATCTTCCCCTGACTGCGACGGCTCGGTCCCTTGGCAGCTGTACACTTTTCACAAGCACTAATCCAGTCAACTACCGATTGCTGGCAACCAACCCAATAAAATCGTGTTTTAATTTTCTCGACTGTTTTTGTTATTTCCAAATGCCCTCCGCTTGGCACACTATGGTATTCCTTGAGAATTTCGCTTATTCTTGCTTTGGGTACCACAATCAAGTTCTTCGTGGTTTTTCCATCTTCGCTCTCCCACAGGCGGAATAGGCATCCATCTTGCAGCTTTAAGCTATTCCATTGAGCCCAATATGCTTTAGTTATGGGGCTTTCAGTCGAGATTTCGTTCCAATCAGGCCGTTTTCCTTCATTCTTACTTGATACGATTTTTGCCAAATCTGGGTCATTTCGTTGTTCTTCTTTTATCTTTTCCGCTGTCCATTCATCGTCTGGTAAAACAGCCATTAAGCGAACATCGACTACTCCTTCTTTCCCTTCAGCTTTAGAACAGTGCTTACATTCCATACTGCAAGGACGTCGTGATAGTGCATCAGTATTCCCGTGGTTTCCGCCTCTGCGATGTTCTATTGTGAAATCGTAGCTTTGGAGTCTCTCAATCCACCTCGCAACCTGAACTTCGGGATTTTTGAACTGTAATAGCCAGCGCAGAGCAGCGTGATCCGTTCTCAACAATAACTTTTGTCCATACAAGTACTTGTTAAAGTGCTTCACGCACTGCATAACCGCCAAAAGTTCTCTCCGTGTTACACAGTAATTTCGCTCTGGCTTTGATAAGATCTTGCTGAAGTAGGCTATTACTCTTTCATGTCCGTCAATAACTTGCGACAGGACACCTCCAATCGCGAAGCCACTTGCATCTGTATCCAAAAGAAATTTTTCGCCAGGAATTGGATACGCAAGGATCGGAGCCGTACACAATAGCTCTTTCAATCTGTTGAATGCTTTCTCCTGTTCGCTTTTCCACTCAAAAGGACAATTTTTCCTCGTTAATGCATGCAGACTACCAGCCACGTCTGCAAAGCCTGGAACAAATTGTCTGTAATAGGTGCAAAGACCCAAGAAGCTGCGTAGCTCATGCAAACTAGTTGGTCTTGGCCACTCCCTTACTGAGTCTATCTTATCTGGATCTGTGTGTACTCCTTCAGGTGTGACTTTATATCCTAGGTACTTGACTTCTTTCTTGAAGAACGAGCATTTCTTTGCGCTCAGCTTCAACCCTGAAGCTCCTAATCGCATCAATTCTTCCAAATTCTTCAAGTGGTCCTCGAAGTCCTTTCCCATAACGATGATGTCATCTAAGTACACCAGACACGTTTTCCAGTGGAGACCCTTTAGCACATGTTCCATTAGGCGCTGGAGCATTACCCAGACCGAATGGCATCACCAAAAATTGCCATAGTCCATCACCGTCTTTTCCATGTCGTGTTCGTCGACAGCCACTTGCCAATATCCGCTTTGTAAATCCAGCGTTGAGAACCAATTTGAACCAGAAAGTGTGTCCAACGTATCGTCGATGCGGGGTAATGGATAACTATCTTTCTTCGTTACCTCATTTAGTTTACGATAATCTACACAGAATCGTGTGGAGCCATCCTTCTTCTTGACTAATACCACTGGAGAGCTCCAGGGGCTCGCTGATGGCTCTATGACGTTGTTCTGATGCATTTCCTTCAGCAATACATTCACCTCTTCTCTCTTTGCCAGAGGTACTCTTCTTGACGCTTGACGAATGGGTTTGGCATCACCAGTGTTGATTGTGTGTTTCACCATCTTTGTTCTGCCTTCGTTTTTACCCTTTTCAGCAAATACGGACCAATGTCTTGCCAAATGTTGGCTGGCACTCTTCCTCTGCTCTGTGGATAAGTCTTTGCTCCATTCTTTCGTGAGATCGTCGAGTACCTTTTTATCAGCCGGTATCTTCATATTTGTGTCTTGCGGCTGGCTTTCACAGTTAACAATTGCCGAAATTGCCAGGCAATTTCCAATTATCTGTCCTTTCTCTATGGTTTTAGCGGAATTTGCAAGATTGACCACTCTCACTGGCACTATTCTGTTCTGCTGTTCTTCTACGAGGGTTTTTCCAACTATTATGTCATCCAGTGCAAATTTTTCATCAGTCTCCACAACCCACAACTTGTTCTTCTCCACATCTCCTTCCATTTTGGCCCATATGACTGCCTCTGACTTTGCTGGGATTTTTGTCCGCCGCGATACAATGGCTTGTCGGATACCTCCATACTTATCCTCACCAACGGATAACGGTATTTCGGTGTTCGCATACTTCAACATTCGGCATTTGAAATCTAGGGTGAATCCATTCCGAATCATAAAATCCACACCTAAGATTAATTCGTCCACAATATCCGCAACTACAAACTCGTGCGTCTCTGTTGTAGTGCCGATAGTTATTTTCCGTGTAACTTTTCCCAGTACCGGTGCATCATCTCCACTTGCCGTACGCAATCTTATTCCCAGAAGCGGCTCGAGATCCCTTCTAATTATGGAATGTGATGCACCCGTATCCAATGTTACCACGATTTTTCAACTTCCGTGCCATGTGAGAAACGAAGATTCTGGGGCTACATGTTGTGGGAGTCAGATCAAGCCCCTCGAGACTGACTCCATCTAGTTTGTCGACGGCTTTTCAACATTTTCTGATTCCCTATTTTGGAATCTGACTTGCTTTGGAGGTCTTACCGGTGAGCGTGATCTAGAACGTTTCCGTCTCGATTGGCAATTACGGGCCATGTGTCCGACCTCTCCACAGGTAAAGCATTTGCCCATGAAACTTTAGCCGCTTTCGACTTGTACCTGACGGGCTCTGTATACTGGCTGGCACACCAAGGCTGCTGTCTCTGAAGTTAAAGCGCTAGCTACTGTCTCCATATATGTAGCTTTCGGATTAGTTATAGCAGAACGCTTTATCTCCTCATCGCGAATGCCATATACGAAGGTGTCCATCATACACCTCTCAGTGATCTCTCCTGGGTAGGCAAGATGAGCCAACCGCTCCACTTCCGCCGCAAACTGTTGTAGAGACTCACCACTCTTTTGTACACGTGTTCGTAGCTCTACTTGGTACATCTGCTTGCGATGTTCACTGCCATACTTGCGCTGAACGGCATTCATCAAGCTTTCATAGCAGTCTCGCTCACTTTCTGAGATAGTTTGAAGCACATCAGCGGCAGCACCTTTCAACGAAACGGTTAATGCAGCCACTTTTTCGCGAGCACTCCAACCATTTGTGCTAGTGGTAGTCTCAAACTGCATTCTGAACACGCTAAATGTCGTGGTTCCATCATAGGTAGGAGGCTTCAGTTTTATTGAGGATAGAGTTGGCATAGGCAATGCACCTTCCTGTAGTAGGTGAATTCTTTGCTCTATTTGTTGCGTAAATTCGTTCTGCCTTTGTACTACAGATTTTTCGAACGATTCTTGCCGAGTCTCAATTTCACAAACCTTCCTGTCTACCAGATCGGACATTTCTTTCATCTGCTGTGAATTCTTTTCCACTAGTTGATTAAGTCGAGTTTCCCTTTGATGTAAACGCTGCTACATCTTGTCGTCGCTTCTTTGACGTCCTGTTTGACGGATGCGACACTCTTTTCGACGGTTTGAGCACTTTGATGTAACTGCTGCATATCCTGTTTAAAGGATTGCATTATCCCGATAAGTGCGCTCATGTCAAAGTTACCCGTGTTAGGTTCTTGTGGTGTTTCTTCGTGGCGAGATGTTGTTGGCTCTTCACACTGGAATTCATGCTCATCGACGTCTATACCCTGCTCCTCTAAAGCGCTTCTTAATCGCACCTGCAGCTCCGCTTTAAGCCCTTGTGTTTGCAAATTTAAGCGTTCAAGCTCCTCCTTGAGCTGCTCCAATCTTAGTTTTTCAAATTTAACCATGTTTCTTACAGATACACAATCCCACTTCTGACACCAATTGTTACGAAATTGCCCTCTTGACAATTTACTCTGTTACAAAATTGCCCTCCTGACAATTCCTCTAACTTTCTGTACTCGGACTCGTACCACTGGATTGTGTAGTAATCAAACAATCGCTGGTTAAATTAAAATAATTAGCTTTATTTAATTATTGCTATTTACACATTTAATATTAGGCTTAAAGTTTACTGTTATTATTTGCACTTTATTTCACAAACCATTAGTCACTTTATTTAATAAGTAATTTCATCACTTTATTCAATAATGAATTTCATCACTTTGCACAATTACAAATACTGCTGCTTTGATTATAATGCTAGATGTACACACTTTTACGGTCTCTGATCTACTGCATTCGACTTTGAACAGTCTTGTCGCTTTTATAGTTTTCGAATGGTTGGTGTAGAAAATTCCACGCTATTCTCGTATTTTCTACAAGCTTCTATCCTCTTCGACGGAAGTCGAGAATATTATTTTTGATATTACCGACAGATGGTACTTGAATAAGCTTTTATTCGAGTAGTTCGCATCTTGACTCACAGGGGGCACTCATTCTCCAGTAGGGATCCTAAAAATATGCAATCCCGTTTCACTGATATGCAATCACGTTTCAATAGTATTTCTTTATTGTTTTGAATCTTTTTTTTGATTCGTTTCTTTTAATCAATGTATTTACTAATAAACCGTACAAAAAACATAACAAAAACAAAAATAGTCAAAAATTTTGCTCTCAAGAAAGTCTTTTTACAATTCTCTTTGGAACTAATTTGGAACTAATTTTGCTGCGCAATACATTTACCGTTATGAGATTGATGATTCAATATACGTTGTGCGCAGTTTAGACGCAAATTAATCAAAAATAGTTGTTCTTTGTTCATCGAATGCAGAATTTTTAGCAAAATTATTGTGCATTTAAGATGCCTGGTAAAATAACGTCATTTGATATGACCCAATTGCTTTACTATAGCCACCGCATCCGAAAAAGTGTCGAAGAATTGCCCGAGATGATTTCTCTGACCAGACAAACTATTTATAATATTTAAAATCGCGTAAAAAAGGAAAATAGTCGGTTGCCAAAACCTTCGCACTTCCGTTCGCATAAAATATCAGAGAGACCAGAACGCATATACAATCGTATATATACTCGTATATATATCGCACAGCGTCTTTATGGGCAACCGGAACTAGCCTGAGTTGGCTGCTGAACAACACACTTCGTGTTTCCGGTCTTTCATTCAACCCTCTTTCTCTTTCTGTGCTGAAGCTGTGGTGACGTGTTATAGAGCGTTTTGTGCAATTAAAAGTTATATTAATTACTGGACTTAACACAATGTCTAGAAATTATATATATATATATAATTAAATATATATATATACGAGTATATATATATATATAATGATATATAATATAATATAAATATATATATATATATATAATATATATAAATATATATTATATATATATATATATATATATATATATATATATAATATATATATATATATATATATATATATATATATATATATATATATATATACATATATATATATATATATATATATATATATATATATATATATATATATATATATATATATATATATATATATATATATATATATATATACTATAAGAAAGTATTTTGGCACGGTAAAAAATTTGTGAATTTGATTTCTCCCCCATAATATAGTATTTCTTTATTGTTCTGATTAATTTTTTTGATTAATTTCTTTTAATCAATGTATTTACTAATGAACAGTAACAAAAAATATATAAATATTTAACTTAAGATACTAAAAACATAACAAAAACAAAAATAGTCAAAAAATTTGCTGTGAAGAAAGTCTTTTTACAAATCAGAACTTCTTTATAAAAATGAGATAAAGAAATGAAAATTAGCATTATAAATGGTTTTAATATTTTGTATGGCCCCCTGTAACATTTATAATGACTTGTAGCATTCTCCTCATTGTTGTGAGTTAGAATCAATCTACCTACGTGTAGTTGACTCACAGCATCGACTCCTAATAGATGCCACACTCTGTTGAATTAGCAGGTGCTAAAATTGTTTAACGATAAGACATACTTTTAGGGTCTAAGTATTTTAAGTTAATATGATCTGTGTAATGTTATCATGTATGCTTTTTGGGTATTACAGTTCTGTAGTCGAGTCGACGAGGGCAGCGTAATGCACCGTCGCCACTTTTGAAGTAGGTCGGTTGGCTTGACCAACTGACACCAATTAGCAGGTGCGGAACTGGAACACCAGAAAGGTCAGTTCACAGACTGAGATAGATGTAAAAAATAGTATATAAGTATTAGGTTTTGTAAGAATAAATCTTTTTGTGATTTAAATCTTAAAAGTGGAAAGTGTTTTAATTTAACGTTACGGTTTTTAAGTTTTCAGCCACGCGCCCAAAGGAACCGCGACAGGACGTCCCCCGCCAAACAAGCAAGGACAATACCCCAACATTTTTTCGCAGCCGGTCTTAAGGACTTACAGGAGGAATCTCAGGTCAAGGAACCCTGTAGCAGGGAAGCATCCTCCAACAAAATCAAAGGACTCAAGACCCCCACATTTTGGACCAAGATGTCATCGGAAAAAATTTTGGTGAGTAGAGTGTATATTAGCGTAAAATAAGTAGATACTTCTGCGACCCTGAAGGCGCCGTAGCGCTGGTCAAAGAAGTTGCAACATAAAGGCGCGTTTGCGCTGTTGCACGCAGCTTTGAATGGCAACCATAAACCGTCAGTATGATCGGACGGTCTATGTATGTTCATCCTAGCTGTGAGGATTTTTTTTTGTAGGGGATTTGAGTTTGTTTGTCGTGAGGGACATTTATATTGTTTATTAAGCCATGCCATCTATTTTGGAGACATTTAAATTATGTTTATATTGTTTAAATTCAGATGTTCTAAATTTATGTTGTTTGAAAACAAACATAGAACATTTGATTTAAATATTTGGCATTTTTAGTTTAGGGTATTAGGTGAATCAAATTTCGGTTTTTACAAACATATGGCCTTTTCTATGGATTTTTGGGAGTATTAAAGATGGTGTGAGGAAAACAAAGAGTATCTGTGAGGAAGTCAAGGACAAATTTGGACGCCAGTAGACAGCTTAACTTTGTGATGGAAAACAAGTATGTATAGCAGAATATGTATATAAAGATAGAATTTACGGTGGAATGTTTTTTTTAATAACTCTGTTTTGCATCATTAAGTAAGATCGAATAAAATATTGTAACAAGTTTTAACAAATATTGGATTTTTATTTGTAATTGGGATACGCCATCTGTTCTGGCATTTGGGATATGACGAAGGAAGCGCAAGGATTACTGCTGATGCAGGATCAAATTGGCGAAGCGATTGAAAAATTGGTCCGTAATTTTAAGAAAGACGGCAGTTTACGTAAGGACAACGTGTATTACCGCAAGGGAATAACTCATTTGCAAAATCTAGGGAGAGTTCAACAATAATCACGGACTGTTGTTGCCTCACGCAATTGAGTACGGCAGGGGAAAATATTTTGCGGAAAATTACGCAGACTACATAAATAGTCTGGTCAACGAATGGGCAGATACATTTAGTTCTGAATTAGAAGGACTAGGGCAACAAACAGTGAGTTTGGTTTCGCCAGACGAGGAAGTAAGGAACAGATTGAAATCAATGCAGTCACAGGTGGAACTGTTTACTGGGAAAATAATTGACCAGTTCGAAGCGAGTACGAGCAGGGAAGAAGCTCAGGAATTGTGGAAGCAGGCGAATGCCGGAGGGGCTGTGTCACCATTAGAAGTAGCGGATCAAGGCTTAACGGCAATCCAAAAAAGAACAGAAGAAAAGTTGTTCAGTTTTCATAAGAAAGCAGAAGATTGGAGAGCACAAAAAGAGTATCTTGAGAATAAGGTAAAGGAACTTTCTCAGAGATTGTCGGAAACAGAGGAAGCAGCAGCGCTGTTGGAGAAGGAGTGTGCAGAATTGAAAAGAGGACGGGTGACCAATAGGACCTCACTGAATAGGGAGAGATCAAAATCAGCATCGGCTGGATTTACACAGACAGTATTGACATTGCCTCCTGAAGTTCGCTGGCCGGAGTATTTAACACCAGAAGGGATAAGCCGCATGGTGAAGCCAAAATTAGTACTTAATGAAGAAAAGCAAGCGGAATTTTTGTTTGGCGCATCTGAAGTCGGTGTCGAGCCTTTTTCTCCGGGAAGCCCGATAAATAACGAAAATCAGGGATATCCCCCAGGACCAGGAAGCAGTAACAGTGCAGCAAAGTCCCGATATTGTGAACAGTATTTCGCCTGTACGAACAAACGATCGAAGACTAATTAGTTTGAATCCGTCACTGGCCAATTACCTCTCAGATCCGGGAGAAGAGAATTTGGAAACTCCCAAAGAGATGAATAAAGCTAAGATTTTACCAGCAATTGAAAAAACACAAAGCTATAAAATGGGCATTCTGCAAGTTGCTCATGCGGTGGAGAAGTTAGTGCCCATGTTCTCAGGAGTCGAGTTGTATGATCTGAGAACTGAGATCCGGCGCTTCAAAGAAGGCTGTGAGCTAGCGCAACAAAGTGTTCCGGAAGCGGACGGGGAACACTTAATAAAGTGTATTAGGCAAAGAACCACAGGTGATGCATTTGATTTACTGGTGAATAGCTCAGTAAGCACCCTGGCGGAATTATATGCACTTTTGGATCGGACATATTTAAAACAAAAGTCATACGACTGTCTTGTATGGGAAATTCAGGAATCAACTCAGAGACCTGGGGAGGAAGTGAGAGCCTGGGGACGAAGGCTCCAGTCTCTGGGGAATGCTGCTGAGATGGAAGGCAACAGGCAGTTTCCAGAAAATATTGCAGCATACAAGGCTCAAGTAAAACGGACTATGATTTCTGTGTTCAAGGCAGGCCTGATAAATAGGGACTTAGCTAATTATACTCTTACTCTCATGACAGAGCTAGTGGAAGCGGTCTCGTCCGCTGAAGCAGCAATACAACAACGAACGACAACAGGTGGAATCTGCTGGACGAATGCTCCAGCAGAGGTAGGAACAGTACAGCAGCAAAACAGATGTGGAGTCGGTAGATTGATGGGCCAATTTCCGCAACAAAGATACCAAGAATTCTTGGTTGAGAGGTTTAAGCCAAGGAAACCCATTTGCTCATTCTGTCATAAGCCAGGGCATTCAAGGGATGAATGCGTTACACGCAAAAACACGCCCTACTGTATGGAGTGCCAAACATATGGTCATGAGGCAAGTAGACAGTGCCAAGTAGACACTAAATGGGATCAAAGTAGAAGGCAGCCAGCTACGGGCGCCCGGTTCCACCCTTGAGGGACAGCAGGGGTAACTTCAGTAGTCCCCGAGTTAATTCAACAGAAGGAATTAACCAAGGAAGAAATCCTTTCAAAACTGGGAGTGGTCAGCAGCGACCAAACTGGGATTCCAGAAGTGAACAAAGGATAAGCAACACCAAACAGGGGTTAAGATGCTTCTCATGTGGACAGATGGGACATCGGGCAGCGGAATGCAGGGATAGACAATCCCAACAAAGGAACCAGGGAAACTTCCAGCGGCCCAGTCGAGGCCAGTAGACTGGAAAGCCAAAAGAAAGGAAGTAATAATAAGGCCGGAAGTACGTGGGACTAGTAATGTAGGAACTACAGTCCAGGAGAAGGAGGAGCAAGAGGCTCTCCAGTATCACGAAGAGTTAGGGAGTGGATACACGTCCATATTGGGAACAAAAGGAGGTTGCTTCGCTATGAGCAGGATAGGTGATGCCTTCATCGAGATACCCTGCGAGGAAACAGCGAGTGGAAAGCTAGTGCTTTTAGTAGATTCAGGGGCGGACACTAGCCTCGTAAAATCTAGTGTTTTACGGAAGGGATTGGACATTAATCAAATGGACTTAAGAACCCTTAACCGAGCGTTTGGAGGGTGCATTAGGACATTGGGGTCGCTCAGAATAGGGCACATTGGAGTTAAGGGTATGAGTTTTAGAGTGCAAGCAGTGGAAGTGGATAGAAAAGGTATCCCGGCTGATGGGATAATTGGCCGCGATAATCTTTGGGGACGCACCATACTGGATGCGCTCGACAAGCAGTTCTCATTCTATGATAACAATAAGCATAGAATCCTTACTTTCCATTAATGTCATGGCAGGAAAGAACCGTGACTAGGGTTAAGAAGTGTGGTATGGAGGTAGTGAATGCAAGGTCAATCAGAGTAGTTACTATGCATGTAAACACGAAACTTAGGACTCTTGTTTTGCACAAGCAGCAGCTTGCGGAGGGCGTATATATGGGAGAAACCATAACGCACGTTGATAAGGGTAAGGTGTACGCTTGCGTACTCAACACCTCAGAAAAGGACTACCTGATGGAAGAGGATTTCAGGCCTAAGTTCACTAGTTATGATAATTTTAAGGAACCGAATTATAGATCGGTGAATCAGATTAAGCAGGTAGATATAAGAAAAAGAATGGAGAGGGTGCTAGAATCCCTGAAGTTAGACCCAAGCGTGAATTCAGAAGAGAAGGCATCAATAGAAGCCATTTGTGCGTCATTCCATGACATATTTTTGCTGTAAGGAGACCAGTTAACATATACACCAGAGGTAGAGCATGAAATACCTACTAGAGTGGATCAAGCACCAATTAACCAGAAACAGTACAGATTGCCGCAAGCTCACAAAGATGAGGTAAATAGGCAAGTGGAAGGAATGTTAAAGGATAACATAATTTCACCGAGTATCTCGCCTTGGAACTCACCAATAATTTTGGTACCAAAGAAGGGAGGTACTCAGGGTCAGAAGAAGTGGAGAATGGTCGTCGATTTTAGGAAATTGACCGACGCCACTATCAAGCAAGCGATTCCGATACCAAGGATAGAAGAGATTCTGGATCAATTGGGGCATAGTAGATATTTTTCTACGCTTGATTTAGCGAGTGGCTACCACCAAGTTCTGGTGGATACCCAAGATAAGCAGAAAACCGCGTTCAGCACCGGTTTAGGGCATTATGAGTTGAACAGAATGCCGTTTGGATTAACAGGAGCACCGGCTACCTTCCAACGGCTAATGAACCATGTGCTAACAGGCTTGCAAGGGTTAGATTGTTTTGTGTATCTCGATGATATTGTAATTTATGGGAAGAACTTGCAGCAGCATTCGCAACGCTTGTGCAAGGTGCTCCAGAAATTACGAGAACACAATTTGAAATTGAACACGGAGAAGTGTCAATTTTTGCGAAGAGAGGTGGTTTATTTAGGCCATCGTTGCTCAGGGGCAGGAGCACTGCCTGACCTGCAGAAGGTGGAATGCGTTAGAAATTTAGCGGTTCCAAGAAACAGAAAAGAAGTGCAAGCATTCCTAGGACTAGTGAACTATTATAGAAAGTTCGTGGAAGGACTAGCCGGAATTGCTTTGCCCATTAATAAGTTGCTACGAAAAGAAGCAAAGTTCGAATGGACAGAGAGATGTCAGCAAGCATTCGAGAGGCTAAAGGAGATAATTAGCTCGCCACCAATTTTGGCGTACCCCGACTTTGAGCAAACTTTTTTGTTGACCACTGATGCTAGCAATGAAGCATTAGGGGCAGTATTGTCGCAAGGGGAAGTCGGTAATGACCGACCAATAGCATTCGCAAGCCGAGCGCTTAGCGACACGGAGAAGAGATACTCCACAATAGAAAAGGAATTTCTAGCCATAGTGATGCAACAAGAAATGTTAGCAATGCAGGTGACGCTGCTAATGAACAAACAGCCAGTAATGTGGAATGGCTGGAGGATAGAAAAGATATACAGGCTGTGTTAAAGGGTTTCCATGATTCACCTCTAGGTGGACACCAGGGATTCTGGAAAACCCATGACAGAATTAAGCGAGTATACGGATGGAAAGGTATGCTCCGAGATATTTAAAAATATATAAAGAATTGTCCGAAATGTCAGGCCAACAAAAGTTCAAGGCTAACAAAGATGCCAATGGTGTTAACTGACACACCAAAACAACCATTTGATAAAGTTCATATGGATATTGTAGGTATTTTACCTGAGACAGTTTCGGGAAACAAGTACATATTGACGTTCCAAGATGATTTCTCAAAGTATATGGCGTGCGTGGCTATACCCGATGCTGAAGCAAGTACGGTGGCTAAGGCATTCTTTGATGAAATTGTAGCACGATACAACATACCTAAGGCTTTGATAACCGACAATGGTTCCAATTTTGTATCGAAATTATTCTCAGAAACTTGTAAAATGCTGGGAATCAAGAAGTTGCACATAACACCATATCATCCACAGGCGAATGGCTCATTGAAACGTAGTCATCGACCTGTGGCCGAGTACTTGCGCAGTTTTGCCAAAGAAGACGGCTCGAATTGGGATCAATGGTTGACCACTGCAATGCATGTACACAATAATACGGTACATGTATCAACGAAGCAAACTCCGCTTAGAACGCTCTACGGGTTTGATTTTAACATGCCAGCAAATCTGAAGGGCAAATGTGCGCCAGTGTACAATGCTGATGACGCGAATAAAGTGCAAAAGTATCAGCTACTGCGAGCGCACGAGTTGCTCAGAGAAAATCAGGATTGTGCTAAACGAGTAGCCAGGGAGGCCTATAACAAGGTACTATACCCAGTCGTTTTGAACGTGGGTGATCAGGTACTCATGAAGAATCAGGCTAGGAGAAACAAATTCTCACCTGTGTGGATAGGTCCGTATGTAGTAGCAGAGATCCGAAGCCCAGTTACAACAGTCGTAACGATTAAGGGCAAGAATAAAAAGCTACATAATAATTTGTTGAAATTATTCCACGTTAGACCACACACCTAGATTCATGTGTTAACAGTGTTTTACAAGTGTAAACACAAGAATAATAACATAAACAAGTACGTGTGTATATCAGATAACACACACAGCGCCGATTTTCAGAGTCAATGTCAGTAAAAGTGTGCTGCTTAAACTCGAGCATAAAATTGACGTAAGAAAAATGTGCTTATTATGCACTATGGCCGAACGAAGCACAGTAGGGAAAAATAATTTTTTTTTTTACGTAGTAAATAATAATAAACGGGTTCATTGCACGTATTTAAAAAAATAGAATAAAATAATAAGACAGTCGTGGGTAATTAATATAAAACTTCGAATATGTACGTACATACGGCGGTGTATGCTCTGAATTTTGACGCTTGAGCGTTAACGCCAAGCGACGGAACTGCTGGTGAAGTAAGTATATATGGGTAAGTATTCTAGTTAAGAGGAATGGGTATGTGCGTATGTATATTTTTTGCAGATACTGCAGTAGGCTAAATGTAAATATAAAAATCTTTTTTCTGTTCTTTAATTAGGAATTTAGTGTATGGGTAAAAGAAGAAAGGCATATTAAAGGAATATGGGTATAGGTTAATTGATAAAATAGTGCCTTGAATGTATGTATGTAGCAATGTACGATCTAGGAAGAGACGATCGTTAATGGATATATACATATCAGGCTAGAAGTAAATTTAAATAAAAAGGAATTGTATGCGATGAAAGATATAGTCATGCAATGGACAAAGTTCTGACACAAACAGGATCATTTAGTATAATCTGGTTTTTGTCGGAGGACCAATGAATTGATTCAAAGCTGAAATGGGTGGTAACTCACGTGTTGAAAAAAGAGCAAGGAAAATTAATCAAAGTGAAACGAATGCACTATATGGCAATAATAAAACATAGTCCAGTCCTCTTTTCCTCTAGGGTGCAGTAGAGAATCCAAGAATGTAAGGGGAGAAAACGAGTGGACGGCAAATTGAATGATATGGCATTCAATTATAAAAAAGCATGTTGTAGAAATATTGTTTTTTGTTTATATATTCAGGAATAGCGTATGTTTAAGAAAAGTTAAAGATTAAAAAAATTATAATGTGAGTAAAAGTTCAGATTAAAATTAAAGGTGGTTTAGAAAATAATTAGAGTTAAAAATTAATTGTTTAAAATCTAACTTTATAATGAAATAAGTGTTATAATAAAAAAATACAAATTATACTAAATCAGAAAATTATACCCAAGAGTATATATAGTACATATAGTGTATTTATTTAAATATTATATAATTTTGAAATTCATCTATTAAATTGACTAAAATGTATATTAGAAAATTAAGAAAATTATTATAGGTGTTCTCTAAATAGCTCTGATGATGTGAAGCGAAGCAGGAAGTTCCGGGAAGAACGGATATTGGAATACGGTGTGGACTAAGGGACCAACATAGTATTCGGGAAGATGTGTTTTGGAAAATCAAGGATTTCTGGCAGCTATCCAAGGTTTGGGAATCCGGTTGTGACCGCAAGGATGCCAATATATTGGATTGGGGATGAATGGTGACGGATTTGCTTTTCTTTCCGAAACGGCATATGGCCGCAGCATTTGAACGCGTTGTGGATGAGTAATTGAGAAGTGACGAAAAATAAGCAAGCTTCCTTGCGGAGTCATGTTTTGAATTGGACAATTTTATATTACAATGTCCACCCATTGTATCACAATCTCAACCGAATCGATTTTGGATAAGTTGAAGATGGGTAAAAGCTTAAGGTGGGTGACTGAAACCACCACCAAATAAAATAAGCAGAGGAGATTTGGCTCACGGAGGTTAATTGCTTCATTGAATTATATGTCCAATCTAGGGTATGAACATATGAAATGTGATTTACATATGATTTAATACAAGAGGACACAGAGACTGGTAACCGACTAGAGCACACAAATTACATCATTAAACGTGTATCTCAGAAAAATACCAATTGTCTCCACATCAAAGCCAAACGGTGTCAAATACCATTATGAGGAAGCTCAAGAGAAACACTTCCACCATAAAACATATTGCTGCAAAGGAAGAAGGTGTATTGTAATCTCTCATGTATTCCAAATGATTTTTACAAGTTGAATACTATAAGCAGAGGCAGTACCACCTACAGCCGTGGGGCACGCTATATAAATGGAATAAAGAAGGCCACTAAAAGCAAAGTTTTAATGGCAAACCAGATCACCAACCTATAACATCTTTGTACGTACCGATCCAGAAAGAAGGGAGGGGTATGCAGAGTTCATCGAGGGACTTCACTCTCGCAAGACGGACGTTACCAGGACCAACAATTGCCGAGGACCGTATTTATAAGAAGCGTAGCTAAATATGTAATTAGTTTGTAATTTTGTTTGTATACTTGTATACGCCAGTGAGAAAAGAGTCAATGAAAGACCAAATATAAAAAGGGGAATATAAAAAAAAATATAAAAGAACAAAATAAAACAAGAGAGAAAAGAAAAAACTATATAAAAAAGGTAGTAAGAAGAAAAAGAAAACTAAAATAAGAAATTAATCAAAAAAGCCTAAAGAAAAGAATATAAAAAAGGAAATATATAGAACCCAAAATATTAAAATAAGGCGAATTTGAAAAAAAAGAAAAAAGAAATTACACATATGTATTGTAGGTTTAAGAAAATGCACTGACTGTTTAAAGTGCAGAAATGAATGTAAACTTTCATTAGAAGTTAGTTGCACTAACTTCTTTTAGAAAGAGGGGAGGGATGTTGTGAGTTAGAATCAAACTACCTACGTGTAGTTGACTCATAGCATCGACTCCTAATAGATGCCACACTCTGTTGAATTAGCAGGTGCTAAAATTGTTTAACGATAAGACATACTTTTAGGGTCTAAGTATTTTAAGTTAATATGATCTGTGTAATGTTATCATGTAAGCTTTTAGGGTATTACAGTTCCGCAGTCGAGTCGACGAGGGCAGCGTAATGCACCGTCGCCACTTTTGAAGTAGGTCGGTTGGCTTGATCAACTGACACCAATTAGCAGGTGCGGAACTGGAACACCAGAAAGGTCAGTTCACAGACTGAGGTAGATGTATAAAATAGTATATAAGTATTAGGTTTTGTAAGAATAAATCTTTTTGTGATTTAAATCTTAAAAGTGGAAAGTGTTTTAATTTAACGTTACGGTTTTTAAGTTTTCAGCCACGCGCCCAAAGGAACCGCGACAGGACGTCCCCCGCCAAACAAGCAAGGACAATACCCCAACATCATGGAATAAATCAACTACTGTTGGGGATTTTTAGTTATGTTCGAAGTTGAAGTTTTTATTCAGAACTAAATTATGATACAGAATGTTACAAAGTAAGAAGTAAAAGAAAAGAAAAAATGTGATCATTTACTTTAGACGGATGTTGCCAGATTATTATATTTAGCTTATATTACAAGCAAACAATTTCAACACTTCTTCTTAAGCTACATATTATATGATTACAAGTATGTTTACGTTAAACGAAGAACTTTAACAAATCCATTATGCTTTTGTTTACATAAACATTTGGTAAAAACATCGGCAACATTATTATCCGTTGATACATATTTTAATTCAATTTCATTTGTTTCAACTTTTTCTCTTACAAAATGGTACTTAATATCTATGTGTTTAGTGCGTTTATGATGAACTGGGTTTCGAGCTATACTTTGTGCACTTATATTATCCCCATAGATTGTCATTGGTTCAGAGCTCGACCATCCTATTTCGGCAAGTAGTCTGCGTAAATAAATGGCTTCTTTGGCAGCTGCCGTTAAGGCAACGTATTCGGCTTCTGTGCTGCTTAATGCGACGATGCTTTGTTTCGATGATGCCCATGAAAAGGCACTGCTTCCCAAAATAAATGTGTAGCCAGAGTAGGATTTTCTGTCTACCTGGTCATTAGCCTAATCTGCATCTGCAAACCCGTTCACTGGCTCGTTTGATTTGCGGTATACGATACTTAGATTTATGGTACCGGAGAGGTATCGTAACGTGCTTAGCAGCAGCCTCGTGCTCGGCATGTGGGTCGGTATTTCGCTGTGACAATTTGCTTATAGCGTGCATAATGTCAGGGCGGCTCAAAACTGCTAAGTACATAAGAGAACCAATTAGCGATTTGTATTGTGGCATACTTACCTTAACACATTTATTGTTACTGCAGCCCACTTGAGAGCCTGGGTCAAGTGGTGTCGAGACCGGACGACAGTGCTGCATACTATAGCTGTCAAGAAGTCTCCTGATGTATTTCTTTTGGCTCAAGTAAACGGCGCCTTGTTTACCTTCTCGATAAATTTCCATGCCGAGAAAAAAATTTAATTGACCACCATGTTGCATCTCAAACTTGGAAGCGATCATTTGCTTAATTTCGCTGATTTCATCTTCGGTTGGGCTGATGATTATTAAATCGTCAACGTAGACTGCAATGTAACTGAATTGTTGTTGATGATGTTTGACGTACAAACAGGCTTCAATTTTGCATCTCTTGAAACCCATACTCTGGATAACTTTATATAATGTGTTGTTCCATGCACGACCAGATTGTTTTAGCCCGTAGATTGCCTTTTGAAGCTTCAGTACTTTGTTTGGATGCTGCTCATCAAAAAAATTTTCCGGTTGTTTCATATATACGTCCTCTTCTAGCTTGCTGTTCAAATATGCATTTGATATGTCCACCTGGTGCATATGTAACTGTTTTTCTGCAGTTATTGCGAACAACATTCGGATGGTCTCATAGCGTATAACTGGTGAAAATGTTTCCCAGTAGTTGATGCCGAATTGTTGCCTTTAGCAACTAGTCGTGATTTTAATTTTTCTATTTCGTCTTCTTTGTTTCTTTTGATGCGAAACACCCACTTTGAACCAATGGCCTTTTTTCCTGATGGCAAATTGACTAATGACCATGTATTATTTGCCAGTAGTGCATCGTATTCCTTTTGCATTGATATTTGCCAAGCATTGCCATGTTCACCTTTTAATGCATCTGCTACTGATTGTGGGGCTTCGATGTCTTCCAGGCTGTTCAGATTATTTAGGATATGTCGCTGCTTTGCAGCCTGTATTCGTATGGATTTTGGTTTCCCAGGTTGAATTTGCTTTGACTTTGGTGTCGGGGGTTTGCTTTGCCCAATTCGAACTCCTTCTGATTATTCGACTTCTTCTGACTTTTCAGTATCTTTGGTCATTTCAGCTTCTTCTGACTTTGGTGTTTGTGGCCTGCTTTGCCCATCTGAATCCATGGCTTGGACAAACTCTTCCTCCTCCTCACTTGAGTCAGTACTGTTGTGTTTTATAGGGTCAGCTTCAGCTGGCACTGATGTTGGTGGGTCTTGTTCTGGAACCTTAACGGCCCACAAGAACTCTTCCAGCTGTGCATGAATTAAAAGCGACTTAGCCATTTCGACAATAGTACGATTTGCACGCTCGGCCACACCATTTTGCTGAGGCGTGTAAGGAACCGTCAGCTGTCTCTTTATGCCGCACTTGTTTAAATAATTTATGAAATCGTTGTTGATATATTCTTTGCCATTGTCGCTTCGCAACGTCTTTATCTTTTTGCCCGTTTGGCACTCAACGTACGATTTAAACAAGTTGAACTTTTCGAAAACCTTACTTTTGGTGCGCATAAAGTATACATAGATTTTGCGTGAACTATCGTCAATAAATGTTACAAAATATCGATTGCCGGCAGAGCTTTTTACGTTCATCGGTCCGCAAACATCTGTATGTATTAGTTCAAGCACACTTTCTGTAACACGGTTAGCCTTCTGCGGGAACGGCAAAGCACATAATTTTGCATGATTACACGTATCACAATTTATTTCTATTGGCATGTTTTCGATTTGAAACCCGTGAACTAGATTTTTTTCACTGAGCTGCTTAAGGCTTTGGAAATTTAAGTGTCCAAACCTATTATGCCACTTTGTTGCCAGCGAAACTTCATTTAACATATAAACCGCACTTTCAGGTTGAATTGTGTACAGATACAAGTTGTCTTTTAACACCGCTCGTAACATTATTTCGCCTTGTTTATTTTTGATAAGCGCCTCTGCGTCATCAAATGATGTTAAATGACCGTTTTGAGCTGCTTTGTTTACTGACAAAAAATTCATGTGTAATGTCGGAACATATAAAACTACATGCATTTCAATGTTTGAGTATTACGTTTTAAAATAAACTGTTCCAACACTGTGATTCCACAAATTTATCGGCCGCCGGCATAATTGTTGCTTTGTTCTCAGCAAACGATATAAACATACTCCTGTCACAACACACATGTGAAGTTGCGCCGCTGTCCAGGCACCATGTACTTTTTCGCTGCTCGGCGACACTGCAATGCATCAAACAGTTTGTTTGCTCTCCTCCTGTGTTTCGTTTGGTGTTATTTTTCTTGCTTGTACACTCTGATACACGATGCCCTGGCTTCCCACACATAAAGCATTTGCCAAAAAAAACGACGGTTATCGTTACTTCTTTTGTTACCATCGTCACGACGTCTGCTGCTTTGCTGTACTTTTGTGTGTGCGTAAACTGCTTGGACCGAACATTCGCGTTCGTCTCTTTCTTGTTTGCGCGCTCCTTCTTCTAGAAGTTTCAGTTTTACCGTTTCAAACAGCGGTAGCTGATCCCGTGTCTCAATAGCAACAACAAAATTTTCAAATGAGTTTGGCAAACTGGAGAGAAGCATTATTGTTTTTAGCTCATCAATAATTTTGATATCCAGTTCTGCCAACTTTTCTATTATTTCTGTAAAGGAATTTACATATTGAGCCACATTTTCGCCTTGTTTCATATTGAGATACAAAAGTTTTTGGAAAAGCTGTACTTTACGAACTGGTTCGACTGACACATGCACATCGCGTAATTTTTTCCATGCCTCTGATGAAGTTTCGCACAACTTTATGTGCTGAAACTGTGACGGCTTTACGTTTAATATTATGCATGCCAATGCCTTTTGATGTGTTGAAGACCATTTTTCTGTTTCTTCACTTGTGGATTTTTCAACAAGTACATATTTACCACACACGGCATTCCATAATTCCGATGTTATTAGTACGCTACGCATAGACATACACCACACATCATAATTGTCTTCACCAAGTTTTTCTATTTGGTGTGACACGCTCATTAATTCTTTTGTTCTGAATTCACTGTGGATTTATTCACTTTAACAATGTCTTTATTTTTTTTTGAATTTTTTTTTTTTTAACCATTTTTCTGTATTTAGGTAACCGAAACGCGTCCTGGGTCCATAAGTTTTTAATCAGAACTAAATTATGATACAGAATGTTACAAAGTAAGAATTAAAAGAAAAGAAAAAATGTGATCATTTACTTTAAGACGGATGTTGCCAGATGTTTATATGTAGCTTATATTACAAGCAAACAATTTCAACAAAAACAATAAAGAAATACTATATTATAAAGGGGAGAAATCAAATTCACAAATTTTTTACAGTGTCAAAACACTTTCTTGGCAAACTGTATTATTTATATATATATATATATATATATATATATATATATATATATATATATATATATATATATATATATATATATATATATATATATATATATATATATATATATATATATATATATATATATATATATATATATATATATATATATATATATATATATATATATATATATATATATATATATATATATATATATATATATATATATATATATATATATATATATATATATATATATATATATATATATATATATATATATATATATATATATATATATATATATATATATATATATATATATATATATATATATATATATATATATATATATATATATATATATATATATATATATATATATATATATATATATATATATATATATATATATATATATATATATATATAAATAAATTATTATTTATTGAATCTTTCGAAAGAACTAACAATAAGTTTTGAAATCTCACAAGCTAATATTAAACTCTTCTTTTGCCAATGCTAAGAACAAATATTTGAAAAAAAGATGTTAATTTATAGTTAGTTAATTCATTGTTAGATTTATATGCTACCTAAGATCTATAATATATATTTCTTTCTTAGGCGTTTGAGTCCTAAGTGCAGCAGCAAATTTCGAGCTAGCTCGATTGTGTGGTTTTCCAATTTCAAAAAGTTAACTTACTTTAGTCTGCTTACTTCTTCTTGTACACTTGGAATTCGGAGATCATTATGGATATTTGAACTTTTTGATATACCAGGGTGCTCCTGTAATTATTCGAAGTATCCTCGATTGCATTTTCTGTAATTTTTCTACGTTAGTAAGTGTTGCACTACCCCACATATGTATTCTGTATGTCCAAATCGGTTTAATTATTGCTTTATACAGTAGCACTTTGTATTCCAATTTGAGTTTCGAGTTCTTATTTAAAAACCAGGATAGTGACTGTAATCTTAGTTTTATGTATTTAACTTTTGCCTCTATATGTTTGCTCCAGGTTAATGGCTGATCTAGGTGAATCCCAACAATCCGCGAGTAGTTCTCTTTGTATATCTTTGTATGATATGTTTAATACCTTCCTAAATCGATATCAGGCCTTTGAGGCTTAGCATAACTGTTAGGCTGGGGAGTTGGTTTTAGTGCGTAAAAATCTCCCTCTCTTGGGTGATGCGTACCCCTCGTGTCTTTTGAAGATATCCCCTCCCAATGGCAAATGGGCTTATAGGCCTATAATCTACTTTGGTGACGTCCTTGCCTGGCTTAGCAATTATACTGATCTGTGACAATTTCCATATTGTTGGGTAGTGACCACCGCGAAAAATTGCGAAAATATGCATTAGGTGCACTACCGCTAGATCAATAATCATCTTCGGGGTAATATGGTCATAGCCCGGTGCTTTCTTTGTATTTATCTCATGCTTTATACTATATATAATTTGTTTAAGCTTAAAAACAATCGGATGACCTCGTGGCTTTCTACTTAACTTTGGCAATTGAATCCCTAGTGCTTTGTCGTATGTGAATACTTTCTCCAGGTGGTTTGCAAATGCTGTGCCTTTTTCCGTATCGCTCTTTGCCCATTTGTTGCCAAGCAGTCGAATGGGCGGTTCTGACTGGATTGGCCTTTTAAGATGCTTAGTAGCTTTCCACAGTGAGTAGTCTATATTTTCGTTTGGTGCAAGATTCTCCAAGAAATTTTCAAATGCATTTTCGCTCCGTTCTTTTAGGACAAATCTTAATTTCTTAGTAGATTTTGCTAAGAGATATTTGTATGTATAAAATCTGTGTTCTTGCCAGAGTCGTCTGAGTTTCTTTTTGTCATTAATAAGTTCTTTAATTCTAGCGTTACCGAAGTAATTTGTCGTAGTGTTTTTTTTACGATTTGATGCTGTCGGTTTTACGGACACAGTAAATAAGTTTGCAAAGATTTTTGTCGCTACCTCTATATCATCCTCATTTTTTAAAGGTGTGTTCAGATTTATGTACGAGCTTATGTACTTACGATAGTTTAACCAGTTGATGTTCTTTTTGCTGTGACTTATATATATATATATATATATATATATATATATATATATATATATATATATATACACGAGTATATATATATATATATATATATATATATATATACGAGTATATATATATATATATATATATATATATATATATATATATATATATATATATATATATATATATTCAAAGGCATTGCATACTTCAGAAAACCCTCTCGGTGGTGTAAAAGAATATTCTCGAAAATAAAAACTTCCTTCGAGGTGAATAGAAGATTCTAGACAAATCCAGAGACTTCTTGAATAGCGTAGAATATTCTACTTCAACAATTCGAAAGCTATAAAAATCACAAGACTGTCCAAAGTCGAAGACAATCAATGAGAGATCGTAACAGTGTGTACATCATACATTTTAAATTAAGCTGTCGACACGCTCGTCGATACGTCCTACACAATATTCCATTGACTGTTCTTAAATGTCGAAAGAATGTTGGGCCACGAATATTTGTTAACAGCAAACCTAAATAAATACATTATACTCAGCATTATTTGGGTGAACAGTATAAATAAGTCCCAAAGCATCAGTTGAATACAAATTTTGATATCCATCAACACGATGTCCTTGCGTACGCCGTTGGAACTCTTTTTTTGATGCATTCCACGTAAAATACATTGGCACTTCTACATACAATAACGTTCTGGCAAAAGCATTAACTTCACACAATTAAAAAAAATGCAGTTAGAGTTGTATGAGGTGGTGATACAGCTCTCTGTGCAGCATTTTCAGTAGTAAAATACACAAAGTTGGCCATTTTCAAGATGCACAGCTAAATGAACAACAGCTGGATATCTGTCGTGTATTTGAAACGAAAAAATACGCCAAATCGCTTCATTACTACTAATGTAACGCCCAATTTGATACTGATGTATTTCATCGTTTCTGTTCGGATCAGTAGCTTCAAATACGGCCATATCACTACCTTTATTTACATACTTGCAAATGTATTTAGTGGACTTGACAGAATTGCAGTATTCGACATTAATATGAGCTTTGAATACTTTCGACAATAACGGTGAATACGGCACAACCCAACGATTATCGACCTCAACGTCTTGATTCCGTACTCTTATAGTAACAGATCTACCATTATCTTCAGTTGATCGACGACGATGTAATGGGTAACCATCATTTCCAGTGACTGTATCCGTGAAGTTAATGTTGAATTCTCCACATGGACCGTGTATCATATTTTGCACCACAGCATCATATAATTCAGGATCACTCTTTTGGTCTGGAATTTCTGCATATATCACATTATCAGCTTCATCCGGCGTGATTTTATTGACCAACCAAATTAAAATATGAGCATGTGGCAAACCTCGCTTTTGCCATTCCACAGAATACAGCCAGCACTTGACTTCACCAAATACTTTTGATTAAAAACACGGGCAGTGATATCATGGCGGTCGGTTGGGCTTTGGTGAGCGAATAAATTATCCTTAATGTCACTCCATTGCGGATTACACGTAAATGTTATAAATAAATTTGGTCGACAGTAATGACGCACAGAAATCATTGCATCCTGCGCATACTCATGCATATGATGTGGTCCGCCTGTGTACGTTGAAGGCAAAATGATAATTTTTCCGAGATCATTAACATTACCGTCATTATTTATAGCATCACGCAAATGGATGTACTCCGCAGAATGTAATTTCTTCTGATTAAACAGTATGAAATTTAGTCGTTCAGATTCAATTTTGGCGTGTATGTAAACAACAAATTTATGGAAATGTCAACGACAATGTAAAATATGGTTAAAATCATTTTGACGCACCATAAGACGATATGAATAATAATTGATTGCGCTGACTTTTTTATTTGTTTCCGATCCTATAATTCAAAATTATACGAAAAATGAAATAAAACTTTTCAAAATGAAATAGAAATGTAATTCACTAACCGGTAGAAGGATTGATAATTTTAATGTTAAAATGATAACCGTCTTTTCCTCGGCAAAACAACAATGGGTACTGTAATGCATCATAGCAGCGATTAGTTTCAGACACTGATCCAATTGAAACCTTCGCATGAGAAACGTAATCAAAGTTTGCATCATAATTGAATCCTGCACGCTCCAAAGTAAGTCGCACATACGGAAGTGGAGCTGAACTTCGCGCAGCCCTAACACGTGCCATGGTATTTCGAGCAGCCAAAGTATCATTTTCGCGCTGTTCGCTACTTTGAGATGCTCTAGATGCCGCAGCATTTGTAGCATTACATATTCAACGCCCCAAATTACTACGTCTTCGTACCATATTGTGTTAAAAAATGTGGCAACCAACTAAAAATTAAATTTGAATTATTTGCAAAATGAAATAAAAAATTGAGGCGCTTTTACTCTTGAATGTACTCAATGGCACACAATAAATGACGGAACACGTTCAATCCAATGAACAACTCAACCCAATCTCAATAAATGACTGAAAATCAGTGTAACATACCTGTATTTTCAGAAAAAAATGTTTAAACAAAGCAATACGCATTGTAATATGTTAGTAAATTTATTGAAACAAACCAGAGTTCGTATTTGGTCGCCGGACCACAAAAAAAGAGAAAAAACCAACGAAAGTTATTCTAAACAGCGAAGGCAAAGGGAATAACAATAACGACACAGTGGCTGAATGAAGCATTGGAAGTCAATAACATCAAACAGCACTGTTGTGTTATTGTTATTCTCTCACTTAGAGATGTAAACATCAAGCAGCACCCTTGTTGCTGTTATTGTTATTCTCTCTTGCTTAGAGAAGTGAACAACTAATTTACATGCATACTGGTCGAACCAGGAGTACACCAACGAAAGTTATTCTAAACAGCGAAGGCAAAGTGAATAACAATAACGACACATTGGCTGAAGCATTGGAAGTCAATAACATCAAACAGCACTGTTGTGCTATTGTTATTCTCTGTTTGAGCGCAATGTGCTGAGAAGTCCCTAGTGAATTCGCAGGGTGATACCCTGGTATAAAAGGTACAGCATACCGATCAGAAGGGTATTGGTAGGTAGTGCGGATGTAGAGATCGAGACATACTTTTGTCGCCAGGGGATGGCTTCCTTTCTTTGGGGGTCTCTTCAACTTCCCAGAACTTCTGGATGAGTTCCTCAAGCGTGCGGCCCGGGTCAATTTTCACCCTAGTACAAGAGTATAGCGAATTCTCCAGTATGGGTCCGCTGAGGGTCCACCCGAATATTGTCTCCTGCGCAATCAAAGAACCTATAACGTTTCGTTTAAGTCCATCAAGCAACACCGTTGGGTATAAATCTCCCCCTACCAAGACATTCTGTGAAGAGCTAGAGAGACTCGGGGCGGCCAACAGCTAGCCGGTCAATTCGTGGCTTTCAGTAATAGATCAGGGTAGTTCCCCGGTGAACGTCACGTTCGCCGCCACCACATAGCTTACCCCGAAAGCCTGAGCATGCACGGAGCGAGTAGGGAGTCGCAAACGTCGTTGTAATCGTTCGGAAATAAATTACCCTTACGATCCAGGGTCGATCAACGCTCGGGCCATGTAATTGTCTCCCTGACACAATATATAGATCGACCTCGGCCTTGACATGGACCGTATCGTCTCAGGACTAATACAGGCACCACTTGTGCAGCATATATATATATATATATATATATATATATATATATATATATATATATATATATATATATATATATATATATATATATATATATATATATATATATATATATATATATATATATATATATATATAGGTGCAGCCGCCACTGGGTTCGGTGGTATTGATTATTACTCGTTTCAAGGGCTGATATTCTCCTTTCTGTGTTCCTAGCCAGTTCTATCAATGCATTCACTGCACCAGTTAAATTCGTCACTGTTATTTGAATTTCCTCCATAATATTTTCTTATTAGATCACTACGATAAGCAAAAGTTCTCTACTTACAGTACAATAATCTTCATTTGGTGATAGCTGCAGGTCCTTTAAATTCTTCTCCAACTACAGTTGCCTCCGTTTCCGTTAGTTTTTTGTCGTCGCGGTCCACACTCGTAGAGTTCACTCCTTATCGGATTTGGCCTGTGCCCACTTTCCACTTTGGCACCGCCTTCTTCTCAAATATTAAAAATGCTTTCAACCGAAATTTCACAACACAATCACTTAAATCCCTTTTTTTCAATGATTTTCTCTTAATTGATTTTTGATATATTTTTTTCTCTTGAGAGTTTTTATACCACAAATTTATTTAAATTTATTTGAATTTTTATTTGAAAAAATGTCCCATTTTTTGTGTAAGCTTATATTTTTTTTAGGCGATTTTCATAAAAAAAATTTTTTACTGTCCTTGTTAGGATTTTGTTATGCGCAAACTGGAGGGATCGGTTTTTTAGGCTCGATTTCGCAGTTTGAGTTTATTATTTTTTCTATAAAAAAAAAAATAAATTTTATTGCCCTTGTTGGGTTTTTTCCTTTATGAGCAAACTGGAGGGATCGGCTTTTTAGGCTCGATTTTTTTATTTTATTTTTTCCTTTATTGATTTTATTTTATTATGAGTCCTTTCCAGGAGCTCGACTCGGGTTCGCGACCAGCGTTTATCCTTCACAAAATTATGGTGCTGGTCCCTGCTCGGACGCCAGTTCAGATCCTGAATAAGGATCTTGATGAAAAATTAATTTCACGGACGCAACGTGTCCGTGGTTTCACAAATAAAACGAGTGAATTTCAAAAACGTTATAATTTATTGACCGATTAGAACGGCTCCCTGGAAAAGACTAACTTTACAATTCAATTTAGATTAAAATCTAACTTAGCCTATTGCCGCTGCGTCGGCATTTTCCCACAGGTAGCGGATGCGCGTGCATCGCGTAGCCAGACGCAACCTGAGTCGTCAGCGAAGTCAGCGAATATCGTGGGAAGCATAATGCACGAAAGTTCGCACTACGTTGCGTAACGGGTACATTGCTCGGCGTTGACTCTTTCCCTCTTAAAAATCTGCGTCCCGCAGATTTGCATTCGGAACATATTTGGAAGAGTGGTGCTTTTCATCAGGATGAGTAGAAATTGATGATAGTGTATTACCGATGGTACCAAAAACTCGTATACTCGGGATATTCAGCTTTGCGTGAAATTTTCGCCAAAGGATGCCAGAGAAAATTGCAATCAAGAAGATTAAAAGACTTCCTGTAGAGAGAGAAAAGTCTACTTTTCGGGTTAGCTTTGACAGGTACCTTACATTCTCCGATGTCAATTCGTGTGTGTATTCCATATCTCTCAAGATTCCTTTGCTAGTAACTTTTGCGAGGATTGGCGGCAATGCTTGCAGTGTAGTTGTCAGGATGCTTGAGTAAGTGTTGTTGCCAAGGATTACCTCCTCATTGAGTAACTGGATCACATAGCTGCCATTTAAAATCGTCGACGTGTTTCTGGAAACCAAATTTACGATATAGTTTGTCAGGAAGATTGTGTTTTCTACGTAACTACGTTGCGTAACTGGTACATTGCTCGGCGTTGACTTATATATATATAAATATATATATATATATATATATATATATATATATATATATATATATATATATATATTTATATATATATATATATATATATATATATATATATATATATATATATATATATATATATATATATACGAGGTGTGATCAAAAAATAACCGTTATATTCATCTTTTCGTGAGTTACGTATGTTCGATGTTCGCATTTTTTTTTCTGTTATGTTGGTACACATGTCTGTTATTTATGTTGGCAATACCAACCATTTTGGATTTTCAGTTTGTTTTTGACAGATAAAAAGGTTAGTCGTGTTTTGGTGTGCTCTTCGATTTTGAACTATTCGAAAAAATGCTTGGTATGAGCAAAACCGTTATCATGCCTCAACCACCGTATTCACCGGACTTGGAACCCGCTGACTTTTTCCTCTTTCCAAAACTGAAGACACCGATGAAAGGAAAGCGTTTTGCTACGATTGAGGAGATAAAAGAAAAATCGAAATAGGAGCTATTGGCGATACCAAAAAAATCGTTTCAGAAGTGATTCGAGGATTGGAAAAAACGAAATATATATATATATATATATATATATATATATATATATATATATATATATATATATATATATATATATATATATATATATATATATATATATATATATATATATATATATATATATATATATATATATATATATATATATATATATATATATATATATATATATATATATATATATATATATATATATATATATATATATATATATATATATATATATATATATATATATATATATATATATATATATATATATATATATATATATATATATATATATATATATATATATATATATATATATATATATATATATATATATATATATATATATATATATATATATATATATATATATATATATATATATTATATATATATATATATATATATATATATATATATATATATATATATATATATATATATATATATATATATATATATATATATATATATATATATATATATATATATATATATATATATATATATATATATATATATATATATATATATATATATATATATATATATATATATATATATATATATATATATATATATATATATATATATATATATATATATATATATATATATATATATATATATATATATATATATATATATATATATATATATATATATATATATATATATATATATATATATATATATATATATATATATATATATATATATATATATATATATATATATATATATATATATATATATATATATATATATATATATATATATATATATATATATATATATATATATATATATATATATATATATATATATATATATATATATATATATATATATATATATATATATATATATATATATATATATATATATATATATATATATATATATATATATATATATATATATATATATATATATATATATATATATATATATATATATATATATATATATATATATATATATATATATATATATATATATATATATATATATATATATATATATATATATATATATATATATATATATATTGTTACGAAATTGCCTTCTTGACAATTTACTCTGTTACAAAATTGCCCTCCTGACAATTTCTCTAACTCTCTGTACTCGGACTCGTACCACTGGATTGTGTAGTAATCAAACAATCGTTGGTTAAATTAAAATATTTAGCCTTATTTAATTATTGCTATTTACACATTTAGTATTAGGCTTAAAGTTTACTTAGTTCTTATTTGCACTTATTTCACAAACTATTAGTCACTTTATTTACTAATGAATTTCTTCACTTTACACAAATACTGCTGCTTTGATTATAATGCTAGCTGTACACACTGTTACGGTCTGTGATCTACTGCCCTCGACTTTGAACACTCTTGTCGCTTTTATAGTTTTCGAAAGGTTGGAGTAGAAAATTCTACGCCACTCTCATATTTTCTAGGATTTTCGATCCACTT
Organism: Clusia tigrina; assembly: GCA_920105625.2. Classification (NCBI taxonomy): domain Eukaryota; kingdom Metazoa; phylum Arthropoda; class Insecta; order Diptera; family Clusiidae; genus Clusia; species Clusia tigrina. The sequence continues at coordinate 84,684,084 of OV050030.1, read as the reverse complement.
CGACAGAAGTCGAGAATATTCTTTTTGATATTACCGACAGATGGTTCTTGAATAAGCTTTTATTCGAATAGTTCGCATCTTGACTCCCAGGGGGCACTCATTCTCCAGATGGGATCTATATATATATATATATATATATATATATATATATATATATATATATATATATATATATATATATATATATATTTATATCTATATATATATATATATATATATATATATATATATATATATATATATATATATATATATATATATATATATATATATATATATATATTGTAATGCACGTATATTGTGTGCGAGAAATATATGATAAATATTATATATTATAGCGTTGCTCGGCAAGACGCCATTGAGCAAATTACTAATTTGAGCCGAAGAAATGCTGAAGCCGAAGAAAGGCTGTTTGCAAGAAAAATGCAATGTGTTGAGTTGCCAGTTGGAAACTGATTAGTTTAATTCCCGAGCAGGGTTTTTATATGGTTTATTTGAGTTACAAACTCGATAACAAATCTCGATTAATTTAATTGTTTATTTCTAATCCCTTTCGCTTAAGTCTAACTCAAATTCCACTCAATTGTAAAACAAACCAATTCACCAATGACCGCACGCCAGGATTCTAATTACACTGCACATGTCAAGTGTCATAGTGTTGCAGTGCAGCGGATGGGTGTGTCTTATGTATTGGTATGGTTTGGATGTGTAGTTTGCGTAGGTAGACTTTGTGCTACACTACGTTTGTGCGCAATAGTGCACATGCACTACACCTTCACCCTTAAGGAAAAATTTACAGTTGTTTGAAAGAGAAAAAAAAACAACTTTAAATTTTTATGTGTTTGTGTGTGGTGGAAATGAGTTCTAACTTATTTGATTTTAATTTTTACTTATTGGATTTAATGTAATACTAAGTTGTTACTTATTAGATTTGTGTTTAGTATATATATTTTTATATGAGAAGTAATTTGTCTTATGCGCTAGTATTGTAATATGAATAAAATTAACATTTTCAATAACTATAAATTTACAATTTCTTATAATAGTGGTTTAATAATATTATACATATATTTTTAATTATATATATTTTTATTCACACATTATTTTTTATTTTCTATGTTTGTATTCTCATATCAGAACATTGTATCGTTTTAGCATATTGTTATGCATTTTCTTTTCCATGCCGTTTATTAATATAAATGAATTTACTCCTTCTTGTTTTGAAATTCTATACGGACCATGGTATGGACTTTGAGACTTTTTACGATTAATTAATTTTACTAATACTAGGTCTCCTATGGTTGCATTAAGTGCATTTTCATTTGTTTTGCTTTCAATGCTTCTTTTCTTTTTCACAACTTCGATCAATTCCCTTGCTTTGTTTATTGACGTTCTCATTCTTAACTTCAGTTCATTCGCATAATTTTCAATATCATAAATTGGTTCTCTTGTTTCAATTAGGTCGCTTGGTAAGTGTGGCAGTTTACCAAACACAAGTTCATATGGTGAGTAACCCGTATCGACATGCGGCGTCGTATTCTAAGCAAAAGTGTAAAATGATATCCACTTGTCCCACTCATTATCGTTTGCGAACGTCAACATGAATTCATTAAGAGTGCGGTGGTTGCGCTCTACTGAACCCAGTGATTCGTGATGATAAGGAGTTGAAAATATTTGATACATTTTTAGATTTTTACACACATTTTGCATTAGCTCGTTTACGAACTCTGTGCCCTTGTCCGATTTCAAATTTTTGAAATTACCATTTTTGAGAATGAATTGGTCAACAAGTGTTTTAGCTACAGTGTCGGCATCTTTGGTTTCCATGGGGTGCGCTATCACAAATTTTGTCAATTCTATGTATCTGTACCCATTCGAAATTCTTAGCGGACCGACAGTATCAATTGCTACAGTTTCAAAACTAGTCGTTGGAGTGTCTGTAATAACCATCTGTTCTTTCGTATGTCGTATTTATTTATTCTTAGCACAATGTTTACAATTTGTGATAAAATTTTTCACCATTTTTCCCATATTCTTCCAAACGTTTTGTTTCAATTTTAAAACGGTTTTTCTTACACCAAAATGCCCTCCGTAAGGTGAATCGTGATATTCTGCGATTAGTTTATACATAATTACATTATCTACTATTCTGTGGGGACTTCTATATATTAATATATTCAACTTTGAGCTTTCATTATATTCTTTATTCTTCTGTTGCAACTTATTATATTCCTCTTTTAATTTTTCCTTCCGTACGTATGTAAATATATCATCTTTCTCATCTAGCGCTAGTTCTTTAATATTTGACTTGTTTATTTTTGATAGTAGTTTTTCCAATAGCGAACCTGGGTTCGATGGAGTATCACTGCTTATCACAAGTATCTCATCTTTATTTATTTTAATATGAGAACCCTTCTTATTGCTCATAAATACAAATTTCAATTTTCTTACATTCCTGACGTCAGATATGGACGTGCAGTCCCAAATGTGAAGTTGATCAGACTTCGAATGAGAGCTACATTTCTCCTGATTTATGTCTGTGCTCTTTTTAGCAGACATGCCCCTCGTAATTACTAATGCTTTGTTAACGGATTCATCGTTTTCTTTCGGGATCATAGATTTTAGTATGTCAGAATCGATTTTAATTGGTGTTTATTTTTCCCTTTTTATATATAATGTCGAAATCATAGTCGGACAAATCTAATCTTATTCTGGTTAACTTGGAAGATGGGTTTTTGTGTGTAAACAATGCGACTAACGGTCGGTGGTCTGTCACCACTGTAAATTTCCGTCCATAAAGGATAGGTTTGCAAAAATGTATGCTGTTAGAAACTTGTCAAAGTTGTGTGAATTTGTGATATAGATTTAATGCTTTTGTATAATTCCATTAAGTTATTTAATTTAATTATTATTATTATTTTTTTTTAAACTATGTATATTGACTAACATAGCATAATAATTTGTACAACTACAAATTATTTAATGTTGCAAATGTATGTAATTAGTTTTGGCTTAACTAGTAACTTATATATAATTGGTTAAGAGTTCATTGTATCTCTATTGAGAACGCTTGCTGGCGCCTCCAGTTGTTAACTGCGACTCTGATTCTTCGAAATCTGATTGTATGAAAATCCATCTCGTATGTGCTGTTCCAATAGCTTGCACATATAGTGGAGGTGGAGAAAGTACCTCATCGCCATCGTACAGATCGGCGTCATCGTAGTCTGCACCGTCTACTGTTTTGTGGCCAAATTTTTCATCTGAAGCCGAAGAAAAATGATATTCGCCAGTGGCTTTAATGTGTTGGGGTACGAGCATTTTACCGTTGACCTCAATCGCTTCTTCGATGTTTGCCATCATATCTCAATTCGGAAAAATTCAAAAGTATTTCAGAAAATGCAAGCTCGAGTCAGGCAGGATCGCCATGTGATGCGCGTATATTGTGTGCGAGAAATATATGATAAATATTATATATTATAGCGTTGCTCGGCAAGACGCTATTGAGCAAATTACTAATTTGAGCCGAAGAAATGCTGAAGCCGAAGAAAGGCTGTTTGCAAGAAAAATGCAATGTGTTGAGTTGCCAGTTGGAAACTGATTAGTTTAATTCCCGAGCAGGGTTTTTATATGGTTTATTTGAGTTACAAACTCGATAACAAATCTCGATTAATTTAATTGTTTATTTCTAATCCCTTTCGCTTAAGTCTAACTCAAATTCCACTCAATTGTAAAACAAACCAATTCACCAATGACCGCACGCCAGGATTCTAATTACACTGCACATGTCAAGTGTCATAGTGTTGCAGTGCAGCGGATGGGTGTGTCTTATGTATTGGTATGGTTTGGATGTGTAGTTTGCGTAGGTAGACTTTGTGCTACACTACGTTTGTGCGCAATAGTGCACATGCACTACACCTTCACCCTTAAGGAAAAATTTACAGTTGTTTGAAAGAGAAAAAAAAACAACTTTAAATTTTTATGTGTTTGTGTGTGGTGGAAATGAGTTCTAACTTATTTGATTTTAATTTTTACTTATTGGATTTAATGTAATACTAAGTTGTTACTTATTAGATTTGTGTTTAGTATATATATTTTTATATGAGAAGTAATTTGTCTTATGCGCTAGTATTGTAATATGAATAAAATTAACATTTTCAATAACTATAAATTTACAATTTCTTATAATAGTGGTTTAATAATATTATACATATATTTTTAATTATATATATTTTTATTCACACATTATTTTTTATTTTCTATGTTTGTATTCTCATATCAGAACATTGTATCGTTTTAGCATATTGTTATGCATTTTCTTTTCCATGCCGTTTATTAATATAAATGAATTTACTCCTTCTTGTTTTGAAATTCTATACGGACCATGGTATGGACTTTGAGACTTTTTACGATTAATTAATTTTACTAATACTAGGTCTCCTATGGTTGCATTAAGTGCATTTTCATTTGTTTTGCTTTCAATGCTTCTTTTCTTTTTCACAACTTCGATCAATTCCCTTGCTTTGTTTATTGACGTTCTCATTCTTAACTTCAGTTCATTCGCATAATTTTCAATATCATAAATTGGTTCTCTTGTTTCAATTAGGTCGCTTGGTAAGTGTGGCAGTTTACCAAACACAAGTTCATATGGTGAGTAACCCGTATCGACATGCGGCGTCGTATTCTAAGCAAAAGTGTAAAATGATATCCACTTGTCCCACTCATTATCGTTTGCGAACGTCAACATGAATTCATTAAGAGTGCGGTGGTTGCGCTCTACTGAACCCAGTGATTCGTGATGATAAGGAGTTGAAAATATTTGATACATTTTTAGATTTTTACACACATTTTGCATTAGCTCGTTTACGAACTCTGTGCCCTTGTCCGATTTCAAATTTTTGAAATTACCATTTTTGAGAATGAATTGGTCAACAAGTGTTTTAGCTACAGTGTCGGCATCTTTGGTTTCCATGGGGTGCGCTATCACAAATTTTGTCAATTCTATGTATCTGTACCCATTCGAAATTCTTAGCGGACCGACAGTATCAATTGCTACAGTTTCAAAACTAGTCGTTGGAGTGTCTGTAATAACCATCTGTTCTTTCGTATGTCGTATTTATTTATTCTTAGCACAATGTTTACAATTTGTGATAAAATTTTTCACCATTTTTCCCATATTCTTCCAAACGTTTTGTTTCAATTTTAAAACGGTTTTTCTTACACCAAAATGCCCTCCGTAAGGTGAATCGTGATATTCTGCGATTAGTTTATACATAATTACATTATCTACTATTCTGTGGGGACTTCTATATATTAATATATTCAACTTTGAGCTTTCATTATATTCTTTATTCTTCTGTTGCAACTTATTATATTCCTCTTTTAATTTTTCCTTCCGTACGTATGTAAATATATCATCTTTCTCATCTAGCGCTAGTTCTTTAATATTTGACTTGTTTATTTTTGATAGTAGTTTTTCCAATAGCGAACCTGGGTTCGATGGAGTATCACTGCTTATCACAAGTATCTCATCTTTATTTATTTTAATATGAGAACCCTTCTTATTGCTCATAAATACAAATTTCAATTTTCTTACATTCCTGACGTCAGATATGGACGTGCAGTCCCAAATGTGAAGTTGATCAGACTTCGAATGAGAGCTACATTTCTCCTGATTTATGTCTGTGCTCTTTTTAGCAGACATGCCCCTCGTAATTACTAATGCTTTGTTAACGGATTCATCGTTTTCTTTCGGGATCATAGATTTTAGTATGTCAGAATCGATTTTAATTGGTGTTTATTTTTCCCTTTTTATATATAATGTCGAAATCATAGTCGGACAAATCTAATCTTATTCTGGTTAACTTGGAAGATGGGTTTTTGTGTGTAAACAATGCGACTAACGGTCGGTGGTCTGTCACCACTGTAAATTTCCGTCCATAAAGGATAGGTTTGCAAAAATGTATGCTGTTAGAAACTTGTCAAAGTTGTGTGAATTTGTGATATAGATTTAATGCTTTTGTATAATTCCATTAAGTTATTTAATTTAATTATTATTATTATTTTTTTTTAAACTATGTATATTGACTAACATAGCATAATAATTTGTACAACTACAAATTATTTAATGTTGCAAATGTATGTAATTAGTTTTGGCTTAACTAGTAACTTATATATAATTGGTTAAGAGTTCATTGTATCTCTATTGAGAACGCTTGCTGGCGCCTCCAGTTGTTAACTGCGACTCTGATTCTTCGAAATCTGATTGTATGAAAATCCATCTCGTATGTGCTGTTCCAATAGCTTGCACATATAGTGGAGGTGGAGAAAGTACCTCATCGCCATCGTACAGATCGGCGTCATCGTAGTCTGCACCGTCTACTGTTTTGTGGCCAAATTTTTCATCTGAAGCCGAAGAAAAATGATATTCGCCAGTGGCTTTAATGTGTTGGGGTACGAGCATTTTACCGTTGACCTCAATCGCTTCTTCGATGTTTGCCATCATATCTCAATTCGGAAAAATTCAAAAGTATTTCAGAAAATGCAAGCTCGAGTCAGGCAGGATCGCCATGTGATGCGCGTATATTGTGTGCGAGAAATATATGATAAATATTATATATTATAGCGTTGCTCGGCAAGACGCTATTGAGCAAATTACTAATTTGAGCCGAAGAAATGCTGAAGCCGAAGAAAGGCTGTTTGCAAGAAAAATGCAATGTGTTGAGTTGCCAGTTGGAAACTGATTAGTTTAATTCCCGAGCAGGGTTTTTATATGGTTTATTTGAGTTACAAACTCGATAACAAATCTCGATTAATTTAATTGTTTATTTCTAATCCCTTTCGCTTAAGTCTAACTCAAATTCCACTCAATTGTAAAACAAACCAATTCACCAATGACCGCACGCCAGGATTCTAATTACACTGCACATGTCAAGTGTCATAGTGTTGCAGTGCAGCGGATGGGTGTGTCTTATGTATTGGTATGGTTTGGATGTGTAGTTTGCGTAGGTAGACTTTGTGCTACACTACGTTTGTGCGCAATAGTGCACATGCACTACACCTTCACCCTTAAGGAAAAATTTACAGTTGTTTGAAAGAGAAAAAAAAACAACTTTAAATTTTTATGTGTTTGTGTGTGGTGGAAATGAGTTCTAACTTATTTGATTTTAATTTTTACTTATTGGATTTAATGTAATACTAAGTTGTTACTTATTAGATTTGTGTTTAGTATATATATTTTTATATGAGAAGTAATTTGTCTTATGCGCTAGTATTGTAATATGAATAAAATTAACATTTTCAATAACTATAAATTTACAATTTCTTATAATAGTGGTTTAATAATATTATACATATATTTTTAATTATATATATTTTTATTCACACATTATTTTTTATTTTCTATGTTTGTATTCTCATATCAGAACATTGTATCGTTTTAGCATATTGTTATGCATTTTCTTTTCCATGCCGTTTATTAATATAAATGAATTTACTCCTTCTTGTTTTGAAATTCTATACGGACCATGGTATGGACTTTGAGACTTTTTACGATTAATTAATTTTACTAATACTAGGTCTCCTATGGTTGCATTAAGTGCATTTTCATTTGTTTTGCTTTCAATGCTTCTTTTCTTTTTCACAACTTCGATCAATTCCCTTGCTTTGTTTATTGACGTTCTCATTCTTAACTTCAGTTCATTCGCATAATTTTCAATATCATAAATTGGTTCTCTTGTTTCAATTAGGTCGCTTGGTAAGTGTGGCAGTTTACCAAACACAAGTTCATATGGTGAGTAACCCGTATCGACATGCGGCGTCGTATTCTAAGCAAAAGTGTAAAATGATATCCACTTGTCCCACTCATTATCGTTTGCGAACGTCAACATGAATTCATTAAGAGTGCGGTGGTTGCGCTCTACTGAACCCAGTGATTCGTGATGATAAGGAGTTGAAAATATTTGATACATTTTTAGATTTTTACACACATTTTGCATTAGCTCGTTTACGAACTCTGTGCCCTTGTCCGATTTCAAATTTTTGAAATTACCATTTTTGAGAATGAATTGGTCAACAAGTGTTTTAGCTACAGTGTCGGCATCTTTGGTTTCCATGGGGTGCGCTATCACAAATTTTGTCAATTCTATGTATCTGTACCCATTCGAAATTCTTAGCGGACCGACAGTATCAATTGCTACAGTTTCAAAACTAGTCGTTGGAGTGTCTGTAATAACCATCTGTTCTTTCGTATGTCGTATTTATTTATTCTTAGCACAATGTTTACAATTTGTGATAAAATTTTTCACCATTTTTCCCATATTCTTCCAAACGTTTTGTTTCAATTTTAAAACGGTTTTTCTTACACCAAAATGCCCTCCGTAAGGTGAATCGTGATATTCTGCGATTAGTTTATACATAATTACATTATCTACTATTCTGTGGGGACTTCTATATATTAATATATTCAACTTTGAGCTTTCATTATATTCTTTATTCTTCTGTTGCAACTTATTATATTCCTCTTTTAATTTTTCCTTCCGTACGTATGTAAATATATCATCTTTCTCATCTAGCGCTAGTTCTTTAATATTTGACTTGTTTATTTTTGATAGTAGTTTTTCCAATAGCGAACCTGGGTTCGATGGAGTATCACTGCAGTATCTCATCTTTATTTATTTTAATATGAGAACCCTTCTTATTGCTCATAAATACAAATTTCAATTTTCTTACATTCCTGACGTCAGATATGGACGTGCAGTCCCAAATGTGAAGTTGATCAGACTTCGAATGAGAGCTACATTTCTCCTGATTTATGTCTGTGCTCTTTTTAGCAGACATGCCCCTCGTAATTACTAATGCTTTGTTAACGGATTCATCGTTTTCTTTCGGGATCATAGATTTTAGTATGTCAGAATCGATTTTAATTGGTGTTTATTTTTCCCTTTTTATATATAATGTCGAAATCATAGTCGGACAAATCTAATCTTATTCTGGTTAACTTGGAAGATGGGTTTTTGTGTGTAAACAATGCGACTAACGGTCGGTGGTCTGTCACCACTGTAAATTTCCGTCCATAAAGGATAGGTTTGCAAAAATGTATGCTGTTAGAAACTTGTCAAAGTTGTGTGAATTTGTGATATAGATTTAATGCTTTTGTATAATTCCATTAAGTTATTTAATTTAATTATTATTATTATTTTTTTTTAAACTATGTATATTGACTAACATAGCATAATAATTTGTACAACTACAAATTATTTAATGTTGCAAATGTATGTAATTAGTTTTGGCTTAACTAGTAACTTATATATAATTGGTTAAGAGTTCATTGTATCTCTATTGAGAACGCTTGCTGGCGCCTCCAGTTGTTAACTGCGACTCTGATTCTTCGAAATCTGATTGTATGAAAATCCATCTCGTATGTGCTGTTCCAATAGCTTGCACATATAGTGGAGGTGGAGAAAGTACCTCATCGCCATCGTACAGATCGGCGTCATCGTAGTCTGCACCGTCTACTGTTTTGTGGCCAAATTTTTCATCTGAAGCCGAAGAAAAATGATATTCGCCAGTGGCTTTAATGTGTTGGGGTACGAGCATTTTACCGTTGACCTCAATCGCTTCTTCGATGTTTGCCATCATATCTCAATTCGGAAAAATTCAAAAGTATTTCAGAAAATGCAAGCTCGAGTCAGGCAGGATCGCCATGTGATGCGCGTATATTGTGTGCGAGAAATATATGATAAATATTATATATTATAGCGTTGCTCGGCAAGACGCTATTGAGCAAATTACTAATTTGAGCCGAAGAAATGCTGAAGCCGAAGAAAGGCTGTTTGCAAGAAAAATGCAATGTGTTGAGTTGCCAGTTGGAAACTGATTAGTTTAATTCCCGAGCAGGGTTTTTATATGGTTTATTTGAGTTACAAACTCGATAACAAATCTCGATTAATTTAATTGTTTATTTCTAATCCCTTTCGCTTAAGTCTAACTCAAATTCCACTCAATTGTAAAACAAACCAATTCACCAATGACCGCACGCCAGGATTCTAATTACACTGCACATGTCAAGTGTCATAGTGTTGCAGCGGATGGGTGTGTCTTATGTATTGGTATGGTTTGGATGTGTAGTTTGCGTAGGTAGACTTTGTGCTACACTACGTTTGTGCGCAATAGTGCACATGCACTACAATATATATATATATATATATATATATATATATATATATATATATATATATATATATATATATATATATATATATATATATATATATATATATATATATATATATATATATATATATATATATATATATATATATATATATATATATATATATATATATATATATATATATATATATATATATATATATATATATATATATATATATATATATATATATATATATATATATATATATATATATATATATATATATATATATATATATATATATATATATATATATATATATATATATATATATATATATATATATATATATATATATATATATATATATATATATATATATATATATATATATATATATATATATATATATATATATATATATATATATATATATATATATATATATATATATATATATATATATATATATATATATATATATATATATATATATTGTTACAAAATTGCCCTCTTGACAATTTACTCTGTTACAAAATTGCCCTCCTGACAATTTCTCTAACTCTCTGTACTCGGACTCGTACCACTGGATTGTGTAGTAATCAAACAATCGCTGGTTAAATTAAAATATTTAGCCTTGTTTAACTATTGCTATTTACACATTTAGTATTAGGCTTAAAGTTTACTTAGTTCTTATTTGCACTTATTTCACAAACTATTAGTCACTTTATTTACTAATGAATTTCTTCACTTTACACAATTACAAATACTGCTGCTTTGATTATAATGCTAGCTGTACACACTGTTACGGTCTCTGATCTACTGCCCTCGACTTTGAACACTCTTGTCGCTTTTATAGTTTTCGAAAGGTTGGAGTAGAAAATTCTACGCCACTCTCATATTTTCTAGAATTTTCGATCCACTTCGACAGAAGTCGAGAATATTCTTTTTGATATTACCGACAGATGGTTCTTCAATAAGCTTTTATTCGAATAGTTCGCATCTTGACTCCCAGGGGGCACTCATTTTCCAGATGGCATCCTAAAAGTATCCAATCCCGTTTCACTGATATGCAATCACGTTTCACTGCCCTCCGCTTAATCTTGTTCGTCCCGAACAAGGATAGTACTGCAACCTTTATAAGCCTCTCTAAATGAACGATTTTCATTTTGCTCCTGGCATTTCTCGCCAACTGGATGCGGTATACTACATCGTTGAGCCGCTTTATCACCTTACAAGGGCCTTCCCAGTGTGTTTGCAGTTTTGGCGATAATCCCTTTTTCCTTTGCGGATTATGAAGCATAACTAGCTGCCCTTCCTGAAATCCCTTGGAGTTTGCTCGTAGATCATATCTGGCTTTCATTTTATCACTCATCAGTTGTGTGCGCTTTCTGATGGTTCCATGAATTTCATTCAGCTGTCTTTGTTTGTCAGCTACATAACTGCTACATGACACTTCCGTAGATGAGTCGGCACCGAATTTGAGATCTGCAGGCAATCTTATGTCACAACCGAAAATAGCCTTAGCTGGTGTTATAGATGTTGTATCGTGAGTTGTCGATCGGTATGCCATTAAGAAGAGGGGTATGTGTTGGTCCCAATCTCTCTGGTTTCTGTCCACGACTTTCCTTAAGTGTTCCTCAAGCGTACGATCAAATCTTTCAACCATTCCATCGGATTGTGGGTGCAAAGGGGTTGTACGAGTTTTGCGTATGCCCATCAATGCACTCATTTCCCGGAATATTCGAAATTCGGACTCGAAATTTCTGCCTTGATCCGAGTGCAACTCGAGGGGAGCTCCGAATCTGCAGACCCAATTATTGATAAATGCATCTGCAACGGTCTTAGCTTCTTAATCGGGAATGGGGTATACTTCTGGCCATTTACTAAAATAGTCGATTACGACGAGAACATATTTGTTGCCGGAATCACTAATTGGAAACGGACCTGCTATGTGCAATGCAATATGCTCAAATAGCACTCCCACGTTGTATAAATGCATCTTCCCCTGACTGCGATGGCTCGGTCCCTTGGCAGCTGTACACTTTTCACAAGCACTAATTCAGTCAACTACCGATTGCTGGCAACCAACCCAATAAAATCGTGTTTTAATTTTCTCGACTGTTTTTGTTATTCCCAAATGTCCTCCGCTGGCCCACTGTGGTATTGCTTGAGAATTTCGCTTATTCTTGCCTTGGGTACCACAATCAAGTTCTTCGTGGTTTTTCCATCTTCGCTCTCCCACAGGCGGAATAGGCATCCATCTTGCAGCTTTAAGCTATTCCATTGAACTCAATATGCTTCAGTTATGGGACTTTCAGTCGAGATTTCGTTCCAATCAGGCCGTTTTCCTTCATTCTTACTTGATACGATTTTTGCCAAATCTGGGTCATTTCGTTGTTCTTCTTTTATCTTTTCCGCTGTCCATTCATCGTCTGGTAAAACAGCCATTAAGCGAACATCGACTACTCCTTCTTTCTCTTCAGCTTTAGAACAGTGCTAACATTCCATACTGCAAGGACGTCGTGATAGTGCATCAGTATTCCCGTGGTTTCCACCTCTGCGATGTTTTATTGTGAAATCGTAGCTTTGGAGTCTCTCAATCCATCTCGCAACCTGACCTTCGGGATTTTTGAACTCTAATAGCCAGCGCAGAGCAGCGTGATCCGTTCTCAACAAGAACTTTTGTCCATACAAGTACTTGTTAAAGTGCTTCACGCACTGCATAACCGCCAAAAGTTCTCTCCGTGTTACACAGTAATTCCGCTCTGGCTTTGATAAGATCTTGCTGAAGTAGGCTATTACTCTTTCATGTCCGTCAATAACTTGCGACAGGACACCTCCAATCCCGAAGCGACTTGCATCTGTATCCAAAATAAATTTTTCGCCAGGAATTGGATACGCAAGGATCGGAGCCGTACACAATAGCTCTTTCAATCTGTTGAATGCCTTCTCCTGTTCGTTTTTCCACTCAAAAGGACAATTTTTCCTCGTTAATGCATGCAGACTACCAGCCACGTCTGCGAAGCCTGGAACGAAGCGTCTGTAATAGGTGCAAAGACCCAAGAAGCTGCGTAGCTCATACAAACTAGCTGGTCTTGGCCACTCCCTTACTGAGTCTATCTTATCTGGATCTGTGTGTACTCCTTCAGGTGTGACTTTATGTCCAAGGTACTTGACTTCTTTCTTGAAGAACGAGCATTTCTTTGCGCTCAGCTTCAACCCTGAAGCTCCTAATCGCATCAATACTTCTTCCAAATTCTTCAAGTGGTCCTCGAAGTCCTTTCCCATAACGATGATGTCATCTAGGTACACCAGACACGTTTTCCAGTGGAGACCTTTTAGCACATGTTCCATTAGGCGTTCAAATGTAGCTGGAGCATTACACAGTTCGAATGGCATCACCAAAAATTGCCATAGTCCATCACCGACTCTAAATGCTGTCTTTTCCTTGTCTTGCTCGTCTACTGCCACTTGAAAATATCCGCTTTGTAAGTCCAGCGTTGAAAACCAATTTGAACCAGAAAGTGTGTCTAACGTATCGTCGTTGCGAGGTAATGGAGAACTCCAGGGGCTTGCTGATGGCTCAATGACGTTGTTCTGATGCATTTCCTTCAGCAACACATTCATCTCTTCTCTCTTCGCAATAGGTACTCTTCGTGACACTTGACGAATGGGGTTGGCATCACCAGTGTTGATTGTGTGTTTCACCATCTTTGTTCTGCCTTCGTTTTTACTCTTTTCAGCAAATACTGACCAATGTCTTGCCAAAAGTTGGCTGGCAGTCTTCATCTGCTCTGTGGATAAGTCTTTACTCCATTCTTTCGTCAGATTGTCGATTAACTTATTATCAGTTGGTATCTTAATTTTTGTGTCTCGCGGCTAGCTTTCACAGTTTACAATTGCCGAAATTTCCCGGCAATTTCCAATTATCTGTCCTTTCTCTATGGTTCTAGCGGAATTTGCAAGATTGACCACTCTTACTGGCACTATTCTGTTCTGCTGTTCTTCTACGAGGGTTTTTCCAATTATGATGTCATCCAGTGGAAATTTTTCATCATTCTCCACAACCCACAACTTGTTTTTCTCCACATCTCCGTCCATTTTGGCCCATATGACTGCCTCTGACTTTGCTGGGATTTTTGTCCGCCGCGATACAATGGCTTGTCGGATACCTCCATACTTATCCTCACCAACGGATAACGGAATTTCGGTGTTCGCATACTTCAACATTCGGCATTTCAAATCTAGGGTGAATCTATTCCGAATCATAAAATCCACACATAAGATTAATTCGTCCACAATATCCGCAACTACAAACTCGTGCGTCACTGTTGTGGTGCCGATATTTATATTCCGTGTAACTTTTCCCAGTACCGGTGCATCCTCTCCAGTTGCCGTACGCAATCTTATTCTCTGAAGCGGCTCGATTCCCCGAACGAGATCCCTTCTAATTATGGAGTGTGATGCACCCGTATCCAATGTTACCACGATTTTTCTTCCATTTACTACGCTGTCGACAGTTAGGCTGTTGATTTTGCGTGCCATCTGAGAAACGAAGATTCTGGGGCTACATGTTGTGGGAGTCAGATGAAGCCCCTCCATCTAGATTGTCGACGGCTTTTCAACATTTTCTGATTCCCTACTTTGGAATCTGACTTGCTTTGGAGGTCTTACCGGTGACAACTTGTACCTGCTGTCTCTGAAGTTAAAGCGCTAGCAACTGTCTCCATATATGTAGCTTTCGGATTAGTTATTGCAGAACGCTTTATCTCCGCATCGCGAATGCCATATACGAAGGTGTCCATCATACACCTCTCAGTGATCTCGCCTGGGAAGACAAGATGAGCCAACTGTTCCACTTCCGTCGCAAACTCTTGTAGAGACTTACAATTCTTCTGTACCCGTGTTCGTAGCTCTACTTGGTACATCTGCTTGCGATGTTCACTACCATACTTGCGCTGAACGGCATTCATCAAGCTTTCATAGCAGTCTCGCTCACTTTCTGAGATAGTTTGAAGGACATCAGCGGCAGCACCATTCAACGAAACGGTTAATGCAGCCACTTTTTCGCGAGCACTCCAACCATTTGTACTAGCGGTAGTCTCAAACTGCATTCTGAAGACGCTAAATGTCGTGGTTCCATCATAGGTACGAGGCTTCAGTTTTATTGAGGATAAAGCTGGCACAGGCAATGCACCTTCCTGTAGTAGGTGAATTCTTTGCTTAAATTCGTTATGCTTTTGCTCGTTCGCAATGAATTTTTATTCTACAGATTTTTCGAACGATTCCTGCCGTGTCTCAATTTCACAAACCTTCCTGTCTACCATATCAGACATTTCTTTCATCTGCTGTGAGTTTTGTTCCGCTAATAGAGCAAGTCGTGTTTCACTCTGCTCTAACCGCTGCTGCAACTTCTCATCGCTTTTCTGTAGCTGCTGTTCCAACTGTTCTTTAACATCCTCTTTGACAGCTTGTGCATTTTGCTGTAATCGCAACTGCATCTTCTCATCGGCTGCTTGAGAATTTTGTTGTAACTGCTGCTGCATATCCTGTTCAAAGGATTCCATTATCCCGATAAGTGCGCTCATATCGAAGTTACCCGCATTAGTTTCTTGCGGTTTCTCTTCGTATCGAGATGTCG
Source organism: Clusia tigrina (assembly GCA_920105625.2). Taxonomy (NCBI): domain Eukaryota; kingdom Metazoa; phylum Arthropoda; class Insecta; order Diptera; family Clusiidae; genus Clusia; species Clusia tigrina. Next base: position 84,668,287 of record OV050030.1, on the reverse strand, counting down.
TTGGCTCTTCACATTGGAATTCATGCTCATCGACATCTATACACTGCTCCGCTTTAAGCCCTTGTGTTTGCAAATTTAAACGCTGAAGCTCCTTCTGGAGCTGCTCCAATCTCAGTTTTTCAAATTTAACCATTGTTTATCACAGATACACAATCCCACTTCTGACACCAATTGTTACGAAATTGCCCTCTTGACAATTTACTCTGTTACAAAATTGCCCTCCTGACAATTTCTCTAACTCTCTGTACTCGGACTCGTACCACTGGATTGTGTAGTAATCAAACAATCGCTGGTTAAATTAATAGAATGAGCTTTATTTAATTATTGCTATTTACACATTTAATATTAGGCTGAAAGTTTACTTAGTTCTTATTTGCACTTATTTCACAAACCATTAGTCACTTTATTTACTAATGAATTTCATCACTTTAAACAATTACAAATACTGCTGCTTTGATTATAATGCTAGCTGTACACACTGTTACGGTCTCTGATCTACTGCCCTCGACTTTGAACAGTTTTGTCGCTTTTATAGTTTTCGAAAGGTTGGAGTAGAAAACTCTACGCCATTCTCGTATTTTCTAGAATTTTCGATCCACTTCGACAGAAATCGGGAATGTTCTTTTTGATATTACCGACAGATGGTTCTTGAATAAGCTTTTATTCGAATAGTTCGCATCTTGACTCACAGGGGGCACTCATTCTCCAGATGGGATCCTAAAAGTATGCAATCCCGTTTCACTGATATGCAATTACGTTTCAATATATATATATAAATATATACAGCTTGCATAATAGTATCGTACGCCTTTTTCTGCTCCGCATTCAATGTCGAAAGATTTGCTTCAACAAAATCATTCAATTCGTTGCGATCGTATTGTTGTTCACGTTGTAGTTCTACCTCAAAAATATCATGCATGGCACGATTAGGCGATGGCATTCCCAACTGTGCCATTGCTTTATTAGCAATCGACAAATACAAATCTTCTATGCAAATCAATGCTTCATTGTAAATTTCCGGCGTGAAATCCATTGCAGGATTACAATTTACTGACGCACTTGATTCAGAATATCTTCCGATAGATGGTCTTGAAATTCTGTCCACAACTCAGATGGATTCTATGGCAAAATAATCGCAAACAAAGTTCGGATTTGATAAGGATGAGCCACAACTGCTGTATCTGCAAGTGTTTGTTCCCAATGAGCATCATTTTCCAACAAATTAAGCTGTCGACACGCTTGTCGATACGTCCTACACAGTATTCCATTGACTGTTCTTAAATGTCAACATTTATTATCAGCAAACGTAAATAAATACATTATACTCTGCATTATTTGGGTGAACAGTATAAATAAGTCCCAAAGCATCAGTTGAATACAAATTTTGATATCCATCAACACGATGTCCTTGCGTACGCCGTTGGAACTCTTTTTTTGATGCATTCCACGTAAAATACATTGGCACTTCTACATACAATAACGTTCTGGCAAAAGCATTAACTTCACACAATTAAAAAAAATGCAGTTAGAGTTGTATGAGGTGGTGATACAGCTCTCTGTGCAGCATTTTCAGTAGTAAAATACACAAAGTTGGCCATTTTCAAGATGCACAGCTAAATGAACAGCAGCTGGATATCTGTCGTGTATTTGAAACGAAAAAATACGCCAAATCACTTCATTACTACTAATGTAACGCCCAATTTGATACTGATGTATTTCATCGTTTCTGTTCGGATCAGTAGCTTCAAATACGGCCATATCACTACCTTTATTTACATACTTGCAAATGTATTTAGTGGACTTGACAGAATTGCAGTATTCGACATTAATATGAGCTTTGAATACTTTCGACAATAACGGTGAATACGGCACAACCCAACGATTATCGACCTCAACGTCTTGATTCCGTACTCTTATAGTAAAAGATCTACCATTATCTTCAGTTGATCGACGACGATGTAATGGGTAACCATCATTTCCAGTGACTGTATCCGTGAAGTTAATGTTGAATTCTCCACATGGACCGTGTATCATATTTTGCACCACAGCATCATATAATTCAGGATCACTCTTTTGGTCTGGAATTTCTGCATATATCACATTATCAGCTTCATCCGGCGTGATTTTATTGACCAACCAAATTAAAATATGAGCATGTGGCAAACCTCGCTTTTGCCATTCCACAGAATACATCCAGCACTTGACTTCACCAAATACTTTTGATTAAAAACACGGGCAGTGATACCATGGCGGTCGGTTGGGCTTTGGTGAGCGAATAAATTATCCTTAATGTCACTCCATTGCGGATTTCACGTAAATGTTATAAATAAATTTGGTCGACCGTAATGACGCACAGAAATCATTACATCCTGCGCATACTCATGCATATGATGTGGTCCGCCTGTGTACGTTGAAGGCAAAATGATAATTTTTCCGAGATCATTAACATTACCGTCATTATTTATAGCATCACGCAAATGGATGTACTCCGCAGAATGTAATTTCTTCTGATTAAACAGTATGTAATTTAGTCGTTCAGATTCAATTTTGGCGTGTATGTAAACAACAAATTTATGGAAATGTCAACGACAATGTAAAATATGGTTAAAATCATTTTGACGCACCATAAGACGATATGAATAATAATTGATTGCGCTGACTTTTTTATTTGTTTCCGATCCTATAATTCAAAATTATACGAAAAATGAAATAAAACTTTTCAAAATGAAATAGAAATGTAATTCACTAACCGGTAGAAGGATTGATAATTTTAATGTTAAAATGATAACCGTCTTTTCCTCGGCAAAACAACAATGGGTACTGTAATGCATCATAGCAGCGATTAGTTTCAGACACTGATCCAATTGAAACCTTCGCATGAGAAACGTAATCAAAGTTTGCATCATAATTGAATCCTGCACGCTCCAAAGTAAGTCGCACATACGGAAGTGGAGCTGAACTTCGCGCAGCCCTAACACGTGCCATGGTATTTCGAGCAGCCAAAGTATCATTTTCGCGCTGTTCGCTACTTTGAGATGCTCTAGATGCCGCAGCATTTGTAGCATTACATATTCAACGCCCCAAATTACTACGTCTTCGTACCATATTGTGTTAAAAAATGTGGCAACCAACTAAAAATTAAATTTGAATTATTTGCAAAATGAAATAAAAAATTGAGGCGCTTTTACTCTGGAATGTACTCAATGGCACACAATAAATGACGGAACACGTTCAATCCAATGAACAACTCAACCAAATCTCAATAAATGACTGAAAATCAGTGTAACATACCTGTATTTTCAGAAAAAAATGTTTAAACAAAGCAATACGCATTGTAATATGTTAGTAAATTTATTGAAACAAACCAGAGTTCGTATTTGGTCGCCGGACCACAAAAAAAGACAAAAAACCAACGAAAGTTATTCTAAACAGCGAAGGCAAAGGGAATAACAATAACGACACAGTGGCTGAATGAAGCATTGGAAGTCAATAACATCAAACAGCACTGTTGTGTTATTGTTATTCTCTCACTTAGAGATGTAAACATCAAGCAGCACCCTTGTTGCTGTTATTGTTATTCTCTCTTGCTTAGAGAAGTGAACAACTAATTTACATGCATACTGGTCGAACCAGGAGTACACCAACGAAAGTTATTCTAAACAGCGAAGGCAAAGTGAATGACAATAACGACACATTGGCTGAAGCATTGGAAGTCAATAACATCAAACAGCACTGTTGTGTTATTGTTATTCTCTGTTTGAGCGCAATGTGCTGAGAAGTCCCTAGTGAATTCGCAGGGTGATACCCTGGTATAAAAGGTACAGCATACCGATCAGAAGGGTATTGGTAGGTAGTGCGGATGTAGAGATCGAGACATACTTTTGTCGCCAGGGGATGGCTTCCTCTCTTTGGGGGTCTCTTCAACTTCCCAGAACTTCTGGATGAGTTCCTCAAGCGTGCGGCCCGGGTCAATTTTCACCCTAGTACAAGAGTATAGCGAATTCTCCAGTATGGGTCCGCTGAGGGTCCACCCGAATATTGTCTCCTGCGCAATCAAAGAACCTATAACGTTTCGTTTAAGTCCATCAAGCAACACCGTTGGGTATAAATCTCCCCCTACCAAGAGATTCTGTGAAGAGCTAGAGAGACTCGGGGCGGCCAACTGCTAGCCGGTCAATTCGTGGCTTTCAGTAATAGATCAGGGTAGTTCCCCGGTTAACGTAGACAGTACCAATGCTGACACAGGGATTCGCACATTGGTGTCAAAAGGTGAATCAATGATCACGTCACACGCTTTCGTAACGTTCGCCGCCACCACATTGCTTACCCCGAAAACCTGAGCATACACGGTGCGCGTAGGGAGTCGCAAACGTCGTTGTATTCGTTCGGAAATAAATGACCCTTACGATCCAGGATCGATCAACGCTCGGGCCATGTAATTGTCTCCCTGACACAATATATAAATGCAGAACGTATTTGGGTAGTCGACCTCGGCCTTAACATGGAACGTATCGTCTCAGGACTAATACTGGCACCACTTGTGCAGCATGAGACGAAGATGGTGTGACAGGTTGAACATACATGGTGGTAGTGTTAGGTTTGTTCGGTCGTCTTTTGCCTCGGGGCTGCGCCGTTGTACCCATCCCCGTTGTGAATGGGATGGATCAGCTGCGAGCAAATGTTACACACCTCTGGGCTGACCCTCACCTGATGGCCCTGAACTCGATTATTCCGGTATTGGTTCGGGTGTGCCCCCGCCGGAGCCTACGTGGAGTCTGTCTGACAGACGTGAGAGACCGCTTCTATGGTATAGATCCATTTGGTAAGGATCATCCAGGGCTTTTCAATTCGGAGTGTTGGCATGATTTTCAATCGATTGTTCCCAGAGAGAAAGTGTGGTTTCCGCTAGCCAAATTTAACACCTATAAATAAAAATAGGGTCCCAACAGTCCAGGCTACATTTAACTCCCGCAGCGCCGTGATGCACTTACCAACGTTGCGTTGCAACCGTTTCAGTTCCGAGCCACCTTCACCTCTTTGGAGATAAGAAGCAGATTAGATAGGGACTTGAGGTGGCCGATTTTCATATCGGACACCGAGATTCCTCCAGGCAAGGTCAAAACTGCTGTCAGTTAATGGTGGCTGGTCTACGAATTCTTGGGCTTCGCCCCTGGTTTTAGCTTCGAGAAGGTAAAGCCCTTTCGACGTTCGACAGTCGTGAATTCCGGAGGTTGAAAGCCGAAAACATGTCACGGATATCACGATAGTCGCTGCCAGTCGGTCGCCAACACCATTAGGTTGTCTGCTGTATCTGTGAGCGGGGTGAGCATGGTTACAGCACTCGTGGCTCTGGAGCTAAGCTCAATGGATGATATTTGGTGGAGACTGAGGAGAGCAGCCGACGGTTGATCCTAAAGACAAAGCCGGGGGATAGATTTTTTTTAGGAAATATAGATTCAGTTGTTGTAGAATTGGCTGATAGTAAGACACCTGAACCCCCTGCACTAGACGACTGAATGCGTTATAAACTGGTCTAATGATAAGACACCCGCTCTCCCGGTAGCGATGAGGGTGGTCTGTTATCTTAGATGATTGCACATGCACACTTAACGAATGTGACGTGAATGCGCACCTCTCTTGGTTCTCCATTATCCGCTGCGAAAATAAGCGCGGCCTCATTCCTTCTAGTCACGCTAACACAGCGAATGTACCACCCAAAGGAGTATTCTAGTCTACGGGATAAGCAGCCCATCCAGAACTGTAGTTCTCTCCTAACGTTGAATTCCTTTTTACACTCCGATGGGTCGATTCGAGTGAATGGACGTCTGGCTCACTCCGTCGCATTCTCGGAACGACATCCCCAGATCCTGCCTTATCATGGGCACTTCACTCGGCTACTGATTGAATAAATTCACCAAATCTCGCTGCACGGAACTACTGAGAACCCATTACTGGGTTCCTCGGGCTAAGATGGTGATTAAAGGCACCATCCTGCGGCGTAAAACCTGCTTGGGTGAGAAAAAAGTCGAATCACCCAAATAATGGCTCCCTTAGCTTCAGAGTGAACCACCCTGATAATGGCTGAAAATTTTTAGGGGCGGAAAAGGTGATCCGGCATGAGTTCGCAAGGGTACTCCCGGAGACCAAAGAACAGGCAACTGCTCGGCTGTGGTTGCATAAGTTGGATTCGCACTTTATCCCACCAAACGCACCACATATGGGTGGGTTAAAAGAAGCAGCAGTGAAGAGCTCTAAACATCATTTTAAGCTAATGGGTGGAAAGCTCCGCTATACATACAAGGAACTTGCTACTATACTAGCTCGCGTCACGGCATGCCTCAACTCACGCTGTCTTAGTGCTCTGCGTGACGACCGCAACGATCTCCTGCCCTGGACGCGAGGGCATCTTCTGTCACTGACTGTACTGGAGGACAGTCTTTCAGTTCTTAGCCGCTTTGAAGATTCCAAGACCTGGCACAGCAATTCTCCGCTCGATAGAGTAACGTGTACCTTCTGGAGTGTCAGCGACGGTCCAAATGGCAAACTGTGCAAAAGAACGCAGAGACCATGGACTTCGTGGTGCTGCAAGATGATTACCTACCCGCAATGAATGGCGTCTGGGGAGAATTAACGGACTGCACGGGGAGTCGGCACGAGGTCCAGCACCAAGATGGATTTGCTTCCCAAAGCGGGAGTGCACGCTGAGTAACTACATTATTAGTTTCCAGTACTCTCCAGCTTACAGATCCAGCATTGTAAAAACCCCCAATAACTATACTAGTCCGTAGCTGTTGTAATCCTTCTGTAGCCATAGCGTGGGTACCCCACTTTAGAAATTGCAATAGCTTTCCGTACTTTTTAACCCACATTAGAACTTCTAACCTTCCCATATTTTTTAGATGTTGAAACCTTTTACGACCGTAGCGTAGCTCTTTTTATTAGTCAATGCTTATTATATTTTTTCTATCATTGTCTCGTTCTAACAATCTTATTTTCTTCAGACTAAACCATGCTGCCGCACAGACAAGAAATATATCGGCCCCCAGAGGGGTGCGTAGCCATTTGCGACCACCAACAACATATTCGGCACTGGTTGCACTGCGTACGACCATGTGGCCATTTGTCGAAAGGAGCACCATACGCTCCTTCACAATTGAGAGAGGTACTAAGGGCAGGATCCGGCTATAGGTCCCGTATTTCTTGCCAGTTGTTCGAATGGAACAGACGTGAGAATTAGCGCAGCATCAGTGATCAAAACCATAAACCGCAGTCAACATTCACCTACCAAAAAAAACTGTGGAAGAAAAGTGGAAAAAAGTCCACCAGGGGTACTTAAAATAAAAACAATATTAATAAACGACAATTAAACAATTAAGCTTCACGAATGCTGCATGGAATATGTAATATGCACACATGCTAAATTGAAACAGAAAAATAAGACATGTGGTTTCTATAACAACGCCACATTATGCTGATAAGCGTGATATTGGTACTCTCGAGTACCAATTTATGTCAGGGGCTTATTGTGGGCTAGAACGAGGCACATGAAAGACGGTGACATGGTCCAGTACACAAACTAAGAACTACCTCCAATGCACAGGTTGAAAGTAGTTTTCTACGAATCTTGCTCCGTCGTTAAGGCTAGTTAGTAGTCCTACTGGCCCATATCGAACGACTCGTTGAGACCGCCGGATCGCCTACACACTAACGAATTGGTCAGCCTATCGGGGAAGTGCGGCAATTCTTTTCAGACAAATGGTTAATTTTCAGAACGGTCATGTCTCTGCTGGACTTGGGTCGCTGATTGCTGGGCGGGGGAGAAGGAAAACTCCCTGGGGCAGGATTCATCAGAACTATTGACCCAAACAACACTCCAAACCCACGGTGGAACAGCTATGCCAGTGAGCTTGCTTGATGGAATAGAGGCAACCTTAATAACGAACTCCGTACGAGGCCCTGCGAATCTACGGTTTCAATTCTCCTGACCATGGGGGCGCCGGTGGGTGAACACAGCGCAAAAAATTAAAGAAAATATTTATGGAAAATAATTGTATATGAAAGAATGGACTGCACACCTTCAAATGTGCAAAATGTGGCTACAAAGAGCCAACAGCCCTCATTGGCCGAGGCGGCACCTGGTCCCATCGCCAATGAAATTATGGAACCTGACCTATTGAGGGGGGCACCCGGTCCCTTATCCGACAGGCCGGATGAGATGGATATTTCACTTTCACTCTTCGGAACAAGAGAGACATCTTCTTTAACCTGCTCCAGGGAAGAAGACTCCAAAACAAATTTTGAGACTGTCCGGCGCTGGACATAAAAGGTTTAAGGCTTTGCATGCCAGGGGCATATCGCTGGAAACTACTCGATCCATGGCAGCAAATCCTACCAACGTGCCTTCGAGAACGACCCCTAAAAGATCCCGATCAGATGGCTCCACACCGATATCGAGCTCCAGACCGACAAAGCGGTTTGCACAAGAGGACAACAAAAACATTGATAAACTGTCAATAGTGCCCCCAGCTGATCCTCCGGTTTGTGGTGAGATGAAGAAGGTGGAGACCTTACTTGGGGCAAAGCTGGTCCCAGAAAGAAGGTAGCAGTGGTCTCTGAAAGACATGGTGTGCAGGGTGCCTCCTTGTGCGTTCCCTGTTCAATGCCTACTCTAGCAGAGACAGTCTGCTCCAAAAAAGTCCTTGTTATACCTACCAACTTCCCGGAGGGCTTGTAGTCTACTGAAGAAATTGGCAAGTTACAAAGATGCATTCCCGAAAAGATGTTCGAGACCCGTGGGGGCCCAGTGAAGTCTTACTTCGCAGACTGTAGTTACAAGCCTGGATGGTTGACGATCAACTGTCTGGACGATGAAACTGAAGCCTGGGCTGATTGAATGATACCAGGCATGAAGACATGGGAGGGGGCTGAATTGAGTGTAGTAGACGAGGCAGAAGTGCCAAAAGCCAAGATCATCGTTGGCTACTTTCCCGGCTCGGTGTCTTGGTAGAATGACCTAATTACTGTCAGTGAGTGGCGGATGCTCCATCGTCTTCAAAACGGCGACCATGTCGAGCTGACAATTGCTGTGGACCCCATCTCGTTTGAAAGAGTCGAGAATCTGGGAAAAAGGTCTACTTTGGCTTTCGCAGTGCCCAGCTCATACCTAGACTGAAGCGGAACAGGACAAAAGCTGCTGATGTTGGTGAAGAGCAACCAACAACATCTGTTGCAGCGCTGGCAAAACAAAGTAGCCAGAAGCCGAAAACGGGACCCAATTTCATAAATTGGAGGCACTTTCGAAATAAGAAATATTAGGAAGACCATCTGGTCGATATTTCACTTTTACTTAGAGCAAAATATTTTGGAGTGGGGAGCTAAGCAAGCCCGTCAACTCTTTAATAGAGCCAAGTCTAATGGTGACTTTGTATCCTATATAATGCCTTACGGCTTATAATAATGGGTTGAGAAGATCTATAAGAGTCTCATGGAAAAAGTACTGTGAAGAGGTTGAAACGCTCCCGGCAGCTATTCGACTCCAGAAATCAATTAAATGGCCTTTCTACACTTAAGAAGACTTACGGAAATTTTAGGAGAGCGTGGTAGAGACGGGACAGCTTTTGCTGGACACTCAATTTCCAGGCTGTGCTACTAGTTGAGAGGACAGTAAATCATCCAGAATACTCGTTTCTTGATGCCTACACGGAGGGAACTCTCACTGATACGCAGAATCTTTACCGTCAATAAAACCAAATGAGCTTCTCCACTTTTAGACCATTCAAATCCCCAGGTGTCGATAATATAAAACCGTGCCTACTTTGGCAAGGTGTTGATGTATTGGCATCTGCGTTAACAAACATTTTCAGAATAAGCCCGGAATAAGGTATAGTGCCTAAACCTTGGACGAAGGCTAGGGTGGCTTTCATACCGAAAGCAGGAAAAAAGGCGGACCACAAGCCAAAAGCCTTTCGGCCCATTAGCCTAACTTCATTCCTGCTTAATGTTGTGGAAAAAATTCTGGATCAGTATATCAGGGAAACTTATCTTAAAGACTCGTCGCTTCATATTGAACCATATGCTTACCAATCTGGCAAATCGACTGAGACAGCCATACATAGCTTACCGAGCAAAATTGAAAAGGCGTTTGAAGGTAAAGAAATAGCTCTCTGTACATCGGTTGACATAACGGGGGATTTTGACAATGCTACTATCAGAGCAATTGAGGAGGGGATGAACAGGAAAGGTATACAAAGACTTATCATAACATGGGTTCTCAATATGCTGAAAAACAGAACAATAATCTTTGAAACAGGGGCAGAAAGGTTAATTGTCAGGTCAACCAAAGGATGTCACCAGGGAGGCGTCCTTTGGCTACTCCTATAATTATTGGTTATTGACGAGCTCTTACAAACTTTCAATGACCTTGGATACGAAGTTCAGGGCTCTGCTGATTTGGTAGTTATGGTTAGAGACGAGTTTGACTCTACCATAACAGATCGCATGCGACTAGCTCTTGACATCACTCAAAACTGGTGTCAGGAGAAAGGACTATCGATAAGTCCGAACAAGAGAAACTTGGTACCCTTCACCAGAAGAAGGAAATTTATCATACACAACGAGTAAGGCCTTAAGAGTCACCTATGCCTGCCAGAGGCTGTACGGTAAAACATGGTGACTACGATCAAAAATGATGGCGTGGTCATATAAAGCAATGTTTGATTCTTTATTGAAAAACGAATGAATTGGACAAAGTATAACAATATTAAAGATGCTTGCTAGTTACAATAAAAGAAAGAAGAATGTCAAAGAAAAGAAAACGTGTAGAGCTAAGTGTTGCCACATATTTCTAACACTCCTTGTCAACACTTTACATTTTTATCTTTAAAATATACCCATTTGATTTAAAAACTTAACATGTTTAACTCTTTGTAAATTTTTAGCTAACATATCTGACATCATTTCGTTGGTTTGTACATAGTTCAAATAAATTTCATGATTACAATACAACTGCCGAATATGATGATATCTTATGTCGATATGCATGCTGCGTGCATGGTATGTCGGATTTTTGACCATGCACTCTGCGCTAAGGTTGTCGATATTAAGCATTATCGGGCTGACTTGTTTAAAACCCATCTCCGCTAACAGTTTGTTGATGTATACCGCTTTTTTTGCTGTTGTAGATAGAGCAATGTACTCTGCCTCAGTACTGCTGACGGCAACTACGCTGTGCTTCTTGGATTCCCAAGAAACCGCAGCTCGTTCCGCTACGAATGCGAATCCTGAATATAGCTTTCGGTCGCTGGCGTGACCACCCCAGTCGGCATCGACGAAACATTCAATGGACTTACCGGTCTGGTGATAAGCAATTTATAATCAGACATCTTTTTTAAATAACGGAGTACATGTTTAACGCCTGCCTCGTTCTCTGAATGTGGATTAATAGTACATCTAGAAGCGACTACCGATCTGAGCACCCCTGCGTTTTTAGCGGCCCTGTCTCGCTTCTGTGGCCGACGGGGGTGTCCGGCCATCATTCATTCTGATAATGGGTGAAACTTTGTAGGGGCGGACGAGGTGATCCGGCGTGAGTTCGAATTCGAGGTCCTACTTCATTCGGGGACTTACGAACTTACAAGAATTTCGTTTATAATACTTTTTATGAAGCATCATATGCTCGACGGATAGAAACAAGCGACATTGAATGGTATGATTGTCTGAATGAAGGAAAAGAATTGCAGAGTCCATTTCAATTGCGACAATTATTTACTTTGATATGTGGTTTAAATATACCTGCAAATCATTATTACTCTGGAATGATTTTAAATAATTCTCATCGGAAGATTTTCTAAAGGACTTCAATGAGGACATTTCATGAGGACATTTCTTACATTAAAGCTTTAATTATAATCGAAGAAATATTAGTTACACATAATACTTCTTGCCGAGGACTCGCTACCTATTCCAAATTATATTTCACATCAAGATGCACGTCAAAATATTGATGCTATAGCAGAAGTATTGTATATTCGTGAAATGTATGAATCTGCTAACAACGAATAACGTAATATCATCAATAAAGTTTTACAAGAAATTCAATTTCATAATACTGGTAGCAATGTATTTGCTTGACTGCTTATGCACGTTGTCGAAAATCTGTTATTCAAAATGCAGTTATTCATAAATTAAAGTCATTCGAAGCTGAATGTATTCCATGTGCTGTGGTATTGCTTCTACTTTATTATATGGTGGAAGAACTTAATCATATTTTTGTAACTGACGATGGTAGAGAACGTTATAATGTTCCAACTGACTATTAATTCATTATCATTAACTGGCTTACCTCCACATAAATTACTTTTGAAAAAAACTTGTATTGTATTACCTCTTCATAATTTTAATACTGCAAATGAGTTACTTAATAGTATAAGAATTCGTGTAAAAAAATGTATCGTAATTGTATTGACCAAGAATGTCCCAACTACGGACCGCGGGCCATTTTATCCGGCCCGCGGATGTTTTTGAAAAATTATAAATTTTGATTTTCCAAATTGTAGATTGAAAATTGAAAAAAATGCTTAAGAAGGTTAACTTATAATAACAGCTTAAACTTGGTTTGATTCATCTTAAGTTGCTGAGCTTCAAAATTGTATTCTTTTTGAAGTGTTGAGAGGCTACAAAGTCATGTCTCATCGTAAGACGGTCGACATTTTTCGCTGTGTCATTTGGAAGCTTTGAGGGTGATAAGCGGGTAATATAATTGAAAAAGAGACACGAGTTTAACGAGCAATCTCCCTAGGCATATACAGTAAAACTTAAAAGAGTTGTACAGTAAATGCTTCAGTCTTCAAAGTAGGATAACTACATAGCCATTTTAGCTGTTAAGTTAAAGCCAAAAACAAAAATAGTCAAATGCATATACTTTCTATCAACAATTAAGATTTATATCAATTAATTCTGCTTAGCACTAATGTTTCTGCCGACTTAAAATTAGTCGAGTTTTTATACCCAAAAAAAAAAACTTTTACACAAACTTTAGTTATAGAAATTTGTTGAAAAATCAATCATTTCATGAAAACTAGAACTTAGTATAGCCACTTTCGGGATTTTTCCGCACGTATTCCCACAGCAGCTCTATTGGGTTAAAGACCGGGCTCTGTACTTTGAAGATGGAAGCGTTCACTGTACAACTTTTTTCTTGTTTAACTTCGACTTTCTTTTCTAAGAATACTTCGTTTCCTTTGATGAGTGAATGTTTTTTGCCTCATCTGTTTAAGAATAGGGGCAATGCCTCATAATGAAACCTAGAAAAACAGTTGAGATAAAAAAATACATTCACTGTGTGAGTAGAATCAAAGAAGAATGCGAAAAACTAACGGTAAATGTAAGCCAGAGGCTCGTTCATGGTTAGACCCCGAGAACGAGCCCGGCAAACACTGCTGCCGAATTTTCACTGATGGCTCCAGGACTGAAGACGGTTCAGTTTCTGGTGTCTTCGTGGAATCTTGTGGGACCCGTCGGTTCTTTGCGCTTGGTCTGCATGCGTCTGTGTTTCAGGCGGAGGTGTATGCGATACTTGAGGCGATGGACTTTGTTGTGGAAAACAGGTGGAAAGGCAAATCTATTTGTGTCTGTAGTGACAGCCAATCTGCGCTCATGGCCTTGGATAGTGCGACCACCACTTCCACGATAGTCAGGTCCTACAAATCCAGGCTAAATTATATTGGAAAACATAATAGTCTGACGCTGACTTGGGTCCCGGGACACGCTGGCATTGCGGGTAACGAGACCTCTGACTGTTTGGCCAGGATGGGCTCCGAGGTTGTTTTTATTGGCCCTGAGCCTGTTCTGCCACTCCCTTCTGCTGTCATCAAAGCCACTGCAAACAAGCGAGCATGGCGGGCTGAGAGAAGCTGCGGATGGACGAAAATTATGCTACCTGCAATCTCTGACCAATGGTCGCGGTTCCTTCTATCTTTAGGTAGGAAGGACTGCAGGCTGTTGGTTGGCGTGATGACGGGGCACTTTCTATGGGCTAGGCACATGGAATGGATTGGCATATCAGACAGTGCGCTGTGCCCAGACTGTGGAGAAGAAGACGAGACGGCCGACCATTCCTTTGCGTCTGCCCTGCCTTTGCTCGAATCAGGTTTGGGATTTTTGGCACTGATGTGCTGAGGAGTATCCAACTTGGCTCCTTGGCACCACAGGATCTACTTCTATTTCGTCGGAGGTCGGGTAGATTTAAAGCAGAGTAAAAGGGAACCTTAAGTGCAGTACAATGGATATATACTCTGTCTGAGTGGTGCGCTTACTAGACTGTTCCGAAAAAAAAAAAAACAAAAAAATGCTACTAAAATTACTTTGTAATCCATCTCTCCAATTACGTTCGTGGAAAGAACTTATATAGAGATGCTCTGCATTCATAGTGTGATTCGGAAATAATAAAACACGTGTTGCTGCTCATTAATTACTATAAATATTATTTTTTACGGTTTAAACATGGAAATAAAAAACGAAAAATTTTTGTCGATCAGTCGGAAATATCGGAAAAATCTAAATCGGAAAACTAATTTAAAATTTTTAATTTTATTTCTGCATATTTCATGTTGTATCTGCATTTATAACCTTTTTAATTGCTGTATCCGTATTGCTGTGTACATATTTGTGTTTAAAAGGACGTGTTTCACAATGCCCCTTGGGGCCACCAAATTTGGGGATAATAGGTTCGCCCTTTTATCTCCAAATCAAAAAGCAAAAAGGAAGAGACCGGATTCGACTCCGTCGGATCCATTTCCAGAACTACCAGTTGCCAAGAAGGATGACCCCAAATATTTAATTTTGAAATCGCTGGATGACAACAATCCGCTTACATCCCTTTCGTGCTTCGCAGTTTATAAAAGTATTAATACTATTAGCAAAGAAGTATTAATACTATTAATACTATTAGTCAACAAAATTTCAGAGCTCCGCGACGGCAGTCTCCTGCTATTAGTCAAAAACAAAAAAACTGCTGAAAAATTTTTGTCTACCAAATCGCTGCCTTCACAACAGCCTTAATTCAGTTATAGGAAGAATATACGCCCCATTACTCTGTCAGCTCTCCGAAAACGAGATAGTTGAGGGCCTCAAGGACCAAGGAGTTTCATCTATATTTAAGTTTACACGATTTTTTGAGGGCTCACGCCAGCCTACCGACGCAATATTGTTAACTTTTGATAAATACAACCTACCCGAGAGAATTGAAGTTGCCTGGAGAACCCTTGTAGTCCGTATTACCCTAATCCTATGCGTTGCAAAGTCTGTCAATTACTGGGGCACACTGCCAAACACTGCCGCAATCCCCCAGCTTGTGGAACGTACAATCTTCCCCCTGACCACTCTTCGCCCATTGATTGCACAAGAGTTTTGTGCGCCAACTATGCTGGTTATCACCCTTCGTTTTCCATTATTTGTCCGAAATATCAGCAATCAAAAGAAATCCTGAAAATCAAAACCATAGCCAAATGCAGTATGAGGGACGCAGTCACAAAATACAAAAATCAGCTCCCCACTACTCCTAATAAAAATTCTTTTGCCAGCGTAGCTAAAAAGTCAACCCTCAACATTACTTTAAAAACACCTAGTAACAAGAATGATACCTCAAAAAATCATCTCTAATTTCCTCGCTTCTACCTTCGTCTATCTCTACCATATCCACCCCACTACCTAGCTCTAGTTCCACCCCCTCTATCCCCTCTAAAACCAATCACTTGTCCGTCTGCACTCTTTCCCAAGATCTTCTTCTCCTCCCTGATGCACATAGCTTACTTTCACCCTCTTTGAAAATACAATAACGTATTCATGGTCTACATTTAATGTAACCACATATTCATATCTCGTTTTTCTTTCTTTTCAGTATGACCTCTTTCCTTCAATGGAATATGAATGGTTATTTTAACAATTATATTGATCTTGAATCAAAAAACAAACCCCTCAGTTGTACTATTAAATGAAACTCATCTCGCACACAATGTTTCAGGTCATGCCCCCAAAGCCTACATTGGACATTTCTACAATCTCCCTCATATTACTACTAGCAAACAGGGAATTGCCATTCTTGTGAACAGAAACCTACCTCACATTACCCTTCCCCCCACCCAATCCAACATTTCCTCTCTAGCCATAGAAATCTAAACTCCCTTTAAAATCACAGTTATCTGTGCCTGTTCCCCACCCAACCATTCTTTCTCAACTACAGATTTCAGTAACCTTCTTGGGTTCGGCTTCTGCTAATTCTAGGGGGCGTACCATTGAAGACGCCATCCTAATCTCCAGCAGCATAATTCTTAACGATGGCTCTCCCACTCATTTTTCCACTCATGGAACCTTTACACATATTGATCTCTCCCCCTGTTCCGCATCCCTCTTCTCCAGAACATCTTGGTGCCGCATAGACGACCTACACGGTAGCGATAATTTTCCCATCCTCGCTAAAATTCCCTCGCCCCGCCCTACATCTCTATTCAGACCCAGAATTCGCTTTAAAACTGACTTGGCCGACTGGGACAAGTTCGAACACGACTGCATAATTCACTCCAATTCCTTCCCCATCTCTCCAAACGTTTATCAGGAAACCTCGAGAATCCAAAAATCATCCGCTCCGCTGCTAATCAATCTATCCCTCAGTCCTCCTCCAAACCAGTCAAACCAACACCCTTATGGTGGAACGATCAACTTCTGGCACTAAGGCAACGCAAACAACTGGCATGGCGCGAATTCAAACGCTCCTCTTCAAACCTCATCGAGTACAAAAAATCCAATGCGATATTTCGCCGCAAAGCCAAAGCTGCCAAACTTGTCTGCTTCCAAAAATTCACTAGCCAAATCAATACCTCTTCTTCCCCAAGAAAAATCTGGGCTGACATAAAAAGACTATCTGGTTTACCATCTTCCTTCCCCATCTCTTCCCTTAACTCCTCTCGTGGTACTCTACTGTATCCACAAGATATAGCCCTAGAATTTGCCTGTAATTTTTCCAACTCTTCCTCCGATCCCAGTTTCCGTCCTGAATTCTCCGCTAGTAAACTTTTTCTGCTCTCTTCCACCCGCTACCCGCCTTCGAACCTATCTCCATCGGCCAAGTTGTTAGATGCTGATTTGTCTTTACTTGAACTCCATTCCGCACTCTCAGCAGTCAAAGGCAAAACACCTGGGATTGATAAAATATCTTACCCCATCATTAAGCACCTCCCTCCCTTCCTTCTCTCCCGTCTTCTCATTCATTATAATAAAATCTTCAGTACTGGCAACTACCCCATTCCTTGGAAGACAAGTGCTGTCATTCCCATTTTAAAACCTGGTAAACCTCCGTGCGAAGTTAGTAGCTACCGTCCAATATCTCGTCTGCCCTGTCTAGGTAAATTAATGGAAAAAATCATTGCTACCAGGCTCTCCTGGTACGTCCACACAAACTAACTTTTTCACCATAACCAGGTTGAATTCAAGAAGGGGCAGGGAACATTTGACGCACTCTTGCACCTGGATAACTTTATTTCTGACGCATTGTACTGCAAAAATTACATATCGTTGCTCTCGTTAGACTTTTTAAATGCGTTTGATCGGATTGGTATCCATGTTGTATTAAGGCAATTTAACAAATGGAAAGTTGGTCCTCGTATATACAACTTTGTAAAGTCATTTCTCTCCAACCGTAAAATTAGCGCTCTCATATCCAATGTCTCCTCCCCTATTCGCCCTCTTGATAACGGCACCCCGCAAGGCTCCCCCTTTCGGTTATCCTCTTTATTATCGCATTTGACGAAATCAGCATTAGCTTATCTGATTTCCCCAATGTCGGTCATCAAATCTATGCTGATGACATATTGTTATTTTCAAAATCTTCGAATTTAACTACGGTTATGACGTCCTTTGCTGAAATCCTGTCCCTCTTATCCACATGGTCCCGTTCTTCAGGCGCTTCAATTTCATCTTCTAAATCCAAATTACTACATATTTGTAAGAAACGACATTGTAATATCTACACGCTTACCTTTAATAATGTTAATATCTCATGTACAAATAGCCTTAAGTTTCTTGGTGTTGTATTAGACTCTTAATACTCATTCAAACAAAATTGTCAATATGTTAGAGACAAAACATTATTAAATATCTAAACATTATTAAATATCTATCAAGTAAGCGCTCGCTAATCGGTTAGGCTCTACTCGTGAATGTCACCAGGACACCACGCGAAAAATAATCTTAAGATGCTGGCTGCACCTGACCACACTGCCGTTCGTAGATTTCTGCGTGCAATTCCTACGTCACCCATAAAAAACATCTTGGCCGAATCTGGACTTCCTTTCTTAAACGATAACAGTGTACAGTGTAGTGACGCCTCACAACCTTTAGTTTTTGTTCGTTGAGTTGACGACGAACTTGATGTCACGCAAGAATTAGCCTCTCACCATGCACAGCATTTCAAGTAGAGAAGATATATTCAAAGAGCTGTAAAAAATGTTGACAAAGTATAACTTGGACTAGAATCGAATGCAATGTGTGGTAATTGATAGAAGAAGAAACATCGGTGTGCTTGGGAAAATTAGAAAACCTTGTGCAGGTGAAGGAGCGTCATTGCCAATTTTTCTGCACTGTATTATCCATCAACAAGCTCTATGTACAAAACCTATCGAAGTGAGCTGCTTTTTGAAACCAGTTGTTTCTGTTGTAAATTTTATTCGATCACATGCTCTCAATCATAGGAAATTTCGATATTTTTACAAACAATTTGAATCCGAGTTCGTTTACTTGTTGTAGCAGTTCGATTGTTTAGCTGCGGAAAAATGCCAATTCAGTTCTTTAAGCTTAGAAATTAAATTAAATTATTTCTTGTGAGGAAAAATCGCCCCGAACCACTTTTATTGGATGGCGAGTGGCTCCGGAAGTTGCTTTTTTGCAGTTGTTTTGATATACGTGATCATCTTGGCCGGTAGAAAATCCTTCGACTGAACCATCCCCGAGGGTACCGGCTGGTAATAGGTCTACAATGGTATCACTTGTTTGATGGTGCTGGATCTAGCTAAGGTCAGTATGTAGCACTAAGTGTTTGATACAGTACAGCATTTAGAAATACACCTTGACTATGGTTCAAAGGTAAGGGCTGGATAAAGGTGTCACACAAAATACCATCTGGGGTAGCAGTGACACCAATAAACGGGGTGAGTCGGTTTTAGAATTTTTTATAATCACTTAATTTATATATATTGAATAAGGGGAACACACCCAGTTTTACAAATGTAATTAGGGAGGAAGCTCTTGATCTGACTTTCTGTAGTCCAGGGCTAACTGATATTGTTAGCAATTAGAATGTTTCGGACGAACCCTCTATGTCGGACCACAGTATAATTGAGTTCGATATAGGAGGTATCGTCACAAAAACGGTAGATTTTAGAAATCCTAGGTATACTAACTGGGAATTCTTCGATAGTTCCGTGCACTCACTACTCTCATCCAGTGGAGTTAGAGGAGGGTGTCAATGAGCTGAATGAAATTATTTCCGAATTCTATGTTTTACCTTGTCCTCTAAGAACAAAGAAAAACAGCAAGAATGTTCCTTGATGGAACTCTAGTCAGTCTATTATACGTACTAAGGTGCGTGTGCTATTCAACCTAGCTAAGCGTACGGGGGACTGGGAAGAATATAAAAAAGAATTGACGATCTATAACAAAGAGATCAGCCAAGCCAAAAAGACTAGCTTTAGATTCTTTTGTGATAGTGTAAAAATGAATCCTGAAGTTGCACGACTCCATAGAGCTCTTGCGAAAAACAAAGTCGATTTAAAGATGTCATTGACATCTGAGGATGGGACGTTCACAGCGAATGAAGAGGATCGCACTCTCCTTTTGCTGTGTGTGCACTTTCCTGGGAGCTCGATCCAGATACCGCCATCTTCGCAGATGGATGCTATTCCTATAAGAGCAAGTAAGATTGGCTGGAAGGTGGCAAAAAAAATTATAATTACTGTGAGGTTGAGATGAAAGCCCATCTCTTTTCAGCCAAACAAATGACCGGGTGCGGATGGCATCTTCCCAATCCTTCTCCAAAGGAGCGGTGAGGTACTGATTCCGCACCTGGTAAATATCACTAGGGCAAATCTTGTTTTGGATATATATCGGAAGCATTGCGTACAGCTAAAGTGTTATTTATCCCCAAGGTAGGAAAGAAGGATATGGCCCATCTCAAAGCCTTCAGGCCTATTAGTGTGACATCCTTTGTACTAGAAGCAATGGAGAAATAGTTAATATACATCTCCTTCAGACCTTGAAAAGGGAGTCTTTACATCCATATCAGTTTGCGTATATTGTGGGAAAATCGACTGAAACTGCACTATACCATCTAACTGATGTTATTCAGGCAGCACGGGATAAAAAAGAAATAGTACTTTGTGTCTTTCTCGATATTGAGGGGCACTTTCTGCATCTCTTGAGGAGCACTTTCTGCCTCTCTTGATATTGTTGGGGCTTTAGACAACACTCCTCACGAATATGTGATTAGGGCTCTTAACAATAGAGGTATAAATAATACCACTTCCAATTGGATACGAGCTTTACTCAACAGTAGATTGACTGAAGCTGAACCTGACCAACAGCAGCAATGGAAGTTATACTAGATCTAACACCCTTACATCTATTAATAAAAGACTCTGCTAGGAAATATCTTAGCAGAATACAATAAAGTATCTCGAGAGAATCAAATTACACCCAAAATACATGGGGTAACAATTCAGCTCAAGAATATGGTATACTAAAAACTCACAAGGAGTTTATTCCAAGAAAATTTAATTTTGCACACAAATTCTGTACAATGATGAGTTGCAAAAAAGAATGGAAAGGTCTAACTGAGACGTATAAAATTAGAGAAAATTCCCTTTTATGGTATACAGAATGTTCTAAGACAATGGACGGAACTGGGGCAGGAGTATTTGGGCCTAGAACCAACTACTGGGTACCATTGGATTCTCTCCTAAGCTGTGCCCAGATCAACATTGACAGGAAATATAGGGGGAAAAACATCGTGATACTATCTGATAGTCAAGCAGCACTCAAGAGTTGGCGCTCACCACTGGTGAAATCTAAACTGGTATTGGTAAGGGGTCAATAAATATGCCTCGGAGTAAATTAAGAATCATCACAGGCATTTTAAGCGGACACTGTAGACTCAACTATCATATGAATAAGTTGGGTATATCTTCAGATGCCATCTGTTAATTCTGTGGAGAAAGTGACGAAACCTCACTGTACCAGATCACAGACTGCGGACCGTTGACACACAAAAGACTCACGTATTTTGGAGAATATATCTTAGATATGAGCAAGATCTCTCAATTTGTTTCCCGTGCTATGAAGAATTGAATACAGAAACTGATTTAAAACAAGAATTTCAGAAGCAATTTTCTGATGTTGACATGCATTCAAATGAAATTCGGTTGTTTCAAAATCCATTTGCTTGCAACTTTGTCGGCGTTTCAAGTGAGTTTCAAATGGTAATTATAGATCTTCAAGCTAACGATCAAATCAAGGATGAATATAAGGAAGGAAACTTGGTCGATTTTTATAAATGTTTGGATGCGAAAGAGATTCCAAATTTAAAACAATTTGATTGTAAATTTATTTCTATGTGTGGGACTACCTATATGTGCGAACAAACTTTTTCTAGGATGAAGTATCTGAAATCTAAGTACAGGGTAAATTTGTTGGATGATAATTTGCAATCATTGCTTATAATTGGTGTTACAGATTTATATCCCAGCTTTAAAGAAATTCTTCAGCACAAAACAGAGTTTCATCACTCCCATTAAAAGTTGAATGCAAAAATTTTCTGATTAACTATAACTGAAATTAACTGAAAAAATAAAATTGTATGCTGCCTCAGTCCTAATAAAATTTTTTCATTCCCATATTCAAGTAGTCCACCGCAAGTGGATTAAATCCCAATCTGGCGCTTGCGGCTAAAAATTTGGACACCCCTGGACATGACTGTGAAGTTTTATCTGATGTATCAAGTGGGCAAAGTCTGATGTATCAAGTGGCAAAGGTTCTGATACTACCATTTACCATTCGACGAATGCAATTTCCAATTAAACTTGCTTTTGCCATTACTATTAACTAATCACAAGCGAAAACTTTCGATAAAGTATGTATTCATCTTCCAAAACCAATATTCAGTCACGGTCAGTTATATGTTGCTGCCAGTAGAGTTCGTACATTTGACGGTCTCCGTTTCAACATTTCAGAGTATACGGGACAGGGCTATTTAATTAATAATCAACGCATATTTACGAAAATATATGTATATAAAAATATTTTATAATATACGAGTATCTTTCTTTAAATGATATAAAAACACAGGAAACATAAAAAAATAAGAAACAGGATGAAATATTCAGAAAAAATGTTATTTTCAGATCCAACAATTTATTTATAAAGAGGAAACATTTTAAAAGAAAAAATTGGCTCCATTATAAAAGAACGGACTACCCTAGAAAAATTCGAGCCACGGGATGCATTCATTTCTTTATGGATGCAAACAGACTTTTTTTTCTCAAAAATTGTTTATAACATAATGTTGAGAAAGAAAACTGCAATACGTCCCTTAAATAATGAACGAAAACAAATAAGTCAATTTTACGTCCTGTATTATGAACTGTCGAAATATTCAAACAAATTATATAAATAATTGTTTGAGATTGCCTACCGAAACTTTTGATTACGTTTTACACAAAATTAATGGTAGATTGCAAAAAAATGGACAAATTTCATAATAAAATAAAATAAATTTGCATACAAATAAGAAAACAAGCAGTAACTTTTACAAGAACTTAAACATGAATGCAGCAACCTCGCGACAGCGTGCGAGAAAATGATGTATATTTAGATTATATATATATATATATATATATATATATATATATATATATATATATATATATATATATATATATATATATATATATATATATATATATATATATATATATATATATATATATATATATATATTTATAATGGTTTGCAGTTATTACTATATGTTTCTACGACCTTGTACATCTTCTGTTTTGAAGTGTATTATAGACGAATTGCGAATGAAACTGCCGAAATTCTTGCTGGTATTCATGTGCGTTAGGAAAAAGTTGATGATTTGATAGTATACAAAATGCATTCGTAGCCAACTTTATGTAAGAAAATAATGTAAAATTTTTGATTATTTATTAGAAATAGCTGAAAATAACGAGCATGTTTACCGCATAAACCTTATTCTAGTAATTTTAAAGTAAATATGGCTAAAAGAAAATAATGCCAAGATAGCTAGTTAAGAAAGAAAACTAAATGAATTATGACAATTCCCAAATAAACATGGACTATTTGTATTTTCCCTATCCAGTAAATCACAAAAGTAAGACTTAATATATATTCTTTCAGTTTTATAAATTTATTTGTTTTTTCTGCTGAAATGCGCCAAAACAATTTTCAAATTAAAACGATTTCCAAATGGCAAAATAAAGTGAAATTTGTCATTGATCACAAAAAGGTGGGTCCACTCAAAATCGTGGTAAATCCACTCAAAATCGTGGTCAGTCCACTCAAAATAAGGTGTGTCCGCTGAACTATGGGAAAATTACAAATACTACTACATACTTTAACATGCACCAAAGGAGGCATTATTTTCTAAACCTTCTCTGGTTTTCTTGCAGTCGCTTTGGCTTTCTTTTCCCTTCGCTCTCAATCTTACAGCTTCTTCGCTGCGCCATAAGCACATATGTGCAGAGATTTCTAAGGCACTCTGCCATAAGTCTAACACAAGACATGCGACTCGTTTTTTTAAAGCTGGCCTCAGACGACACACAAGTTCGTTTGATCGGTGTGAAAACGCATCGCCACACACGACACACAAAGCCATACATTTTATTTCATGTTTGAGCGTCGTTAAGCAAAAATGGGTAATAAAGTTTCCGATGCTGCATTAGTTAATGTATACAAACAAACAAAAAATTAGAAAATAAACAGATAGTGGATGGAAAGTGGCTATATAGAAAAATAATCGCTCTCATGTAAATTAGCAAAAAATGGCTGTTTCACTTGTTATTAATTCGAAAAATTGCTTTAAAACTCTTTATTAAGCGCTGTCCGCTGTTTTTAACGCATGTGCACACTTTGAAATCTAAAAAGAAATGAACCAAGGGGCCCACACTACGTCATAAACGACAAACTGATGCGCGAGCAATTTTAAAAATTGAAAAAAATCAACTGGAACGCGCACCACGCCACAGACGATTAAAATTCACTCTAACGCACACCGATTGAACGAACATGAGTGTCGTCTGTGGCCAGCTTTAAAAAATATCATATATAAAGCAAATAAAAAATTCATGTACATCCCCGCACCGGAATAACACGATGCTCGTCCACGACCTAAAATGCGCATAAATTTAATTAGAAATCGAATACACATACATTCCATTTAGGCCACTGTAAATTGTTGTTTGCTGTTTGTTCCTTGTGTTCAGACTTCTATGAATTCACGCGAGAATTTTCGGTATCCGTGGTCTAGCGGTAAGCCGTAGAATCCGTGGGTTTGCTTATGGGTTCGCAATTTTTTTTTAGGTTTTTAAAAAACATTGATTTCAGTATATACATTAAACATATTACATTTTATTATCCTGCCGCGGGCTTGGTCTAAAAAATGCTTCTTTCTCAAAAATATATTCTCGTCGTGACGATAGCCTCAGTAACTTGTACTCATTCAGCAGCCCCTTGTAGTCATAATTAAGTTATGCTGTAAGATATAATAATAATAATACATTTTCTAGTTGAATGAATATTTGTTGTGGTTTTTTTGCCAAAAAAGTTCACTGCGCAAATATAGCATATGCTTAATTTTTATTTCTGCTTTATGTATGCTTCTTTGATTTTATACATTAATGATGTAGTGGTTGTTTCTCATACTTTCCAAAATGCACATCTTTCAATTCTACCACCATTTAAAAATTGCGAGAATTTCTTCTTTGGTATAATTTTGATCTCTGGAAATCTAACTTGTTTATTGGAAGTAAAAAATTATTCTGTTTGCAATTAAGAATTGCCCAATATTCCAAACTATTGAGAAATGTCATGGAACCCATTTCTTTTAAATTAATGCTAATGGTTATAATGAAGTTTGTAGAGGTCTTGAAAGTACTTAATACTTGAATAGTAATTTAATATATATATATATATATATATATATATATATATATATATATATATATATATATATATATATATATATATATATATAGCTATATCCACACACACATCACGGACAATAGACCCGAACTGTTGCATCAAGGAAACGCCAACATACAAAACGAAGCAACTGGATTATAAATTTAACGAAAAACTACAAACGTTGTAACCAATCAGCGCAGCAGTGGCAGGAGCACAGATCATCAGCGGCATATTAGACCAGTTGAAATAATAGCAATTACAACAAAAGTGACCACCACAGCCACCGATCTTACTAACCAGCGCTACGCTTTCGAAGAGAGAAAAAAACACAGCGCCGTAGAATACAACAAATACCTGCAGGACAAGAGCAAGTGAGTGCAGGAACTCAAGCGGTGGAATTTGCCGAGTACGCTCGCTCGGTAAATTTTACACTAACAACACGCAGCAACGAGAGCACACAGCACAAGAGGGACAATGACAGAGCGACCACCACAGCCAACGATCTTGCTAACCAGCGCTACGCTTGCGCAGAGAGAAAAAACACAGCGACGAAGAATACAACAAATACCTGCAGGACAAGAGAAGGTGAATGCACGAACTCAAGCGGTGGAATTTTCCGAGTACGCTCGCTCGGTAAATTTTACACTAGCAACACGCAGCAAGGAGAGCACAGCACTAGAGGGACAACGACAGAGCGACCACCACGCCTACGGCCAACAAGTACAAAGAAGAAGGAGGAATGAGAAAGAATATGCTGGCTGGAAGTTGAATTGAATATAATAATATTTAACAACAACAACACTACGGATTTTGGACAGCGCTGCTTACAGCCAACAATACTGCAGGCAAACCAGAAACCGCTGGAGTGAGGTAGCTGACCGACAGGAGTTGAAGGTGGCCCAAAGGCAAAATGTTACAATAACAACAAGCCTGGCCACAACAACAACAAGCGAGGCGACTAGCAGAAAGCGAGGCCGGCCAACGGAAGTAAAGTTACACATCGGTGGCCCGCCAATAACAACATGCACCAGCCGCTGTGACCAGTTGGGCTATATAAACCATGTGGCCCAAGCAGTAGATCTCTTTGTCGATCACCAACATCCTGACTAGCAACAGTTCTACGCCACACAAAGTACATTACGAACACAGAAAGCTTAGTGAGAACATCTGGTTTTTAATCGTTTTCTCGCTAAGCCATACACAGCCAGAGACTATAGGGACTCAGTGAGAACATCTGCTTTTAATCGTTTTCTCACTGAGACACATACACCACCAAAACTTGGGGACTTAGTGAGAACCTCTGGATTTTAATCATTTTCTCACTAAGTCATACGCCGTACAGAGACCATAGGGACTCAGTGAGAGCATCTGGTGTTTAATCGTTCTCCCACTAAATCACTGAGACACACACTTATAGGGACGTAGAGAGATGAAAACAAGTACACCTAGGAAAGATTTATTTGCATAAATACAGAATTAAGAAAGTAGATTTGTTTTGAGTTAGGACTAACAACAGGCCACAATCAGTATTCTGAATAAACACACCAAAACTAATCTAACTCGCAGGATTTTTATCTTTTTATGTATACGACCCCTGGAAGCCGCTGAGTTTAACACAGCTATAAAAAGAGTCGCTACAATATATTTTAAATATATGTATATATACATATATATATATATATATATATATATATATATATATATATATATATATATATATATATATATATATATATATATATATATATATATATATATACGAGTATATATAAATTTTATTAATAACCATAAGTATAAGAATACAAAATGTTAGGCTAGAGAAAATGAAGACGTTGGGACAATCTATAAAATAAGAACAAAATTGGTAAATCAGAGTTTCAAAGATAATTAGATTTTTAGTGTAGAAAATTACTTTTTCCATACTTTTATTTTTATTATTGCGTCCGCCGATGCCGTGTGGTGGGTTGAGACACCGACCGTCGCAATGATCTAGCCGTGGCGATCACACCGCATCAGATACACGGAAGGGGGTACACAACAATATTGCGCCAAATTTAAAATCAAATAAATTTTCCGTAGCGTTTAGTTTTGTTTAGTGTCATGAAGTCTGTTTTGTGGTAAAGTGCCTCCTTCTTGCCGGAGGCTTGGCGTGCCAATTTGCACCGCCGATAGCAATGACAATAGGAGGGGTACAATAGGAGACGAGCGAGTTATTTCATCGTGGCCGTGGTCTGTAATGCAGACCATCGTAGCACGGATGAAATAGTTTAGGCGGAGTCACAATGCGTTTTTATGGAAAATCTTAATGAAAGGAAATTAGAAAGTAATGACTCACCTTTTTGAAGAGCAGCCATTGTTTTGCAGAGAAGAGCAAAGGGAGCCCCACCCCACCTAATCGAAAAAGAAGTGTAAAAGAAAATTTTGGCGTTAGTGTTTAACGTGTGCGGAATGAAATACGAACTGACACATTAAGAGTAACAAAAACTTTTATTCATTTCTTATAAACTTAACATTGATAGAAGATTAAGTACACAACTTAAACTATTTTAATAAAAAAGAATCATATCCACAGCGATTAGCCTTCCTTATATTTTGAGGCACTTTCCGCATAGTCTCTTGCAGCCTCTTTGTATCTATTTTGGCCAACTCTCTTTTGATTTTTGTAATCAGGCAATCAATATTTTTTGGCTTATAGCCCTTTCCATAGACATTTCTTTTTAAATTTGAAAGCATTTAAAGTGTTATGAATAAAAGTTTGTTTTAAGCCCATTGGAGAAAAATTACGAAATGTTTCATATTTAGTCGCGAGCGGATTATTTTCACAAAATGAACAAATCAATTTTTGACGCTCCACCTCTGTCAATGACATATTTACGACTAACTATACATACTAAAATGATCTTTAATGGAATTATAACTAGAATAGTACCGTTATTTTTTTCTGATTTTGGTTTGCTATTGCTATTCGTTTTGCACGTGCAATAGCTGTTGGAAGTGAGTTCATATTTCATTCCGCACACGTTATTAGGCGTACTTAGTCGCCACTCTATCGAGGATAGTAGGACACACTTTTGTATGGCAAAAGTTACCGAGTCATACTCGGATGAAACGAGCGAGTTTTTCTATCCTCGATAGAAAGTGCTTCCAAATTGCAAATTATTTGGAAACCAGCGAGATTAAAAATTCTCTATAACAATTCCTGTGGAATTTTTTATTTTCAACTGATTAAATTTAACGAAAACAAAAATTAATATTTGGATTTTGTTTTAGGATATTTAATTTATTATTGTGTTGATTTAAATTATATTCAAATAGTGAAGAATCGAGTGCCGAAGAATCTTAGTGAGGTACGCAGGTTTTTAGAAACAGCAGGGTTTTATCGACGGTTTATTAGGGATTTTGCGGAGCAAGCAGGCCCAATAAGCAATCTTCTGAAGAAGGGCCAGAAATTCAAAGTGACACTCGCTGCGATCCAGGCAGTCAATAAACTGAAAGCGGCTTTGACAGTTTTGTTCCAGAAATATCAAGAAGGAAATGAAATTGCGTTTTACTCCCAAAAGTTGAATAAGTGCCAGAAGAATTATAGTTTAACCGAAAAAAAGTGTCTGGCGGCCGTACTGGCAATCAAACGACGTAGGCCATGTTTGGAGATGATGTTTACCATTGTAACAGATCATGCCAGTCTGAAATGGCTGATGTCACTTAGAGACTTGAGTGGAAGGTTAGCGAGATGGTCGCTGCAACTACAGGGTTTTGACTTTGAGATTGAACATCGTTGTGTCGTGCCATGAGAAGTGAGTGAGACGGCATATCTAGATATCATGGAGACGGTACGAATCAGGAGAGGTTATCGGATGTGAAAATAGTAGGTTACATTTATAAGTGAACGGAGACAAGCCAGGGAGACGAGTGGATGCAAGAACGATGTTAGATGTTGTGGGCGCCTGATAAGGTAACAGCAGCGTTAGTAGAGAATGCCCATGAGCCAGAGACCGCTGCGCATTGTGGTGTGGCTATAATATTGTATCGGTTACGGCAACTGTATTATTGGTCAGTTATGGCATCACAGGTAAGGAACTACGTCCAGAGTTGTGGTGTATGCAAAGAAGTAAGACCAGCGAGCAGGGTGATGAAAAGCAGGTAGTGGCAATTCGCCCGTTTCAAAAATTAGTTATTGATTTTTGAAATAATCCATTCCTACAATGGGAAGCAGTTCATGGTAAAGGAGTTTCTGCAGATGATGAAATTTTATAGAATAACCCACATTAGAACTGTGCTGAAGTCAGCTACGGGAGTCAACCCATATTTTGCGCTGTTTGGTCAGCATATGTATACCAGTGGGGCAGACTATGTGCTTGCAAGGAGACTGAATACCTTAGAAGACAGTGAGGTATTCATGCTGGCGAGAGAGGAGAGAATATCGTTGATGCGCAGAAGTACAGTGAGGAATATGCATATAGAATATGAAAAAGGGACGAAACAGTATAACAAACGTGAACGAGTAACTAAATTTACGGTGTGACAGGAAGTCTACAAACGGAACTTTGTGTTAAATGATTTAGCGAGAAGCATTAATGCTAAGTTTTGTAAGAAGTTTGTCAAATGTAGAGTGAGAAAGATATTAGGTAGCTGCCTGTACGAGCTAGAGGGAATGAGTGGCAACCCATTAGGTGTGTTCCACGTCAACGACATAAAACAATAGATTAAAATGAAACACTTACATGAGCTGAGATCCGCTGCGTTAGAGAGCATGACGAAATATCCAAAATATAATTCCTGCATGGAGACTAAGGAATCTGAAAAGGTAAATAATTTCTAAGAGCGAATAAGACGAAATAAATAAATGTGTTCCTGTTTATACGAAACGGCATGTGTGTATAGATTAGCGTCTAACATGAGTATAAAGCTGAATATTACTCTTCGAGTCCAATGCATGAAAATGGCAAATAAATATAGGGTTAATGATACGAAGTGTTTAAAGCTTGTGATTGAAACTTTGTTTAAATTAATGTGTAAACCAAAACTCAAAATTAAGAATAAGAAAAAGTCCAAATAGTGGTAATAACAAAGCATACAATAAAAACAAATTATACATTTTGCGCTCTCCACTTCTAGCTGGAGATCGATGTCTCAATCTCGGACGTCCTTCTGCATCAGCTATAAGCAGTATACTAAAAATTTTATTGAAACCAACGGAGTTATCCTCTCATGAGTTAACAGCGCATGCGCTTTTAAGCATTCCAACTCAGCAAACGTTAGCAGTAGGCGCTCCGCAGAAAACATGGAACAAACTACTGCTCAACTAGAGCAATCGACACATATGTCAAATCAGACGGTAAATGAACAAAACTCTCTCAATGATAATTCCGCGCAATAAGCAAAAGAACATAGAGTAGAAAGCAGCCGTTCTCGCAACTACCCAAACACACAAATGCATTCTCATGCAAATACAGCCATCACACGCTTGCTAAGCTCAATATCGTCTGAGAGACAATCAAAAACAACAAATACAACAATTTCTGTCTGCAACTATACAAACAGGCATGGATCGGTATATTAAAATTAAACGGAAACTAAGCCCAAAAAAAAGTTCAAACAATAAGTCAGCAAAAATATATAAAAGAAATGAAATTGAACAACCTACTAACTCAATGTACCACAACAGGTTTGCCGTACTTAATGATGAGCCAATGAACCAAAGAAAATGAAATAATTTCAAGTGAAATAAATTCATTTCAAAAAATCATTAAACCGCCGCCAATCTACTTGCGTGAGAAAAGTTCAGACTTTCTGGTTGAAAATATTGCTCGCCTAATATGCAATAATAATTTTCATATAATCTCACTCAAAAAAGTTAATATACAAGAGACTAAAATCCAAATATATAACGAAAAAAATTATCGCTCTTGTTAAGATTGTGAAAACTTTCGTTGATTTTATTAAGAAGCCGCTTTAGAACTAAACTATCAAAAAAGGCTGTCCACCGGAAGAAGAGATAGGAAAAGAAAAATATATATAGGCTGTAAAACGTCAAAGATGATGACGTGTCACAATGTTACCAGACCAACATGCAATGAAATAAACAGCTTTTTTCAATACGCACTTGAACCACGCATGAACCAGAACACAAATTCGTCTGGAAATATCATGTTACTTAAAATTGAAGAAATTGAAAAATAAATTTTCACACACATATAAAATGCAAGCTTGCAAAATTGTGCATTACGTATGTGCAAATATAACTAACTACAATTTGATGGGCATATTCGTTCGTGGAGGGGTGGGATCGCTACGCTCGGTATATGGTTAAACACTATTCGTTGTACATATGATGTTATATATAAGAAAAAATAACTAAAATTAAATTGTTTGGAATATCATGAATTTGAAGTTGAACGAAAAGTGAAATTGACAACAAATTACAACATATTAATATAATTGATGTAGAAAAACTATAATCAAACATATAAAATGGATATCATGTAAGGAAACAGAAATAGTTTTCATAATAATCTCAAAAGAAAAGCAAGATGAAGACCTATATTTAAGAATATTTATATTTTTAATTGTTAACATTGTTAGCCATGAGTCATCAACATCCTTATTTTAATCCTTCATATTCTCTTAATTCGTATGAAAATTACAAAATTAATGGTATAGATCCTAAAAGAAAATACGTAATTTTAATACAAAACTTTCTATTAACTCAATAGCTGTTAGAAAACATTTATCAATTTAATTACAGAACGATACATCAACATTAAGAAATAGTATCAAGTTGCCAAGAGATAATTCTGAAGCCAAATTCACCATAAACGATGCAATTGAAGCTTTTAGAAGGGATTTAGTTGAAAAAGAATTTAATATTGGAGGTAGTATTGAAAGTTCTAAATAAGAATCAGGTGTACCTATTATAGTAACTATCATTATAAAACTCTCAACATTTATTGTTTTGAGTATAATAGAGAGTATGATAGAGACTTAATAAACTCGATTGAAAGAGAAAGAAAACATGAAACAAGCCCCTTGTTTGATCGAACAACAAATAATATAAATATCAGAACAATCAATATCAAAGATTATTCACAAACTTTACACATGAGGATACAGTAAACACATATCAGAAAATATGGTAAAGGAAATAATAACCATCTTAGAAAAATTTTCTCATGTTATTTTGGATGATAATAAACATAAGCTCATGAATATTCAATCAGAGTTGGAGTACATAGACAGTTTAAAAATATATGGTCAACATTATGAGAACTGTGAATGGATAAAAGAAGATGGTACAGAACATAATAGTGGACCCGAAACTTGCAAGTGTTATGATAGTCGATTTATGAGAAAAATTTGAGAAGAAGAAGCAAAAGAATTAACGAGAATCTATTATAATGTATTCAATGTAACTAAATGTAAAAATTATAATTTCAAATGTGAGAAATAAAAATGAAGAAAAAAATGTATTAGATGTTGCATAATTTTTTTATTGTGGATAGGAGGCTATTTGCATTTATTTCTTTTTACACTGATAAGAGAACAGAAAATAAAGAAAAATAACTTAATTATTTTACTGTGGATTGGAGGCTATTTGCAATTATTTCTTTTTGACTGATAAGAGAACAGAAAATTTATAAAAATGTTGCTTAATTATTTTATTGTGGATTGGTGGCTATTTCAATTATTTATTTTTTCACCGATAAGAGAACAGAAAATAAAGAAATGTAACATAATTATTTTATTATGGATTAGAGGCTATTTGCAATTATTTTTCTTTTTACATCGATAAGAGAACAGAAAATTTATTAATAAATGTTGCATTCGCTTGTAATCTGTTAAGATTGCTCAAACTTTCGTTGAATTTATTAACAAGCACTTTAGAATTAAACTATCAAAAAGGCCGTCCACCGGAAGAAGAGATAGGAAGAAAGAAAACTATATATATGTTGTAAAACGTCAAAGATGATGACGTGTCACAACCTTACCACACCAACATGCATATTGTAATTTAATAAAAATAAACAGCTTTTATTCAACACTCCCTCTCAATATGCCGGTTGTCTTAATTACAGAATCCAAGTCCTGTTAGACATCTCTCATGAGTTGCTCTCGGTAGTGATTTAGTCATTATATCGGCAATCATTTGCTGTGTTGGTACATGTTTCAATACAAACATCTTAGCGGCAACCCACTAACAAACAAAATGATGTCTCATATCTATATATTTCGTGAGAGCATGAAATACAGAATCACTCGCCGAACACTGTGCTCCTCGATTATTGACAAAAATTGTAATCCTAGCGAGATCACTTAAGCCAAGCTCATTTAAGAAACTTTGCAAATAAATTGCCTCTTTCGCTGCTTCAGCTAAACTGGCGTACTCGGCTTCGGTCGAAGAAAGTGCTACGGTACGTTGCATCTGCGATTTCCAGGTTATAGCAGCTCCACTGAGAATAAACGCGTAGCCTATATAAGAGCGACGGTCCACAACGCATCCACCCCAATCAGCATCGGTGTAAGCAAGAAGTGGATTATTCTTCCTTTTATATTCTAATTCTATATTATTTGCTGAACCAGCAAAATAACGCAAAACTCTTTTAGCAGCCTGCCAATGACAATCAAGAGGGTTATTCAAAAACTGCGCCAATCTTGCTATGATATTCGCAATATCAGGCCTCGTTGCCACTGATAGATACATCAAAGCACCAATTAGCTGTTGGTAGGGACATCCTTTGCATGGTTTGCTTAATACATTATCAAATTGGGTGTTTATGTCTGTAGGCGTGGCAATGGCATTGCAGTCAGACATGCCATAACTTCTGAGCAATTCTTTTATATATCCTGATTGCTTTAATTTTATAACGCCATCATTTTGGATTATTTCCAAACCAAGGCAGAAATTTGCCAAAACGAGATCCTTGATTGCAAAGTCCTTCAAAAGTTGATCTTTAACTTTTCTTACAACTTTTCTATTTTGTGATGCAATAAGAATATCGTCGACGTACACCAACAGTAATGTGAGTTCTTTCGTTCTTTACGTGACAATAAAATAAGCATGGCTCATTCATAATTGGCTTAAACCCTATATTTACAAGTTTGGCTTTCAACTTCTTACACCATTGCCGACCTGCTTGTTTGAGCCCATACAGAGCATTTTTAAGTGCACAAACATTACCACCATCACGAAAATCGTTCAGCATTTTATTCGCTCGTATACCAATATCAGTGCTTCTACCTTGTTTTAAAACACTACGCTCCAGTATCTCACTCAGCATGTCTGGCAGTTTCATAAATTTTTCTTCTAATATACCATTTAAGTAGGCAGTCACAACGTCAAATTGCCAGATCTGGAGTCCAAACTGTACGGATAAAGCAAGCATTAGTCGCAAAGTTTTCACTCTTGCAACTGGTGCGAATGTTTGGTGATAATCTACACCATATTTTTGGCTATAGGATTTTGCTACTAGTCGTGCCTTTCGTCGTTCAATATTGCCATCTAATCCACATTTATTTGTGAGTACGAAACGACAGCCGACCAGATTTCGCGGAATAAGCGATTTTAAAAACTCCCATCCATCCATTCTTCGCCCGCAGGCCCGTTCATTGCACTTCTCATACTAATTTCGGCTACGCCAACAAAAACATCGTCCCCCAGCTCATCTGATTCAACTTTAGGGTCCTCTGGAGGTTTTTCTTCTGACGTCAACGTGCGAGTGCGAAAAAGTTACCGTCCTCTGCGCCCTGTGCGCAACATCTTTGGCCGACCAGGAGCTCTACCTTCATCTTCTTGGCTCTTCACTGCTTCCACTGGAGTTCTGTTGTCAGCAATCATGTTGTTTCTCGGTGGGCGAGGAGAGAATTCAAAGAAACTTTTATCGCTTGATGTAGTGCGACTACATGGTATCAGGAATTCAAAGATGAAATGCTTTTCTGCACACAAATCGTATCGACGAATTTAACATCACGCGCACGTATTATTTAATGTGAGCTTAGCATCCTTATGCGATACCCCACAAATATGCCCTCGGTTGCTCTCGCTGCAAACTTATTTTTACCGGAATCCTTATCGAGAACCATTACTTTGGATCCAAATGACTTCAAGTAGTCCAGTTTGCCCTTTTCTTTTATAAAAATTTCGTAAGGTATTTTCCATTTTAAACTGCTTGTTGGACATCGATTGCTTATATAACATGCCATCAGCACGGCCGATGACCAGAACTTCTGACTCAATCCTGAATGGAGCAAAATACACCTTGCCATATCTAATAGCGTACGATTATGATGCTCTGCGACTCCGATTTGTTGTGGAGTTCCACAGTCTCCGCATAATGCCATGATCTGAAAGATATTTATTAAAATCGTTATTAAAATAGTCACGCCCATTGTCTGACTGCAAGCATTTTATTCTTTGCCCAGTCTGATTTTCCACAAATCGCTGATACATTTTAAAAGCTTCGAAAATATTGCTTTTCTCTCTTAAGAAATATACCTCACACCATCTAGAGCTGTCGTCTATGAACGTAACAAAATACCAGGACCAACCACATCTGAGTGTACTATCTTCAGCAACTCACCGCATGGATTGTGGGAATTGGTAAACGGCAATGCGGTCATCTTACCCTTTAAGCACACCTTACATGTCGCGATTAATTTGCGGTCATCAATATCAACTTTAGGCAAAGTACCGATTCCTATTAATCTATTCATATCCTTCGCGTTTAAGTGACCCAATCAACAATGCCACTTCAACAGTTCGGAGCACTTCGATTGGATAGCAGCGCATTCGCTACTCTCGCGTACATAAAACAAATCGCCTCTACGATCGGCTATAAGCGATTTTCTGCCATTCACATCGCAATCATACGCACTATCTTTCGAAAATATAACAGTATGACCTTTGTCCGTAATTTTTGCTACCGATATGAGATTAGTTCGAACATCAGGTACAAAAAACGTATTTTAAAATTGAATGCAGCGATGACCACTATCACCAACCACTGTTAGCTCCACACGCCAGTGCCTTGAACCTCAGCACAGGCTGGGCTTGCCAAATTAAACTTAACTTTTGGAGATTTCGACATTGAATTAAAAATACTTTCATCTCCACATAAATGCGCTGTGTTGTTGAAATAGTCATTCCAGTAGTTACAGAATGGCATACGGCGTATGTTTCGTCAACATGATGAGACTGCTTGTAACCTTTTGCATTATCATTTTTCTTTGCAGAACAAGCATTCGCCTTGTGTCCAAGCGCACAGCACTTGAAACATCTAAAATACCTTTCGGAGCCATTTTCCCTTCTTCGAAATTAGACTTACGATCACGTGTGAGACCACCAGCAACCATTGCTATCACATTTCAAGAAGCTTGCAATCGTGCCTCGCTCTCTTCTGTAATTTTGACATTCAAAACCTAGGTAGTTCATTACGAGATTCGATTGCGCAACGAAAGTTTTCAAAACTTGATGGAAGACTATACAGCATCATTAAATCGCCATTTGTTTGGATGCTCATGCTTTCTAAATTATCAACTACATCCATGAACCGTGCGATGTGGTATTTTACATCGCCAACTTCGTGCAGCTTCCGCAGTAAAGTTACTTCAACAACGTCGCTTTACGCGCAGGCCGCTTTGAAGCATAAATACACTCAAGCTTAAGCCAAACTTCACGTGAAGTCTCACATCCACGTAGTTGCTTTAGCTCCGAAGGTTGTATTGATAAGATTAGACCCGCTTTAGCTTTATTATCCTGCTTTAACCAACCACCGCTGGCGAACTCACAGAGATCATTTTTAATTAGCAGCGCCTCGACCTGCAGACTCCACGTATCATAATTATATTTTGATAATAATTCGATTCGCGAGGATACAGAGTTTGCTGCCATTTTAATTGAAAATATGTTAACCGTGCTGAAATTTTTCCCATAAACTTTTGCGTCAAAGAGTTCCCTGATGTCTTCAATATCGCTCATTACAAATTTAAAAACTATTAAATTATTAAATTTTGCGCATCTGAGCCCATAACCTGTTAAGATTGTGTAAACTTTCGTTGATTTTACTAACAAGCCGCTTTGGAACTAAACTATCAAAAAGGCTGTCCACCGGAAGAAGAGATAGGAAAAGAATAATATATATAGGCTGTAAAACGTCAAAGATGACGTGTCACAACGTTACCAGACCAACATGCATATTGTTGGTTGGTTGGTTTCAGTGGCTGATCCATGTCAGTCCTCACATGGATCACAATTATCGCCTTAGCGACGTTTTGATACCACAACCTCTCCTAACGCCGGAGAAAACGATGGAATGTTCACTAAATCCACTTTGTGGAGTCTAGGTATCTTAAAAGATCTTTCGGTCTTACACCCGAGAGATCGGATAAACTCGCTAGGAAATAGTTTTCTAGGGCATTCGCAAAGAAAATGGATTAAGGTTTCCTCCTCTTCTGAGTTTCCACAACTTCTACAATGGGTATTGTACGGTCTCTGCAATTTCTCTGCATAAGTACCCACGAGCCAGTGATCCGTAAAGGCCGCCGTGAGGCGGCTGGTGTCCCTGCGGTCCCTAGATCTCGCTGTGTTAAAGATTGGCCAGGTCGCCCGGGATGTATTACATGTTGTAAGTGTCCTCCAATCTATTGCCCGCTAAGGTAAAACAGTGCATGCAGATGCCCCTCTTAATCGCACCCATGGAAACAGGTACTAGTTCCACATGGGTTAGATCGAGAGAGGCTCCACTGCGCGCCAATTCATCAGCCTTCTCATTTCCATCTATATTCATGTGTCCGGGGACCCAGATGATTGTGATGTCAGCATGGTGACCTAGTGCCCCAAGTTCCTCCCTGCACTGTCTGACCAGTCTGGAGTTGATGGTGTTTGATTGTAGGGCTTTTATGGCAGCCTGGCTGTCCACAAAAATAGCAACCGTGCTCCTCTGTCCTTCTCTAATGTGGTGGGTAATCTGTCGATATGCCTCTCTGATCGCGAGTACTTCCGCCTGAAAAACTGTACCTGTACCGGGCAGGCGTGTACAGTAGTTAATGTTAGCGTGCGGGGAAAGACCCCCACGCCCCGGTCCAATTTTGACCCGTCCGAATAAATGGGTATATCGTACTCCATTTGGAGTTTCCTTCTCGACCACACTTTTCTTGAGGGAAATCTAACCATGAAGTCATTTTTAAATTCCAGTTGTGGTACTATGTAATCTGTCGTCATTTTGTTAATTCCCTCGGCACTGTGTATAGCACCTTACCATGTCCGTACGTTCGCTCAGACCAGCAGTTTGTCGCTTTTAACCTTAGTGCACTGTTGCAGGCTACGTTCTTAATGTACAGGTCGATAGGGTGGGTGTGTAGCAATACGTTGAGTGCCTCCGCTGGACATGTTCTTAGGCTCCCTGCAATGCCAGCGGCAGCTGCTCTTTGAACCCTTCTGAGACTCTGAACGTTATAGCCCTTATCTAGAGCTGGCCACCAGACTATTGAACCGTAAGTTAGTATTGGACGCACGATTGCTTTGTACATCCAGTGAGTGATATTTGGGCGTAGTCCCCATTTTTTCCCAAACATTTTCTTGCATGCGTAGAAAGCTACGTGGGCTTTCCTGACCCGTAGCTCTACATTGGTTCTCTAATTTAGCATGGGGCCAAGTATAACTCCTAAGTATTTCGCTTTCTCTGCTAGCTATAGCTGTTGTCCATTAAGTGCAGGAAGTTTAAAAATCGGAATCTTGGTCTTGTTAGTGAAAACTATCAGTTCTGTCTTCTCTGGATTCACACCTAGTCCACATCCTGTGGCCCCGCAATTCAGATTGTCCAGCCCCTTTTGCATAATATCACTTATTACACAGGGGAGCATGCCTGATACAGCTATCACTACATCGTCCGCGTATGCTACCGTCTTAACCCCCATTTAATCTAGTATGTCGATGATGTTATCAATTACCAGTAGCCACAATAGGGGCGAAATCACCCCAACCTACGGTGTTCCTCTACTGACGTGTTTGAAGAGAACCGTGTTACCCAGCTCACACTGAATGACCCTAGTCCTAAGCATTGTAACTATCCACTTCCTAAGAACTTTGTCAACCCCAATCCTGGTGAGAGAGTCCAGAAATGCTTTTTACTCACATTGTTAAAAGGCCCTTCTATGTCCAGAAAGGCCGCCAACATGTACTGTTTATGGTGGATTGTCTTTTCTACTTATCGAATTACCTCATGTAAAGCCCTTTCCGTAAATTTACCCCTGAGATATGCGTGTTGCGACTTCGAGAGGGGGAACTGATCCACTGTATGCCTAAGGTGGATTTCCAGAGCCCTCTCCATTGTTTTGAGAAGAAACCACGTAAGAATAATGGGCCTAAAATATCCCTTTAGCCATGGGATGACCACAACCTGTAACCTTTGCAACATGATTGGGAAAATCCCATCCAAGCCCGGCGATTTATAAGGCGAGAAACAATTTATAGAGTGTTTGATTTTTTCGTCCGTGAATATCAGGTCACAAACCGGTGGCATCTGATTGTCTATAACGGGTAATTGAGATACATGCCCGGTATCTTTACAGTTTGGGAAGTTTATTTGAAGTAAGAAATCAAGTGTTTCAGAACATGTTTCCGTCCACGCACCATCCGTCTTTCTAAGGAAAGAGGGGCTGGTGTGTTCCATGTATCTTGCTAAGTCTTGCTGAAGTAGAGGTTGCCTCAATTGATTCACAAAATTCTCTCCAGCCATTTTTCTTGGCTTCCCTGATAGATTTTGTGTATGGTTTGAGACTCCCTTTATGTCGTGCCCAATTTTCGTCCCTATAACATTGAACAGTTTCCTGGTTCTCTTCCTTAGATCCGATAATTTTTTGGTCCACCATGGTGCAAGAGTTTTTCTATTCCTAGTAACGGGACAAGCGCACTTGCAAGCCATATTAAGAGCTTCCTCAAGATTCCCCACTTTTTGTCTATCGCCTCAGTAGATTCGAGTTTCATTGTCTCAGAAATTTTAAGTTTTGAGCTAGCTACCCTGGTAAAAGTACCCCACTTTATTCTCCTTTGGTTTCTGTAGGAAATAGCATCTACGGTTTTCAAATTTACCCTGAAAACTATCCAACTATGCCCCGAGAAGGACTTCTTGTTGGATACCCTCCATTTTCCTACTTGGCCTGATGCGTCTTCTGAAATTAGAGTTAAATTTTGGACTTCTTCCCATCCAGCACATTTATTAGAATTGGGGAAGGTAAATGTGGGAGTATTCCCTCTGTTAAATACTGTAAGATTGGAGTTATTTATAAAGTTAAAAAGTGACTCACCCCTTTCATTATCCTCGCTGCTACCCCATAGCGTGTGCTTCGCGTTGGCGTCGCATCCAAGAAGGAGTGGGACATTTTTGGCAGCAGCATTGGCGACCAGGGTCACTACCTCTTCCGGTGGTGCGTCACTGTTGTGCGCCATATAAGTTGATGCCGCTAGCAGGTCTGGTCCGCTCGATATTTACCACTGTCAAATCGCCTGTACTGTACTGTGGGCAGATAAATGCATTAATTGAATCGAATCTTATCACCGTTCCTGATATAGTGCATATTGTATTTGGTCAGCTTGAGCCCCATAAAGTCATTTCCTCTGAACCATGGCTCCTGCACAACGCCGATGTCCGCGTCTTCCTCACCCAGAAAAACGGCAAAGCTATCTGATGCATTCTTAGAATGCTGCAGATTAATCTGCACCACCTTCAGCATCGGTACACTGTTGTGCAGGCGCTTTGGAGACTTCGTCCTGTAGGTCCGTGTCCTCTGGAATTTTGTTGGCCTCCTCCAACTCATCAGTGTCGCCCTCGGTCGGGCGGAAGATTTTTAATTTGGCGTACCTAACGCCAAAACTCATTTTGAAGTCGGCTGCTTCCAGGACACCAACGGACTCCTCGTTGATTGCCAGAAGCAGGGACATGCTTGTTTTCTGGGCACCTTCGTTCTTGATGATCGCCCAGTCGTGCATTTCATATTGGGGTTTTGCCGCTGTAAAAGTTGCAGCACCTTCCCGCCCTCGAGCTTCGGTATGGGTAGCCAAACACGCGTTCTCGGTCGTCTTGGGATATCCCCGGCTGGTATCAACTTAAGCCTTAAGCCTTCCCATGCTTCGCTAATCTTAGCTTGCCGAGGAGTTCCTTCGACGGCCGATCGTCGCACCTGAACACCCTGCATCCCCGTACCACATTGGAGGAGTCGAAGCCAGACGGAGAAGCATCCGCATTGGACAAGAGGTGTTCCATCACCATCTCTGCCAATTTGGATTCAATCTCCCCCCATTTCTCCATGATTTTCTTCCCCCCGTAGTTATATCGTCGAGGAGCGCCACATGTAGCTCATCCCTAGCCACTTCACTATATGGTCGCCTTGTGCTCGTCGATGGATCGTCTGTTGGTGTGGATATTTTGGCGATCTTGTGTCTCTTTGAAGCCGAAAACCTCACATCCTGTGACCTGTTTCGCTTCGTCGCCTTTTCTGGGAGGGAGATTTGGTACTGCTCGTACTCGTCGACAACAGTTTGGTATTTGGCCTTGTCCGCCTGGTCAAACTCATGTACCGACCCTTCCGCCTCATTCTTAGCAATTTTTCTTAGGATGAAGAGGGCTTTCTGGTACCGGTTTTTCCAGGCCGCTGCCTCGGACTTGGGCTTTTTCGGTTTTGGCTTAGATTCCTTCCTCGCCGCTACCGACATGTTTGTTTTTGATAGTGTTATTGTTGTTGTTGTTGCACTGTTTTTGCTCGCAGTGGGTTCACTGTTTGCCAACGTGCTCTTGCCATCGTCGGCTTCCATAGTCTCCTGACTGGAGGCCAGCAACTCATCCTCTGAGTGCGTGGTGCAAAGTACCGGGGTGGTTTTTGTGTTTTTTTGTTTTTTTTCAGTTTCCATCTTTTTTTTACGACTGCCCTCCCCCGAAGGCTTGGGCAGTCAAGCCTTTTTTGAGGTACATGCGGTCCACCATGCCAGAGCCCTATGCCACGGTAAGGCCACCGTTAGTCCCCGATGCGGCCTGCTTTCGAAGAGGCGCCGTTCGAATACAGTCTACGCGGATAACCCCCTGACTGCAAAAACCCATCCAAAAGCCACGGACACGCATAACATCCTGGATTAGGGGGAAGTGTTTATTGACTCTCCAGTCTAAATCCGTTGTGTTCAGGAAGTGGCAGGGTCACCTCGAACAGGATGTGACTCATCGTCACACTCTAACGGTCTTGGTAGAGTATAGGCTAAGGTTCCAATATAGGACTATATTACGCATATCACTTCCCTAGTAGCAGCAAAGGCCTAACTTTTAATAAATAAAACTTTTAATGTAATAAAAGGAATAGAACAAGAAGTGGAAACCAGATGAAATAATGGAAGCGCCGGCAGACGCCGGATTCAATGGAAAAACAATATTTAACATTAAAAACATAGATAAAATACGTCAACCATTATTTAAGGAGGAACTCGTTCCAGTAATGGAAAAAAAGAAATTCACCCTGTTTATAGTCTAAGTTACTTAATACAACGTAGAATTTCAATTGAGGAGCCCCACAAGCGCAAAGGTCCGGTACAATGCTCAAATTGTCAGGAATATGGGTACACAAAATCGTACTGCACTCCAAGCACAATATGTGTCGCTTGCGGCGATTTTCTCCCCTCAGTTGAATGTAAATTTGATAAATTTGATAAAAATGTAAAAAAAATGCAGCAACTGCGGTGGTAATCATACGGCCAACTATAGAGGGTGTCCAGTTTACACAGACCTGAAGATGAAGGCGCGTACAACACAAAAGCTAGTTCGCTGTGAACGTAGCAATATTGCACCTAACTACCCTAGCATAAATCCAGCCAATGCTGCACCCTCGTCCTCCTCAATTACGTAAGCAAACGCATTGAAAAAGCATTTCCTACGTGAGAAATATGCCGAAAGACACATTCAAGCCACTTCAATCTCCCTTTAGTGATGGGGCGAAATTATAACAATTTCTGCAGTATACTCCACCTAGATTCCAAGTAACGTCAGAAAAATGCCCGCAGTTTTTTCATACACTCGGAAAAAAATTTATAGTAGGTGGATACTATAATAGTAAGCATACCTACTGGGCCA
The DNA here is from genome assembly GCA_920105625.2 of Clusia tigrina. NCBI lineage: Eukaryota > Metazoa > Arthropoda > Insecta > Diptera > Clusiidae > Clusia > Clusia tigrina. Next base: position 84,624,944 of record OV050030.1, on the reverse strand, counting down.
CTCGTCTGGTAAACCCTAAAGGCAAACATTTGTACGATGTGTGCAGCGATTGCTGCGCATCTATAAACAGTTTTTTGCCCTAATGATCCATGCAATAACTTCGAGGTCCCTACTTTACCTAGAGCCAAAGTGACTCAGCCGCTTCAACTAAAAATCAAAGATTTAGAGTATGTCATTAAAACAGGTCTTAATGCAAAGAGGTCCGCAGGATATGACCTAATCACAAATAAAATGGTCATGGAATTACCACACATAGCGTTAAGACACCTCACCAAATTGTTCAATGCTATCCTTCGCTTGGGTCATTTCCCGCATATATGGAAGATATCGCAACTTACGCTGATTCCTAAACCAGGAGAAGATCCAATGCAGGTGTCCTCATATCGGCCCATAAGCCTTGTACCCACCCTCTCAAAAATATTTGAAAACTTGTTACTTGGGAAAATTATACTCTATCTAAATCAAACTGGCAACATTCCGCATCAATTCTGATTCAGAAGAGAGCACGGTACAATAGAGCAGGTGCTCAGTTTATCAAGCAAAATTATAAGAGCTTTCGAACAGAAGAAATACTGTTCAGCAATTTTTCTAGACATTGCCCAAGCCTTCCATAAAGTCTGACATGATGGGCTAGTGCACAAGATTAAAAATTTTCTGCCATACAACACACACAGAGTGCTGGAATCTTACTTAGCGAATAGGAAGTACAAAGTGAAATACAGGCAATTTGTAACCCCCGAATTTCAAATATTTGCTGGAGTACTACATGGGAGTGTGCTTGGTCCTATTCTCTACCAATAAATAACAGCCTAGTTACTTCCACATTTGCTGATGACACCAGTTTTTTTAAGTACCCAGCAAAATCCGCATATCGTTCTCGTGACCTAAACGAACACCTTAAATATGTAGAAATTTGGCTGGAAAACTGGCGTATTAAAGTTAACGCAGAGAAATGTACACACATAACGTTCTCCCTCAGAACCAGCTCCTGTCCAACAGTGTCACTAAATGACATAAAAATACCGCAAGCAACAGAAGTGAAGTATTTAGGAATCCATCTTGACCATAGAACATAGAAGCGAAAATAACTCAAATGAAACTAAAAGCTAGCTCTCTGAATTGGTTAATAAACCAAAAATCAAAGATGAGCTTGGCTTACAAAGTCCTTCGATTCGATTCATCACCTGCTGAATACTGGAAGCGATCTATATACATTCCTTATATAGATTCTTTAATTTCATCACTGGACAGAAGATTTAATGCAGAGAATAGGCCAGCGTTTTCAATTTATTGTTTGCACCCGTCAAACATGCTTTCTTTGAAGCTGGAAGAGCGTAAAGATGCCACAAAAACGTTTGAGCATTTTTATGAGTTGGATGATTTGGAAGGAGAAATTGAGCTTTGGTATAATTCTTGGCAACAAAAAAAAAATGGGTAAAGACGAATTAGCCGACTTAGAGCTGGCGAGTATTTTGAAAGACGCTGGAATATTTTATCCAAATATAAGGAAGGCATTATTAATTTCATTGTCACAGCCGTGCACTACTGCAACTGTTGAGCGGTCTTTTAGCACTTTAAGGCGAGTAAAAACATGGTTGCGCTCCACAATAACTGAAGCTCGTTTAAACGGTAAAATAATATGCAATTTTATTTATTATCAAAAAATAAGTATATATATATTGCAGGACTATGTATGCTAAGAGTCCACCGAAAATTGGTAACCGAGAAGGACGAATTTTTGGAAAAAATTGTAGAAAATTTTCAGAAGATCCACGCAGATTACTCCTCAAATAGATCGAAATTGTAATAGTCATAAAAAATCATAATCATAAAATATCACAATTTTCGTGGCAACACCCTATTTCATATCCTGGCTACGCCCTTGTGTGTACATGCATTTTGTGTAGCTGTGGGAAAAGAAACAATCAGCCAAGACGACTTTGTTAACCGCTGCGCACATGTAATTCAGATATATAATTATACAAATGTTCTTATGCGGCAGTGCATAATATTATATGTATTCAGGAACCGTAGATTTAGATTTTTCATAAGTGCAAATAATATAAATATATTTATATTATTTCATTTTTTAAATGTAATCGTATACTGACTGTCTGGAATATTTATTTTCCGTGTTGAGATCTAAACTTTCTAACAATGTTAATCTCTCATTACGAGAAATAAATTATCTGACGGCTAGATTATTATCTATGAAAATCTTCACACAGTCATTCTTATTGACTACTAATTGCAACGATGATCATGATTCTAATCTGGACTGGAACTTCTCCCCGACATCGGATGCTACTACTATATTGTATGACCAAATTATTGATAAGCTATGCATACTTCCGGCCAATTTAGAGAATTCTGATATTCACGACGAAATGACAGTTCATGACAGTAGTACTGAAAATGGATGATCCAAATGCAGAAGCTGCTGCTTCGCGCTACTTTGCGGGTTACAGTTTGCAGGCTATATTTAAAAAGTTTAACTGCGCAAACTGCAACCTGACTTTGGCGAAGGGAGTCTTTTTGCAATTGGATACAGAAAGATTCAATAAGGAAAAAATCTACACACCAAATCTTCTCCTTAAAAATCCTTCTAATAAATTTTTCCAGATCTGCCAAATACATTTTATAGTATTTGGAGACATATTTTCATCCATCTGTCACACAAGACATTGAAAACAACAAATAGTTGTCTCTTCTGTAGCAGAAACTAATAAAATGGAATATGCGGCACACATAGACTAGAGGTCCTGAAATTTCTAATACTGGTGTGACTTAGAAAGCATTGTCGATGGATGCTTCAAGACCATTTGACCAAGATCAAGCATCAAAAACTGTGCAATTTTACTTCTGACAACAACAAATAGTAAATTTGCCAAATTTGGGATTTTTTCATCTTGTGGTCAATGTCATAAGTCTGAAGCCATCTGCCAGCTTGAATTTGGGTTGACTATATAATGTTCACTGAGACTTAAATTCCTTGTGCAGATTTTTAATAATAATGGAGCTGTTGGCTATTGCTTGCACAGCGTAAATTTTTTTTATAATAGTTGGTTTATTTATTGAATTCTCTTATAATAAGACTAACAATAACTATTCAAATATTAAAACCAATAACAATATTAACCCGAAACCAGTGTATTGGAGTTATTAAGTAACAAAAGTAAATTATTTAAATATTTAATTATAACAGTTTCAACTAGTGAGAACAATTCAATTCAATGATTTCAGTCTTGCCTACATAATCCTGTGTGTATTTTAGTTTAAAGTAATTGTCTTGCCAAGTAATTGGGATGATGACGGAGTTTGGATTTGTATTTACACTTAATTTTTCTTAGTTCAGTTTTGACCAGTGGTATATTTAGATCGATGTGGATGTTATCATTTTTAATGTATCAGAGGGAGCTTACAATAGTACGAAGAATTTTCGATTGTGCTCGCTGTATTAATTCAATGTTAGATGAGCTAGCATTTCCCCACAGCTGGGCTCCATGCGTCCATATTGGCTTTATGATTGCCTTTACAATAGAACTTTGTGTTCCAGGCGCAGTCCTAATCTTTTATTTATTAACCAATTTATTCCTTGTGATTTCAATTTAGTAGGATACTTCATTAGCTTGTGGAATAGATGCTCCATTTAATGTGACCTTAGGGCAATTGTCCTTACGATGAGTAAATGTGACGTGGAAACTTTTGTTTTCGTTTACGCGAATGCGCCAGTTAGCCAGCCATGACTCAAGTAGTTTTAAGTGCTTACTAAGATCTCTCGATGCAATTCTGGGATTTTTATGGGAATATCGTCAGCAATCGTCGACGTCATAAGGCGACTGTCTATGGGTAATTCTGAAGTAAACAGTAGGTACAGAATCGGCCCGAGTACACTTCCCTGTGGGACACCAGCTTTAATGTTAAAGTCAGCGGTAACAAGCTCCTTAAATTTCACTCTATACTTGCGGTTGTACAAATAGGTTTTTAGTATCTGGTGCACGCTTGCAGGCAAGAATCTGCCGATTTTGTATATGAAACCAGCGTGCCAGACCCGATCAAACGCCTGAGCAATATCAAGGAAAATTGCCGAGCAAGATATTTTATATGGGGGAAATCCAAATTTGTGATGTGGAATTGTACCACTTTTTTTCGACATCTGTTAATATTTTTAACATCAGCAGTCTTTCAAAGAGTTTTGACAGCATCGGCAGCAGACTAATGGGTCTGTATGACGCCGGTTGTTTTTTATCTTTTCCGGGCTTCGGAATCATGATTACCTGTGATATCTTCCAAGCTGAAGAGAAATAGCCAATTCGAAATATGGCATTAAACAGCTGTGTTAGAATTTTGAAAGCTATATCGGTAACTCAGCTACCATTTTGGCAGTAATTGACTCGTATCCTGGAGATTTTTTCAACTTGAAATGATTTTGTGCTGCGTACTTTACTTCCTTTGCCTTAACTTTAATTGGGTTAAACATTTTTTGGGTTATCAGAGGTGGATTTTAGAAATCATTGGTCTCACGATTAGGTTGAAACACTTTTTCAGATGAGGAGCTAACGGTAAGGCTTTATCTTTCTTGCTGCTCGCCAAGCTCCCATTATGCAATCTGAGTGTTGGCTCTGACTCCTTTGGAATTTTTATGTTTTTATTATCTTTCCACAAGGAATTATTAGACTTTTCTGTATGGTATAATTTTCTCGTGTGGTTTCTTAGTGTTTTTCCAGTTCTGCATGTAAAGCTTCACTGAGAATTCTTTTAGATAAAACACAGTTTTGTTTGGTCGTAGGCGATCTGTGTTTTTGCCAATGGCGTCTGTACCGTTTTTTTATTAACTAGGTTTTCAATGGTAGTTTTCCGGATACTAGGCGATGGGAATGGTAATTTAGGAGGAGTTGCATTAATAGCTGCTCACACAAGGATGGAATTTATATTTTGAAGGGTTGCTACGATTTGACGTGGTGAGATATTTATATGACTGCTTACATATTTTCGATACTTGAGCCACTTAGTTGTTGAAGTGGTTAAGTAATGAGACTTGTAAACTGTAGCTATTTTAAATAATTCAATAATTATCGGTGAATGATCAGAAGATAAGTCAAGGCATGGCTCCGCTAAAAACAAATTTTTTAAAATTCATTTTATTATCGCGTCATTAAGATATGGTATTTTTCAAGGATCTGTAGGCCAATATGTTGGATGGCCAGAGGACACGAAATCAAGTTTGTTGCGATGATTCATAAGAGCAGAGAATAATTGCTTACCTTTGGGATTAATCACCATGGAACCCCAGAAAAACAGCTTCGCATTAAAATCTCCAGCTGCTACAAATTTCCCAAGAGTTCTAAAAAATTCATTAAACTGCAGGACAGTGACTGGAAATCTAGGGGACAGTAAACTGCATGTTGTTTCCTCAAGAAATTGAATTCCTATAGTAGTGGCTTGTAGGTAGTCTTTTTCGTAACCATGAATAGCATAGTGTTTTATTCTATTTCTTATTAATATACCAGTTCCACCAAGGGCCTTCCCATCAGGATGATTTGTCATATACAGCTTATAACCCGGGATGGAAAAGTTGAATTTGTTTGTAAGATGATTTTTCGAGACAAACGTTAAATCATTTTTATTGGAAGACAAAAAGGTTTCTAATTCCACTTTATTCTGGCATTCCAGTTAGAAATATAAATGAAGTTCGTTTTTTGGAAATGAACATTTGCATTATTTGGTTTTGCGTTATTATGACCCCTTGAACCATATTTTGCATTGTGGTCATGAATTATGTTAAACATTGAGTGAGACTCATTAGCATAGATTCTAGACTTGGGGAGTATTAGAGTTAATGTTAGTTTTTACTATGTTTGCGTACGACATAGCAGACGAACTGTTTGAAGCTCAGACTGCCTCAGGTTACTGGTGCCTGGTCTCGACTCAGAAGTAGGATTGAGTTGGATTTGTTTTCGATGGAAGGGCTTTTTTCTAAGGTCTATATACACTGGACATCAGCGGTAGTTGGCAGTATTATTGCCACCACAGTTGCTGCATTTTTTGGCTTCTGCATTAAATTTGTCTGACGAGCATTGTGACAAATGATGAAGATCCCCGCTGGCGGCACATATTGAACGTAACGTGCAATACGTTTTTGTATGGCCATACTCTTGGCAATTTGATTATTGCACCAGACCTTGTCTCTTGTCTGTTTCTTCTACCGTGGTACCGCGATGCAACAATTACCGCATATCGTAAATAGGGTGAATTCCATTACTTTTCAATTTTCGCGTGTCAGGTTCAAGCTCGACTCGAAATATGTTGTTTATGTTGTAAACGAACTTCGCTTTAAAACCAGCATCTTCAAGAGCCTCTTGGATTTCGTCCAGATCTAAATCAGGTTCAAATCGTCTCTTATTATATTTTAGTTATGTACTCGTATAATAGCTCTTTTTTTTCGAAATGCGTTGCATTCTTCGTAAATTTGAACTTTTGTTTCCGCTATGTTTCATTAAAAGAATAATATAGAATTTTTTGTTGCCTATTAGCTGGCTCAAACTCTGCACTAATGCATTGGAGCTGCGTTCGCGTAGGTAAAAAGATGTTGGCTTATACGATTTGGAAGTTGTTAGATTTTGCACTCCTGAGTCTGTAGCATAGATTTTCGATAAAATAGCAAAACGATTTTGCTTAGAGATATTGCTATTATTGCTATTATTTGGCTTATGAATTTGTGCTGTCTGTTTGCCCACTTTAGTTTGAGGACTTAATTTTCGGTTTACATGAATGTAGCGATCTATGCCTCTCCGTAATGTCGCCCTAGATGTAATTTGCTCGCACGAGAGAGGAGTACGATGATTTTGCTGATCATAAAGAGGAATATTACAATGAGAATTTCCTTTGTTGATTTGTTAGTGTTACGCTCTTCTTTTTTTAATGCATTGTCAGTCTGTCTGCGCATGTTTTCTTGCTCGGTTGTGTACGGTGAGGCGCATTGAGACTTCCTCGAGTGCTGAGCTGAGTATTCTGGGGCATTGTGTTTATCTGATCTGAGTGCGATCTCTGGTTACTTGCGTTGCTGGTCAGTCGCAATTTTACTGTGTGGAGCTCAAGTAAAAAAATAAATTCGATAAACTAAAAAAATTGTTTTCGTCATTATTAAAGAAATAAACACTATCTCTGTTTAATTAAAATCATAAAGCCGCTAATTTCATTCGTTTAGATGCATTTTTGACCTAATTTGAACATTTTTCTGAGATTATTGAAACTGTTCTCTTATTTGTGAGAATACTGTAAAAAGGTTTAATTCCCTTATGACCGGCAATTTCTTAATTTTCGTTGCACTATGCTCCTAATTCTTTTAAGACTGGTGTCCCCTGCGCTCTTTCATTCGTTCATGGCCATAGTTAAATAAACACTTGGACCCCATTTTAATATAAATGAATTTTTATTAATTATTTTAGTTATTAGTAGTATAATATTATGCCAAAAAACCTAAGAATTTTGCTTTACAACTTATGATTACTATGGTCCATTTACAATGAACAAAAGTGTAAATGGAAAGCAATTGGATCAGATTTCACATTAAGAATTAGTTATAATTTATTAAATTAACTTGTTAGCATTTGAGTTTTCAACTCCATACTAAATAATAAAAATCTTTTGGATTTTTTATCACATTATTTTTAGAAGTTTCGCAGGTCGTTTTAAAATACAAATGACGTGACCCCCTAAAAGCTAAATTTAAACGTAGCCCTGATTTCTTCTGATTTTTTTCTCCGAATATTCGCTATTTTAGACAACATCCCAGCAGTGAAACCAACTAGTTAAAATACTAGTAAAACTCATATATGTATGTAAAATTCATATACTCGTATATGTATGTACATAATATAATAATGTGTACTCGACATGTAAAATGATTTTTGTGCATAAATGAGGTGTGTATTATATCAGCATGTTACTTCATGGTGCCGCATTTATCCTCTTCTTTGCGAACACTTTGCGGATATTTTAAAACGCGCGTTAACTTGAAGATTTATCTCTAAAATGAGGAAATACAAAAAGTGGTTGAAATTATAAAAAGAATAATAACTGTTTTTCTTCAAATTCCAATATATTTGTCTTTCCTCCATTTTTATTAAATTGACAAGAAAGGAAAAATTTTGTATACACGGCAATGAAGTGCCGCAGAACTCAGTAACTGGCTAACTTATAGATAAGTTTTGAACTAGTTTTAACTACTTGATTTTTTACTTTTAAATTTAGGAGTATATTTTGGAGACTGCTTATAATTTTACAGGGATATGGAATATGTTTCCAACAAACACAATTTTAGTTAATATGCGAATACAGACATGAAAGTAAACTATTAGCGCTATCTGTTGTCAATATGCAATTATAATTGTAGCAAGTAGACATTTTTTTAACATATTGAATACTTTATTATGTACTTATAGCCAAAGTCTCTGAATAAATATATTTCAACATTTCAAAATATATTTTCGTCCTTTATAAATTATTTATCTCATACATTACTTATTTTATAAAAAGAAAAAATTATTCAACGTAGGACGTTACGATACATCGAAAATGCCTGCTTTTTACAAATTTACAATGTAAACTTTAAAAATATTTCCATAATTATTTATATAAATATGAAGATTATTTTTGAAACGAATTTATTGACAAGACAAGTTACAACAGTAGTTGCAATTGCGTATGTGGTTATGCCACCGTAATAATTTTTCAGAAGAAGAAGAAGAATTATTGAAACATTTTTTGGCAGATCTTATAGCTATTTTGGACACGCCACTTGTCCTCATCAGAGATCTTTCAATGAAAGGCAATTTTTCCCCAAGCATTTTTACATCAACAGCACACCAATTATGAACCCTCCCAGGAATCGAACCTGGGTCTACAGCTGTTGTAATCTGTCCATCCAGACAACTACGCTAACTGCAGGTGGTGAACTGACTCATCAAATTCTGTTCATGTACTGTCTCATTCCACCACACACTCTAATCAACTCTGTCTCATTGATTATTTTCTTCTTAATTTAAATTGTTATAATTTTTATATTACCAATATAATATTAATTAATAGATAATAAAACTGTTAAATATTGGATTTCTTAATTTTCCTACTATGACAATAAACACCATTCCTTCCTAAACTCATATTAAACTTACAATGAATCTATAATGAATCGTTTTTAGCAGAAAAATGTTAAATTTAACATCTGTTAATGGTTCCAGGGCAATTTCCATACAATTCGATTCCCCTCTTTTCCCAAAGAGAGCGACGGAAACCAGAGACCATAGAGACTGGACACTTAAAAATCAAATTTACTGACGTTTAAAAAAAACACCTACATTGTACGTGAGTTCAACGCGTTATGAACGGTAAAAAGGAGGAGGAGAAATTTTGATAAATACGGTTTAAATTATAAAGATTTACTTATTAATATAATTAAATAACTTTTACCGTTGAATAACGTTTTTCGCCACGGCATTCATACAATTTCAAAATGACATAAATTGTCATATTTTGAGAAAAGAAAGGGTAAAGTGGTGAGTGCGGGTATTTTACACAGCAAAAGTTAGGCCCTAAAGAGCAGTGAGGCAAGGGTTATATTTGAGTAAGCTGATTGCCTTTTTGTTACTTTACCTTAGGGACTCTCAAAAATGCCACCGGGAGTTCGTGCCCCACACGAATAATACCGTGTTTCACATCGATACCATAGAGTACGCCGATCCCCACTAGCAATGTGCTGACTGCCGCTAGCAAAAGCATTCATTCGACAATCAGACTGCAACAAAGCAGCAATGTATCGCTTTTTTCTTATTTATTATATGGTAATGTATGCGTGATCAAAACAACCTGAGCGAGGCTGCTTTACATGTTGAAATTTGCTTCAGTCCCTTCAATGCAATCATGCTGATAATATCTATGTTTGTCGTCGCAATATTTCACAATAAAAATATTATAAATTTAATGTTCTTTAAAGCTTTAAATGATTTCTAGCGTTATTTATTTCATTGAAAATTAGTGTTTCAATTAGAATTTGTAATTTTAGTTAATATGCCAATACAGAGACGAAATTAAACTATTAGAGCTATCGGATGTCAATATGCAATTATAATTGTAGCAAGTAGACATTTTTTGAACATATTGAATATTTTATTATGTACTTATAACCAAAGTCTCTGAATAAATAAAATTAAAAATTTCAAAATTTATTTTCGTCTTTTATAATTTATTTATCTCATGCATTAGTAATTTTATAAAAAAAAAAAGTTATTCAACGTACGACGTAACGATAAATCGAAACTGCCTGCTTTTTTACATAATTTCTGCTTAAATGTATATAAAATAAATTGTTGTATAAGCACACTTAATAATTTGTATGTCTGTGTATCATTTTCAAACCACCTGTGAGGTATGCCACTTGGCGCGTTACCGATTTTTTGAGGTGCTTGGTTCGCCTATAGGCCAATTTTATGGCATAACTCATTAAAATACTCAGGAAACATATCTTCAAATTTGGCTATGTACGGAATGAATTCTGAAGGAGGTTTAACAGGGTGAAACTTTCTCATTCTCATTCTAATGTGAATAAGAAGTCTTCTGAAACATCCTCATCCCCAAAATAAGGCTAAACAATTATGAGCTTTATGCAGTTTTAAATATACATACCCATAGCATATTTACTTGAATATAAAATACTATAAATATGCATATGCAACAATGCTTGTATTCAAGGCACGTAGCAGTTGAGTATTTTTGATGTGTCCGCTCATTTAATAATCTATTAAGTGTTTTAAAAATAAAAATTAAATTAAAACAATTTACTTTAGCATTATACATGCGTAAAATAACACGGGTGATTAAAGATATTAATATCATTTATACAGATTTTAGCTGCAATCCATAAGAGACTCATGTTGACTAAATTCACAGAATTTGCTCTTCTGCCGAATGCCATGAATGCAAGTAATATGTTTGTAAAACACAATGCAGTAATATAAAATTTAAATCTTACCGTTGCCTCTAATTTAAGTTCCTCCAGGATATAAAACTGATTTTATCGTCAAAAAATGATTTTCATTAATATTTTTTAATATACGAGTACAACACTTCCAATTCTGGCGGTAGAATCAAATGAGATGAAATGTGAGTGAGTATGACCAGAGCTACCCATTTCATTATTTTCGTTTTTATTTATCGTATTTCATATTTTTTTATTGTTTATAATTATATCTAATTATATTTAACATTATTATATCTAATTATATTCAATAAAATTATATCTAATGCTCATGAAATAGAGTTATGTTAATAAGAGGACAAAAAATTATTTTTGGATAAATTCGGAATTCGGATTGAAGCATTGTTTTTGAGTAACCGCAAATAAGTTAAGTATTACTAGAGTCACAATATGTTGGCATTATTAACGCCATTTACAAATCATTAGTTTAAATAGTGTTTGTCTGAAGTAATCAGTAATCTGACTTAGCACTGTTAAATAAACAAATAAATAAATTCGAATTTAAAATTACTATATTTTATCTGAGGATTACCTTTAAACAGATTTCCGGATTCTAGATTTATTTATAAATATTAAATTGTTGGGAGTATAAATTACATTTCATTCTGTAAAATATTTTATTGTTATTCAATATAGTGTCAACGAATAAATCCTAAATGCAACGCTGCGTCTTATTTTTAAGTATTTTAAGTCTTTGTATTTTATCATATGGCAACTTTGTAAATCGCGACTCCATTTCAAATTGGCATTCGTTGATTCATAGAGAGTTGACTCATAGGAGACGGAACCGCGGTAAGTAAATTGGTAGAATCGTTGTGAAATTCTCTTGAGTTGAATTGCTTTATGTTTCACTTGGTGCCATTTTATTTATGTATAGAAATAAACAACGCATTTTGTTATTGCAGCTATGCAAGTTTAATCGCAGTTTTTTTTGGAGGAATCAACGTTTATATCTTTATTTCGCATCCTCATTTTTTACGCGATTGTATTTCGCCACGTTATCTTTATTTTGATTTCATCTGAAAAAAGCCAGTTTGTACGATGACCGAACGCACGCCATCAAGAAAAAGTCCGCGCTTCCATAAGGACAGTAGCGCGGAGGAGGATTCTGCTGCCAGCCAGGCACTTCAAGGGGAAATCGCCAGCCAAGCTCAAGGCGCCAACCAGGCGCATAAAAGCCTTAATGCAAGCCCCTGGGTGCAATGCCATTTCGGCACGAGAGGGAATTATGAAAGTACTTCTGGAAAAGATTTACGCCTTGGAGAATAAGCGCTAAAATTGGCGCTCCAGCAAGCCTCATCTGCCAATAGCACAGTTTTCGTGTCAGACGCCCCCGCCGTTGCATCATCTACCAACAGTTGTTCAACAACCTCTATGGATTCTAATATTTTTGCCGCCGCTGGCCCATATGCCAGCAATGTGTCTACAAGTTATGGTGTCTCACAAGCCATCAGCGCTACGGGCGCCTATGTCAGCACACCCGGGGGATTATGTGCGCATATAGCCGCTGCGCCTTATCCAGCACAGCACGTTACAGCCGCCAACGAATATGCCATCAATGCCGCTGCGTTGTACGCAGCCATTTGTATACAGTCGCTGGGCCTCACGCTAGCGCAATTGTTGGGTCAAGTTGTGCTCCTGCTGACGCTGGACGTTATGACGCCGCCGCGTCATGTAATCCTGCGTATCTTTCCACTGCCTTCGGATATCAAGCCAGTAAAGCCGCTGTTCAGTACGCAGTCGCCGCCTCTGCTGCGTATAACGCTGGCGCCAGCAATATTGACGCCACGCCTATGGCTGTCCCTGTCACACAGCTGCCATGTTGTTTCGTGAACGCTGGGACTTTTCAAACAGCTAACAATTTTATGCAACAATCTCGCCAATATCTTCGACGCCAAATAACCCATTGAGTGCATGTGAGCCTGGTTTAGTACATAAAAATAACAATAGTCTTGAGTGATGGCACCACGCAAGTTGAGCAACTACGTTGTCGCTTTGGATGCCCTGAGCAGCTGATTCGCAGCCAGCTTTTACAAGTGAAGGAAATACCGCCTATTTCCGAGAGCAGTATTGCAAAGTTGATACCATTCGCCACAAAGGTGAAGAATCTCGCAGCGTTTTTGCAGGCTGCAAAAGGACAGTAGCATCTGACAAACCCTACGTTAATAGAAGAGCTGGTCAGCAAACTTCCAATAAGCAAGAGAATCGAGTGGGCCAGGTTTTCCTCAGCTGTGCAGCCATATGCGACCGTAGTGCTTTTCAGCGATTGGTCAACAAACTGCCGATTTGATATCCACTGTGCAGGGCTATGAGAGCCGTGAGCCAAAGCGCCGAGGTGTGCTGCATGCTGTGGAGAAGCAGAAGGAATGCTTGGAAGGAAATCAGCTAGTTCGTACATTAGAAAAGCCGCGCATGCCGTCAATGAGATGCGCTATTTGTCAGCATTTGCACAAACCAGCAGAATGGCAGCGCCTCCCTGGAGCAACAATAGCGGACAGATGGAAAGAAGTCAAGCGCAGCCGCCTGTACTTCTCGTGCCTCAACACAGGGCACATAACTCGGGATTGCCGTCGCCGAAAACCGTGCGATATAGATGGGTGTCAAAGGGTGCACCACAAAATACATGACGACTACGATCAAAAGCAGATGCAGCCAGCAGAACCTTCACGTGCGCCGCCAGCGCAGCAACACGATGTCGCCAGAAAGCTTGTTTTGAGCTGCTCCAACTATGCAGCTAAGCGGAAGCTGTTGTTTCGCTTCCTGCCGGTGACTCTCTATGGTCGAGAGAAACACATTGACACTTATGCGTTGTTAGACGAAGGGTCGTCTGTCACCTTGATTGACAGCTCTCTTACCAAGGAGTTAGGTTTGTGTGGCCAGAAGCGTAGCCTCAATGTACAGTGGTTTGGAGGAAGAGCAGCCGAAGAGCCTGTTGGGGTCCTGTTCTGCTTGTCAGCGAGAGATGTCCTCTGGGATGTCCTGTCACGGGAACCTGTGAAACCTACACCACTTTATTAAATGAGCACTGCACTATTTTAAGTTTCAAACAACAAGAGAGCTTTATTCTTAAAATGCTAGTTCTTATATACTATTTACAAATAAACATTACAGTCTACGTCTTCACTTTTCTGGTGTTCCAGTTATGCAATTGTTATTTGGTGTCAGTGGCTCAAGCCCACTGACCTACTGCAAGTAAAAGTGTCGTCGGTGCATTCTAAATGCCCCTCGTCAGCTTGACTGCGGAACTGTAACACCCTAGAAGTTTACATCATAATTAATACATAAATACTGTTCATTTACAATATTTGCACCCTAAAAATATGTGCGTTCTTAATGAATTTAATAGGAGCCGGTGCTGTGAGTCAACTACGCGTAAGTAGCTTGATTCTAACTCACAACATCCCTCCCCTCTTTCTAAAAGAAGTTAGTGCAACTAACTTCCATAAAATCTTTACAATATTTTTCTTGCACTGTCAACAATTATGTGCATCTATTTAACTCTATAGTACATATATATAATTTGTTTTATTTTTTTTTTTAAATCGCCTTATTTGCGTTCTATCACGGTTTTTTTTTTTCTCTTCCTTTTTTATTCTCTTCTTTTCCATATATTTCTTTTTCTCTCGATTTTATTTTCTTTTGAAGTTTTCTTTCTTTTATTTTTTTTTTTTTCTTTACTTTGTTTTTGTTTTTTTTTTTTTCTTATTTTTATCCATCATTATTTTTTTTTTATATTCCCCTTTTTATAATTTGGTCTTTCATTGACTCTTTTCTCATTGGCGTATATGCAAATACCCAAACAATAACACAATTCTATTCTATACATAAAACCTTATATTATACTGCGCCCTCTGCTACCTGCTGGTCCAGTTGACGACTGCCGTTGTCAGAGTGAAGTCCCTCGATGAACTCTGCATACCCCTCCCTTCTTTCTGGACCGGTACGTAAAAAGATGATGCAAGCTTGCGCGATTAGATGCGCTTCTGACGAAGTCAAAATAAATATTCGATATTCGCTTAGTGAGTGACAATGGATATTTTCTCATTGGAGAAATCGTTACGAAGTTTAGCCGATAAATCTTGGCTATGTTATGTTTGATCTTTTCGTGGTTAAAAACGATTTTTTGCGCCAGGAGATTATTCTGCGAAGCTAATTGAACGATGTAGTTGTGGCTGTTATTTTTATTGTAGTCGTTTCTCGGTGGAATTACGGAGTTACCTCGGGTTTTGGCTAAAATTATCTCTTTTTCATTTTCGACAATAATACAATATACATACTGATATATGTAATAATGGCAAACACGTTGGATTCTTTATACGGACAACGTACATGTTAGTGCTGTTCATGCCATTTAGTCAGTTATGCAATAAAACTCAAGTATTATTAGACTTTTACTAGTCAGATAGAGACTCTTCCATTCGGCCGATACCATCTCCATTTTTTTATAAGCTTAAATCGTAGTCATCTCGCAGATGGGAAGTTGAAAGCTCTTCCACTTTTTCATATAAAAATGAATTCTCACTAATTTCGTTTTCATTTTTTCCAACCCAAAAATTATCTCTGGACATTATCGTTGCCAAACTCGTCTTTCTTCCTTTGCGGCTTACTGATCACTTTTCTTCTACGTCTTCTTACTTCTTCTCATTCAGTCAGATTTTTGTTCGCTGCACTTGCATTTCATCTACTGGTCTCCTGGATGTTGGTTAACATCTTACTCAGTCTTCGACGCTGCAGGAAGTCCCTTCCAGGTTCATGCTGCACCATATTGAACCATCCAGATGTTTGTTCACCAACGCCTGAATATCTAAAAACAATACGCTTAGCTTATCGGACTTGCCGAGTTTTAATTATTCTTACTAGCTATTACATTCATTCAATTTTTAACGTAAACAGTAAATTGGATTCAAATCTATATATCGCTTATCTACTACGTCTTAACAAACAAACTATAAACAAGTAACAAAAACTATTTCCTTTACAAATACTATTAATTAACTATAATACATTTTCTTACAATTGTTGGCGGCATTAAAACTTTAAATCCTTCTCAAATATATACATTTTACAAAAATTTGCTTCATACATAACAATTATTTTCTAATTTAATTATATGCCGCCCAAAAAAAAAATTTTTATATCAATTCTTGGCAAAACTAGTGCCTTCTACATAAGCGAGATTATTTAAGATAAACCCGTTTATGTGAAAACATTGTCCATTGCATGACTATATCTTTCATCGCATACAATTGACTTTTTATTTAAATTTACTTCTAGCCTGATATGTATATATCCATTAACGATTCTATTTTCCATCCTGTAATCAGCCCGTATATGAATACATACATACATTCAAGGCGCTTTAAATTACCTAGAATTAATTACTAACGTTATTTTCCCCAATTAACTACACATTTTTTCGAATTTCCATACGCTAATTTCCTAAACAATAAACAGTTAAAACCTATGTACGAGTATATCTACATATAGCCTGCTGCAGTATCTGCAAATATATACATACGCACATACCCATTCCTCCTAACTAGAATACTTACTTCTTTAAATATACATTCGTACATTCATTCTTTAACTTATACACATATATATATACTCGTATATATACTTACTTCACCAGCAGTTCCATTGCCTGGCGTTAATGCCCACGCATCGAATTTCAGTGCATACACTGCCGTATGTATGTATGTACATATTCGAAGTTTTGTTTTATATTACTTACCCACGACTGTCTTATTATTTCATTTTATTTTTTAATTACGTGCAATATTTATCATTATTTTAAAAAAAAAATATTTTTCCCTACTATGCTTCGCTCGGCCACAGTGCATAATAAGCACTTTTATTACGTCAACTTTAATCGCTCGATTTTAAGTGGCACACTTCTACTGGCGTTGACTTTGAGAATCGGAACTGTGTGTGTTATTTGATACACACACGTACATGTTTACGTTGTTATTTTTGTGTTTACACTTGTAAGACACTGCTAACACATGTCTTTATTTGTGTGGTCTAATGTGGAATAATTTCAACAAATTATTATGTAGCTTTTTATTTTTGCCCTTAATTGTTACGACCGTTGTAACTGGGCTTTTGATCTCTGCTACTACATAGGGACCTATCCACACAGGTGAGAATTTGTTTCTCCTAGCCTGATTCTTCATTAGTACTTGATCACCCACATGAAAAACTACTGGGTTTAGTACCTTGTTATAGGCTTCCCTGGCCACTCGTTTAGCACATTCCTGGTTTTCTCTAACCAATTCGTGCGCTCGCTGCAACTGGTATTTTTGTACTTTATTGGGGTCATCAGCATTGTATACAGGCGCACATTTGCGCTTCAAATTCGCTGGCATGTTGAAATCAAACCCGTAGAGTGTTCTAAACGGAGTTTGCTTCGTTGATACATGCACAGTATTGTTGTGTACATGCATCGCAGTGGTTAACCATTGATCCCAATTCGAGCCGTCTTCCTTGGCAAAACTGCGCAAGTACTCGGCCAGAGGTCGATGACTACGTTCCAATGAGCCATTCGCCTGCGGATGATATGGTGTTATATGCAACTTCTTAATTCCCAGCATTTTACACGTTTCTGAGAATAGTTTTGATACGAAATTTGAACCATTGTCGGTTATCAAAACCTTAGGTATGTTGTAACGTGCTATAATTTCATCAAAGAATGCTTTGGCTACCGTACCTGCTTCCGCATCAGGTATAGCCACGCACGCCATATACTTTGAGAAATCGTCTTGGAACGTCAAAATATATTTATTCCCCGAAACAGTCTCAGGTAAAATACCTACAATGTCCATATGAACTTTATCAAATGGCTGTTTAGGTGTGTCAGTTAACACCATTGGCATCTTCGTCAGCCTTGAGCTTTTGTTGGCCTGGCATTTTGGACAACTCTTTATATATTTCTTAATGTCCTTGAGCATACCCTTCCATCCGTATACTCGCCTAATTCTGTCATGGGTTTTCCAGAATCCCTGGTGGCCACCCAGAGGTGAATCATGGAAACCCTTTAACACAGCCTGGATATCCTTTGTATCCTCCAGCCATTCTACATTACTGGCTGCTTGCTCATTGGGATCGAAACCCGCATTGCTAACATCTCTTGTAGCATCAACTTTGTCCTTCTGCATCCTCTCGGCCTTCTCCTTATCCGACCGTGCCTTGGACCTTGTTTGCACTACTGATACTTTCTGTGCCTGCGGTACTCTGCTGAGTGCATCGGCATTCAGATTCTTTTTCCCAGGTTTGTATATGATTTCAAAATCATACTCAGACAATTTGTGTCTGAACCTGGCTAGCCTAGACGTTTGGTCTTTCAAATTGGCTATGCCTCTTAACGGCTGGTGATCAGTATATATCCTAAATGGGCGTCCTAGCAAATATGCTCTAAAATTCTTCGTAGCCCATACTATGGCTAGAAACTCCTTTTCTATTGTGGAGTATCTCTTCTCCGTGTCGCTAAGCGCTCTGCTTGCGAATGCTATTGGTCGGTCATTCCCGACTTCCCCTTGTGACAATACTGCCCCTAACGCTTCATTGCTAGCATCAGTGGTCAACAAAAAAGTTTGCTCAAAGTCGGGGTATGCCAAAATTGGTGGCGAGCTAATTATCTCCTTTAGCCTCTCGAATGCTTGCTGACATCTCTCTGTCCATTCGAACTTTGCTTCTTTTCGTAGCAACTTATTAATAGGCAAAGCAATTCCGGCTAGTCCTTCCACGAACTTTCTATAATAGTTCACTAGTCCTAGGAATGCTTGCACTTCTTTTCTGTTTCTTGGAACCGCTAAATTTCTAACGCATTCCACCTTCTGCGGGTCAGGCAGTGCTCCTGCTTCTGAGCAACGATGGCCTAAATAAACCACCTCTCTTCGCAAAAATTGACACTTCTCCGTGTTCAATTTCAAATTGTGTTCTCGTAATTTCTGGAGCACCTTGCGCAAGCGTTGCGAATGCTGCTGCAAGTTCTTCCCATAAATTACAATATCATCGAGATACACAAAACAATCTAACCCTTGTAAGCCTGTTAGCACATGGTTCATTAGCCGTTGGAAGGTAGCCGGTGCTCCTGTTAATCCAAACGGCATTCTATTGAACTCGTAATGGCCTAAACCGGTGCTGAACGCGGTTTTCTGCTTATCTTGGGTATCCACCAGAACTTGGTGGTAGCCACTCGCTAAATCAAGTGTAGAAAAATATCTACTGTGTCCCAATTGATCCAGAATCTCTTCTATCCTTGGTATCGGGAACACCTGCTTGATAGTGGCGTCGTTCAATTTCCTAAAATCGACGACCATTCTCCACTTCTTCTGACCCTGCGCACCTCCCTTCTTTGGTACCAAAATTATTGGTGAGTTCCAAGGCGAGATACTCGGTGAAATAATCCTTTAACATTCCTTCCACTTGCCTATTTACCTCATCTTTGTGAGCTTGCGGCAATCTGTATTGCTTCTGGTTAATTGGCGCTTGATCCACTCTAGTAGGTATTTCATGCTCTACCTCTGGTGTATATGTTAGCTGGTCTCCTTCCAGCAAAAATATGTCATGGAATGACATACAAATGGCTTCTATTGATGCCTTCTCTTCTGTATTTACGCTTGGGTCTAACTTTAGTGATTCTAGCACCCTCTCCATTTTTTTTCTTATATCTACCTGCTTAATATGATTCACCGATCTATAATTCGGTTCCTTAAAATTATCATAGCTAGTGAACTTGGGCCTAAAATCCTCCTCCATCAGGTAGTCCTTTTCCGATGCATTGAGCACGCAAGCGTACACTCTACCCTTATTAACGTGCGTTATGGTCTCTCCCATATATACGCCGTCCGCTAGCTGCTGCTTGTGCAAAACAACAGTCCTGAGTTTCGTGTTTACACGCATAGTAACTACTCTGGTTGACCTTGCGTTCACTACCTCCCTACAATTCTTAACCCTATTCACGGTTCCTTCCTGCCATGACTTCAATGGGAGAGTAAGGATTCTATTCTTATTATCATCATAAAATGATAACTGTTTCTCCAGCGCATCCAGTATGGTGCGGCCCCAGAGATTATCGCGGCCAATTATCCCATCGGCCGGGATACCTTCCCTATCCAATTCAACTGCGTGCACTCTAAAACTCATTTCCTTAACTTTACTGTGCCCTATTTTAAGTGACCCCAGTGTTCTGATGCAACCTCCGAACGCTCCATTAAGCGTTCTTACATCTTTTGGGTTAATAACTAGTCCTTTCCGTAAAACACTAGATTTTACGAGGCTAGTATCCGCCCCTGAATCTACCAAAAGCACTAGCTTTCCACTAGCTGCCTCCTTGCAGGGTATCTCGATGAAAGCATCTCCTACCCTGCTCACAACGAAACAACGCCCTTTTGACTCCAAAATGGACGCGTATCTACTTCCTAACTCTTCCAATTTTCTCCTCCATACACCGCAGTTATCCCTTACAATCCTATATTCCCTCAATATCACCGTTAATATCTTAACTACACATTCTCGTACCACGTACGCGGCGATTGGCTTATACTCTCTAATCTTATTAAAACTTAATCTAAGTGCTAGAATCATCACAGTTACCCAAATCAGTACGCAATCCAAAATTTTCCCCCGGAGAGACTCTTGCTCCTCCGTAATTTGAACCATTGTGTTCACGTTACTTGGTACGTGGTATTGGAGAGCCTCTTGCTCCTCCTTTTCCTGGACTGTACTTCCTACATTACCAGTCACACGTACCTTCGGCCTAACTGTTACTTCCTTACTTTTGGCTTTCCAGTCTACTGGCCTCGACTGGGCCGCTGGAAGTTTCCCTGGTTCCTCTGTTGGAACTGCCTATCCCTGCACTCCGCAGCTCGATGTCCCATCCGACCACATGAGAAGCATTTCAACCCCTGTTGGGTGTTGCCTAACCTTTGTCCTCCTCCAGTATCCCAGTTTGGCCGCTGCTGACCATTACCAGTGCTGAAAGGATTTCTTCCTTGGTTAATCCCTTTCGTTGAGCTGACTCGAGGACCACTACCCCTGTTGTCCCTTAAGGTTGGATCTGGGCGCCTCGTACCCGGCTGCCTTTCATTTTGATCCCATTTATTGTCTAATTGACACTGCCTACTTGCCTCATGACCATATGTTTGGCAATCCATACAATAGGGCGTATTCTTGCGTGTAATGCATTCGTCTCTTGTATGGCCTGACTTATGGCAGAATGAACAAATGGGTTTCCTCGGCTGGAAACTCTCGACTAGGCAACCTTGTTCTCTTCGTTGCGGGAGGGAAAATCTGCCGATTCCCCTTGGGTTCCGCTGTTGTACCGGTCCTACCTCTGCAGGAGCATTATTCCAACAGATTCCACCTGTTGTCGCTCGCTGCTGGATTGACTCTTCTGCGGAAGAAACCGCTTCGACTAATTCTGCCATACTCCTCTGCGTGAGATTAAGAGTATAATTCGCCAAGTCCCTATTTATCAGACCTGCCTTAAACACAGAAATCATGGCTCGCTCTACTTGAGCCTTATATGCTGCGACATTTCCTGGAAACTGCCTGTTAGCTTCTGTCTCAGCAGCGTTCCCCAGAGACTGGATCCTTCGTCCCCAGGCTCTCAATTCCTCCCCTGGTTTCTGAGTTGATTCCTGTATTTCCCGTACAAGACAGTCGTACGACTTTTGTTTCAAATATGTTCGATCTAGAAGTGCGTATAACTCCGGCAGGGTGCTTACTGAGCTATGCGCTAGTAAATCAAACGCATCACTTGTGGTCCTTTGTCTTATACATCTTATCAAGTGTTCCCCTTCTGCTTCCGGAAGACTCTGTTGCGCCAACTCACAACCTTCTTTGAAGCGCCGTATCTCAGTTCTCAGATCATACAACTCGACCCCTGAGAACATGGGCACCAGCTTCTCCACTGCATGAGCTACTTCCAGAATGCCCATTTTACTTCTATTTGTTTTACTTATGACCGGTAAAACTTGAGTGCTATCTTTGTGGTTCGTTCCTAGATTCACTTCTCCCGGATCTGAGAGGTAATTGACCAATGACGGACTCAAACTAATTAGTCTTCGATCGTTTGTTCGTACAGGCGAAATACTGTCCACAGTATTAGGCCTGTCCTGTACCGTTATTGCTTCTGGCTCTTTTGGCGTATACCCCTTATTTTTATTAGTTACCGGACGTTCTGGAGTAAATGGCTCGACACCGATTTCCGACGCGTCAAATAAAAATCCCGCTTCACTTTCTCCAGTCAATACTAATCTAGGCTTTACCACACGACCTATCCCTTCCGGAGTTAAATACTCCGGCCAGCGAACTTCAGGAGGCAATGTCAACACTGTCTGTGTGAATCCAGCCGATGCTGATTTTGATCTCTCCTTTCTATGTGGGTTGCTATTGGTCGCCCGTCCTCTTTTCAATCCTGCACACTCCTTTTCCAACAGCGTTGCTGCTTCCTCTGTTTCCGACAATCTCTGAGAAAGTTCCTTTACCTTCTTCTCAAGATACTCTTTTTGTGCTCTCAAATCTTCTGTTTTCTTATGAAAACTGAATAACTTTTCTTCTGTTCTTCTTTGGATTGCCGTAAAGGATTGATCCGCTACTTCTAATGGTGACACAGCTCCTCCGGCATTCGCCTGCTTCCACAATTCCTGAGCTTCTTCCCTGCTTGTACTTGCTTCGAACTGGTCAACTATTTTCCCAGTAAACAGTTTCACCTCTGACTGTATTGATTTTAATCTGTTCCTTATTTCCTCGTCTGGCGAAACCAAACTCACTGTTTGTTGCCCTAGTCCTTCTAATTCAGAACTAAATGTATCTGCCCATTCGTTGACCAGACTATTTATGTAGTCTGCGTATTTCTCCGCAAAATATTTTCCCTTGCCGTACTCAACTGCGTGAGGTAACAACAGTCCGTGATTATTGTTGAACTCTCTCCCCAGATCTTGCAACTGTGTTATTCGCTTGCGATAATACACGTTGTCCTTACGTAACTTGCCGTCTTTCTTAAAGTTACGGACCAGCTTTTCAATCGTTTCGCCAATTTGTTCCTGTCTCAGCAGTAACCCTTGCGCTTCCTTCGTCATATCCCAAATGCCAGAACAGATGTCGTATCCCAATTACAAATAAAAATCCAATAATTGATAAAACTTGTTATTAACTTATCCCAATATTTTATTCCATCTTACTTATTGATAAATGCCAATTTAAAAAAAAAAACATTCCACCGTAAATTCTATCTTTATATACATATTCTGCTATACTTGTTTTCCATCGCAAAGTTCCGCTACCTACCGGCGTCCATTAAGTCCTTCCATCAATGCAAATTGGTCCTTGGCTTCCTCACAGATACTCCTTGATTCCCTCTCACCATCTTTAATCCTCCCAAGAATCCATAGAAAAAGGCCATATGTTTGTAAAAACCGAAATTTGATTTACCGGCAAAAGTGTCTTGATTCATTCCCGGAAATTTGAATCCATATTTAAAAATAAACCCGTAACGTATGCGCCACATAATAATAGCATTTAAATGTTTTCTTCAACATTGCTACGCAAATCGTAGTTTCCGAACTACAAAAAACTTTGATGCAACAACACGTGCTGTCTGCACCTCTTCACCTAATACCCTAAACTCAAAATGCCAAATATTTAAATCAATCTTTATTTTGATTTCAAAACAATATAAATTGAATCGTATAAATGTCCCTACCGACAAACAAACACAAATCCCCTAAAAAAAAAAACCTCACAGCTAGGATGAACATACATAGACCGTCCGATCATACTGACGGTTTATGGTTGCCATTCAAAGCTGCGTGCAACAGCGCAAACGCGCCTATAGGTTGCGACTTCTTTGACCAGCGCTACGGCGCCTTCAGGGTCGCAGAAGTATCTACTTATTCTACGCTACTATACACTCTACTCACCATTATTTTCCCCGATGACATCCTTTCCCACAGAGTCCTTAAATGAGATCCTTCAAATTCGTTGCAGGATGCCTCTCTGCTTCAGGGTTCCTTGCCCTGGGATTGCTCCAATAGGTCCTTAAGACCGGCTGCGCCAAAATGTTGGGGTCCTGTTCTGCTTGTCAGCGAGAGATGTCCTCTGGGATGTCCTGTCACGGGAACCTGTGAAACCTACACCACTTTATTAAATGAGCACTGCACTATTTTAAGTTTCAAACAACAAGAGAGCTTTATTCTTAAAATGCTAGTTCTTATATACTATTTACAAATAAACATTACAGTCTACGTCTTCACTTTTCTGGTGTTCCAGTTATGCAATTGTTATTTGGTGTCAGTGGCTCAAGCCCACTGACCTACTGCAAGTAAAAGTGTCGTCGGTGCATTCTAAATGCCCCTCGTCAGCTTGACTGCGGAACTGTAACACCCTAGAAGTTTACATCATAATTAATACATAAATACTGTTCATTTACAATATTTGCACCCTAAAAATATGTGCGTTCTTAATGAATTTAATAGGAGCCGGTGCTGTGAGTCAACTACGCGTAAGTAGCTTGATTCTAACTCACAACAAGCCAACTACTATAGTGGACTTGTTTGCCAGTGGAACTAGCATGAGTAAGAAGCATAAGCTACGAAACGTCTACAGCGTGACAAATTTGAACCTGCCGTCGCAAAGCTTGAATGAGGCAGACCTACGCCGTTTTCGCCATACGCAAGAATTGCCGTTGGAACCACACAGCGGCGCAGAGCCTAAGCTACTGATAGGCCTTGACCATTGCCATCTGGGCCTGCCTTCAGAAGTAATGAAAATAGATTGCAACGGACCATACGCCGCCAACACCGAACTTGGCTGGACCGTGTTCGGGCCAAGTGCGAACGGGTCGCTAAACTCACAAAGGTGCTTTCTCATGATGCCAACTTCCGATAAGGCGATGTATGACATGGTCGCAGATTACTTCAAAATGGAAAGCTTCGGCGTAAAGTCATCCCCGTCAGTTGAGAGCGCCTCTGATATTCGCGCCCAGACTATCCTACATGCAACAACACGCCGCGTAAATGGGCGATTTGAGACAGGCCTGTTATGGAACAGGACAACATTGACATGCCGGACAGCTATGAAATGGCGCACAAGCGCTTGATAAGCACAGAAAAAAATGAAGCGTAACGACGCCTTTTCAACCGCCTACAAAGATATCCTCAGCTCATATCTTGCAAAGCATGTAAATTACAACCCGAAAAAGCCGTCTCAATCAGGAACAGGACGTGGTATCTGCCACACTTTGGCGTGGTTAATCCAAATAAGCCAGCCAAACTACGCCTTGTTTTCGATGCTGCCGCCGAGGCACATGGTGTATAACTAGATTCGAAACTCTTGAAAGGGCCACAAGCGGCGTTACCAGCCGTTCTCTTTCACTTTCGCGAAGGAGCAGTAGCCGTATGTGGTGACATTAGAGAAATGTTCCACCAAATTATAATTCGTCCAGATCCTAAGTGCGCGTAAAGGTTCCTCTGGCGCGATGGTGACGCTAAGAGGGAACCTGATGTCTACGAGATGAAAGTGTTGACGTTCGGCGCAGCATGTTCGCCATGTGCCGCACAACACGTCAAAACTTTAAATGCAAAAGAGCACACTAAAAACGACGCTCGTGCCGTAAAGGCAATTCTTGACTATCATTACGTCGATGACTTTGTCGATGGCTTCGACAACGTGGAGGAAGCCATCCGTATATCGCAACAAGTGCGCAAAATTCATCGAAGTGTTGGTTTTGAGCTGCGCAACTTCCCTTCGAACTCGCCAGAAGTGCTCCCTGTATTGGGCGGTACAGATGCCACTGTTCCAATCACCAATAAACCAGGTATACCCACGGAAAAGGTCCTAGGAATGTTTTGGCAACCATCAACAGACAGCTTTGAATTCAAGCTGAAGTTTCATAACGTGGACGAGAGAGTGGTCACCGGTGAAAGACGCCCAACAAAAAGGTACTCACTATCATCATATCAATATTCGATCCGCTCGGGTATTTGAGTCATATCACGATTGCCGCCAAGCTAATCATGCGCGAAGTCTGGAGACAACAGGTAAATTGGGACGAACCACTACCTGACGATATAACTGCTGTCTGGGGAAGGTGGCGTCATTTGATGCCAGTGGTGATGGATCTTAAGATTCCACGATCCTACTTTCGAAACGGCACTCCACAGCAACTTCAGCTGCACATTTTCGTCGATGCCAGTGAAGACGCTTTCGCAGCCGTAGCGAATTGGCGTGCCGTCAATTTTGCGGGTGGAGTAAAAGTCGCCTTTATATGTTCCAAAGCGAAGTGTGTCCCGCTGAAGCCTCTCACAGTTCCACGTCTGGAATACCAAGCAGCTGTGCTGGGCACTCGCCTGCTGCAGACTATTTGAGACGAGTATTCTGTCAGCAAGACTACCTGCGGGCTGTGGACAGATTCAAAAACTGTTGTGAAGTGGATTAGAATCGAATATCGACGCTATAAGCCGTTTGTGGCGCATCGAGTGGCTGAAATATTAGCTACTACTACGCCATCAAACTGGAGATAAATTCCAACGGCTGAAAACGTCGCCGACGAAGCCACTCGGGACAACAGCCGATCGGAGAACCGTTCCATATCACGCTGGCTAGGTGGGGCAGAGTTTTTACTTGATGAAAATGATGGCCTTCGGAAGATATCGATTTCCATAGCCCAGAAGTGAACGAGGAACTGCGTCCAAAATATGCCTTAGTTGTCGTAAGTCAAGCCTTGGTTGATTTTAATCGTTTTTCTTCACTAAGCAGACTAGTGAGAGCCATCGCTTGGGTGCTACGATTTATCTACAAATGCCGCTGCCATGAAACTTGTAACGACCACATCAGCAAAGCTGGATGCTGCAAAGCGTCTTCTTTATCGCCAAGCTCAAAAAGAGGCATTCCAGCTGGAACTAAAGCAAATCGAGAGTGGAAACGCTGTTCCACGTAGCAGCAGTTTGTATCACTTTACACCGTATGAGGATAATGAGGGAATCTTGCGTGTAAACGGACGCATCGATGCTGCGAGTTGGTTGCCTATTAATGCTAGGCGACCAGTAATACTACCGCCTAATCATGCCCTCACGAAGCTCATTGTTGCTTAGCATCACTGCGTGCTCAAACACCAAAACTCTGAAGCCACGATATGTGAAATTCGCCACCACTCTTGGATACCTCGCTTGCGACAAGTTCTGCGAAATATCATCACTAATTGTTTCGTCTGCCAGTTGACCAAAGCAGCACCAGTTGCGTCATGGGTCCGCTGCCTGCAGATCGACTCACGCCGTTCGTAAGGCCATTTAGCTACACTGGTTTAGACTACTTTGGCCCAGTCAACATCACAATCGGTCGCCGCTAAGAGAAGCGTTGGGTAACGCTTTTCACTTGTCTCACGATAAAAGCCGTTCACCTGGAGCTTGCATTTGATTTGAGCACAGACGCATGCATATTGGCAATCCGTAATTTTATTAATCGCCGCGGTGTGCCGGTAAGACTAAGATTCGACAACGGGAAGAACTTCGTTGGCGCCAACCAAGAAGCCAAGAGGTTTTCTGAAGTGTTCGATTGTGGACGTGTCCAAGATGAGCTAGCATCGAAAGGAGTTGAATGGCTGTTCAACTGTCCCATCTAATCCGTCTGAGGGAGGCATATGGGAGCGCATGGTGCAGTGCTTCAAGCGGGTGCTGCTCCAGAAGCTAAAAGAAGTCTCGCCAAGAGAGCATACACTTCAGTGTTTTCTCATCGAGGCGAAAAATGTGGTGAATTCGCGTCCATTACCTCATCTACCTATGGCCGCTGACCAAGAGGAGCCGCTCACGCCCAACCACTTTCTGCTTGGAACAGCCAATACTGCACAAACCCCAAGTGTCAACATCGATCTAGAAAAGATTTGTGCCCTACGGAAACAATGGAGATGGATCGCAGAGTATCTGCCTACACTTTTTCGTCGTGCAAAGTGGTGCGAGGTCACTGAGCAATTAAAGGAAGGATATTTAGTATTCGTATGCGATGCTAATGTTCCAAGAAAACAATGGTGTCGAGGAGTTGTGTTGCGCGTATACTCTGGTGCTGATGGAGTGACCAGAGAAGCAGACGTACGCACAACTCGAGGAGGGGTCATACGACGCGCTGCATCTAAGTCAGCCATTCTCAACTTGGATGATAGTGAATCAGGACGATTCACGGGAGGTGGGGTGTCACCGAATGAATCCTAAATGCAACGCTCTTATTTTTAAATATTTTAAATCTTTGTATTTTATCATATGACAAGTTTGTAAATCGCGACTACATTTCAAATTGGCATTCGTTGATTCAAAGCCGATGGAGACGGAACCGCTGTAAGTAGATTGGTAGATATGTTGTGAAATTCTTTTGAGTTGAATTGCTTTATGTTTCACTTGGTGCCATTTTATTTATATATAGAAATAAACAACGCATTTTGTGATTGCCGCTATGCAAGTATAATCGTCGTAAGTCTTTTTTGAAGGAAGCAACATTTACAATTAGTTTATATTCAATACAAAGGAGAAACCAAATTGAAAAAAATCAGACAAGCCGTATTGAAGTAAGTAATTACCTATTAAATAAGTATTAACAATTTTATGCTTTCGATATATTGAGTATAATTCCTAATATTAGTAATGATCAAAATTATCAAATGCCAAATATTTAAAGAAACTGTTATTGGTACTTTTTGACGCAAGAATAGTAGATACATTTAACAGAACGACAACCCTAAACATGCCCCACTGCTTTGTTTATCATTAGTGGGCAATCTGGATTGATTTGTTTATCATTGGTTCGGAGAAAAATCTGCCACTCTACTACAGTTTTGCACATGCGCAAGTCAAGAGTCATTTCTCTGTATTCTCTGACGGACGCTCTTCTCGTAAATACTCTTTGTATTGTGTTTGATACAAGAATAATTGATACATATACAGAGGTGTAACTTAAACGTCAAATTTTTTACCGTATGAAAAAAAAAACATTAAGTGTATATGATTTCAGCTCGAAAAAACTGGTGACATTGTACCCAAAATTTCATAGTACGAAATTGTCTTAGGAAAAGAAAAAAGGGACAATCAGAATAAAATAGCTGATCACTTTATAGTATTTCTTATTTGCAAAACGGAATAATAATATAATACAGAACAATAATAATAAGAAAAATTTGTACGCGACAATATTTAAATTATTTTATTTCGTCCAGCTCCATATATATTAATGCAAACTGTGTTTTTTTTACATTACATATCTGAAGCACTATTTGACTAAATGGAGAGAACGTATTTAATTAAAAGTTTCTTGCAATACTATAGTATTAGAATTATACTATATTATAGTATTGCTTGAATACACGGCACTGAGTGATTCACTAAATTGTATGAATTTTGACAACGTGTTGGCTAATTCCATGTAGATACGATTTTGTACGCTACATGGTATTTCTTATAATTTAGCTAATTGGGTGTTTGTGAAATGATTTCTAAATAATAATAAATAAAATATCGTAATTATATAAATTATCAAATCTATTTATATGCAAATTAGTAATTAAAATAATACTGAATACATTGTTAAATGTAGACATGCTTTCGCAGGAGCATTATATATAGATTTTCATTCACAAAATTCTACATAATTCATACACATTTAAATACTGCTCTCTGCTTTGGAATTTAATAATATGATTAATACATTTTAATTAGTCTAGAAAATATTTTGTAATCAGTAGATAAGGCTATGAGTTGAAATCAAAATGACCTCATAAATAATTGTTTCAAAACAAAAAAAAATACGTATATCACATTTATTTAATTAAATAAATGTACAGAATTGTGATGATTTTTTTTATTATATATTTATTACTAAACAATTAAAGTTTCATAGTTTTACAGCATAGTTTAATGCTAATAGATAAATATTTTCTTTAATTTTTCGTACTTTTGTTGGCATTTAGTTCATTAAAAAGAATAAACAAGCCAAACAAATGTTAAATTAATATAAGAATTAACTTAACTTTATCTGATTAGAATATATAGTAGTGTACCCAATACTAGTAATGATCAAGATTATTAATCAGAAAAATTATTGACGATTTTGAATTTGGTAGTTTTTGGAGTGAGAGTAGTATTAAAATCTGAACGAACGACAACCTCAAATAGTGCTTTTTCCAAAACTCACCAGTTTGTTTACATCCAGTGGGGAATGAAAAATTGCTTTGTTTACGTCCAGTGGGGAAAAAATTGCCAGCAATGCAATTGTATTCTGTGTATGGATAAGTAAGATTCATTTCTCATATTCTCTGATATTCACGGCTTCCTTGTGAAATTGCCGATAGCTTCTTTCCAATGCGGCTGCCATACATTTGAATATGCTGATTTTCAGTCAAGAGAGCAGTGTTGCACGAGAGAAAAATAAAGAAGTACTCTTGTTATTAAAAAAAATATGAGAAACAAAAACCGCCCAACTAAAACTTTTTTAGAAAACTTTCCTTTTTAGAGAATATCTTTTTTAGAACTTTGCTTTTTTAGAGACTATATTCCTTAGAACCTACCTTGTTGTAGAAAATATACTCTTTAGAACTTACCTTTTTGTAGAAAATAAATTCTTTTAGAACCTACCTTGTTGTTGAAAATGTTCTCTTTAGAATCTACGGTACTGTGTACCAGAGAAAAATAAAATAAAACAGTACAAAAAATCACCAACTAAAATAATTATATTTCTTTTAATTTTAGAACTTTCCATATAGCGTATTTTTTAACTTTAGAACTTTCCATTTTGTACCTTTTTTTAGAATTTTCCTTCTTGTAAATCTTTTTTATTTTACAATTACAAAAAGCAAAAAAAATTATTTATATACATATATAGTAAACAAAGTTATTTATTTTAAGTATGTATATGGCAACCTTGTATCAATATCGGCCATTTGTTTACTGACTATTTTTATTAATTGGCTTTCAATTATTATAAGTAAACACACAAGAATGTAAAATCAGAAATGAAAAGAAGAAGTACTATTGAAAGAAGCAAAGTACGACGATGTAGTGTTCAAAAGCATTAAATGATGGTACCACTCCCTCTTCAAAGTAATCTGCTTATAGATTGCGTATTTTTAATAAATAATAAAATAAATAAAAAAATAAAGAGACAATTATTAAAAATGAAATGTACGGTGGCAGGTTGTAATAACTGGAATAAAAGTAAAGCATCGGAGTGCAGTTTTTTCACCTTTCCGTCCGGTTTGACTGTTTGAAAAAGTGGATATCTTTCTGCCGGCGAGAAAACGTTTTCAATCCGAAGACCAGCTTCATTTGCATGGAGCATTTCACAAATGATGACTTTGCAAATAGCTTGAAGTATCAAATGGGTAAAATTTGAATTATTTAAATGGTATTCGTATTGCTGAACTTGTACAATTCTTCCAAAAGAAAAAGAAAAATTTGTAAAACATTAACATAGTTTTATTAAATATTTTTACTAATATACTGTTATTATTATTATACTTTTAATATAATACTATTATTATTATTATTACTTTTATCATTCTTCATAATAAACTATTTGAAAAAAACATACACTTTACATTTGCTTGCACAACTGATTTATTTAATTTAGCATTTATGATTTGCGGTTTTCTAATAGAAATAATTGCAATTTAAATTTAATATTTGCGCAAATATATTTGTAATATATTGTTATATGTATTTCGCCGAAAAATGTTTCATATAAAAAAAACAAATGTTTCTATTTTGCTTCCAAATAAACTATTTGAAAAAAACATACACTTCACATTTGCTTGCACAACTGATTAATTTAATTTAGCATTTATGATTTGCGGTTTTCTAATAGAAATAATTGCAATTTAAATTTAATATATGCGCAAATATATTTGTAATATATTGTTATATGTATTTCGCCGAAAAATGTTTCATATAAAAAAATAAAAGTTTCTATTTTGCTTCCAAATTTTCCGAAACCCCATTTTATCTATTTTTTAATAAATTGAATAATTGTGGTATCAGTCAGGATGAGTATGCACATGCCTGCAATGTTTGGACTCCATTGAATATAAATAATTTGGGGGAGTATTCAGACATGAACTTAAAGACTGATGTTCCTTTACTAGCAGATGTTTTTCAGAAATTTCGTTCAAGTTGCTATAAAACATACGGTTTAGATCCCGCTCACTATTTCATTTTACCGGGTTATACATTGGATGCTATGCTTAAAAATACTAAAATAGCTCTCGAGCTATGACCAGATGTTGATATGCTCATGTTTGTAGAGCGAGGTATTATTGGGGGTCTTAGGCAGTGTAGTAAACGGTATACTAATACAAACATCAAGTGCATCCCCAATTATGATGATGCTCAACCATCAAAATAGTTAATGTACTTCGATATAAATAATCAATATGGTTATGCAATGTCTCAATATCTCCCCAATAGTGATTTTAATTGGGTAGAAAATTTAGAAAATTGCAAAGTTGAGGATATATCTGATGATTCGGATATATGGTATATCCCTGTTTAACAAAACAAAGTACATAATCCATTACCGCAGTCCTAAGCAGGCTTTAAAATATGGGCTTAGATTGACTAAAATTCATAAAATGCTTTACTTTAAGCCATCTCTTTGGCTCAAATCATATATTGATTTAAACACGAATGTTCGAAAATTAGCCAAAAATTAATTTTAAAAAAATTATTTCAAACTCATGGTAAATGTCATCTTTGGTAAAAGTTGGAATTGACCATGAAAATATCCGAAAATATATTATTAGCAAACTGGAAACAAAATGGTTGTGTCATATGGAGCGGAAGCTCTTATTTCCAAGCCGGAATTTAAAGCTTCCACCATATTCAATGAAAATCTTGCTGCTATAGAGCTAAACAAGACAGAAGTTTTCTTTAATAAGCCCATATATATAGGTATGTGTATCCTCGACCTAGGTAAAACAACCATTTACTATTTCCATTATGGTTATATGGATCCTGAATTTGGATCCAATTGTACTATTTGCAGCACTAATACAGATTCCCTTGTATATGAAGTAATTTGCCCCGACATGTATCAAATCATTAAGCGTGATTGTGCTGAACGTTTTGATACAAGCGACTACCCTATTTTAAACAGAACCTCACGTAAATAAAAAAGTTCTGGGTCTCATGAAAGATGAGAATAATGGTCACATAATGACTGCATTTGTTGGTCTCAGAGCAAAAATGTATGCAATACGGCTAGAGGGTAAAGATGCAGAAAAAAAGTTTAAAGGTGTGAAGAGACATATAATAAAAAAATAGGATAACATTTGATGACTATGTTGATTGGCTTAAAAATAATATTGATAAAGTAATCGAACAAAATTTAATTCAATCGCGGAAACATGAAGTTATGAAGTCTGGTGCTAATAAAACGAATGCGTGGGGCCACTTTAGAATTATGGATATAGATTAAAAATAAATAAGTAATTAAAAATTTATTACAGGTTTTTTTTTATTCTTTATTTTTAATTTCGAAAACAAATTTATAGTTATAATTAATTACATTTATTTTTTTCAAAAAATATTCTCCACTTGATAAGTTTAAAATATCTTCATCCGTTAAACTATTAAATTTCGTGGTAATAATAATACATGTTCCTGTAACCCTATCATGATTTTTTCTCCATACGGTGTTTGTTTCCTGCTAGCCTTAATTATCCTTATGAGGGTGTCGAATGGAAAGATTCTTAGGCTTAGAACTGGTTTTTTGTATTCTTTCATTTGGGAACTGTTGTTTATAGCACTTAAAGTAATATCCATTTTTAAAATATGAATATGTTTGTATTTTTAAAATATGAATCACTTTGTTTTCGATGAGAAAAGTAAGACTAATATAAACTAACTCATTAGCAAACTATTTATATGTTGAGTTCGAGGAAGCTTATATCTAAACAGGATGCAGCTGCATTTTTATCAGAAATACGCATACGAGTTGAAGAAACTTATATCTAAGCAGGATGCTGCTGCATTTTATCAGTAAACACCAAACTGAGTTGAAGAAGCTTTTATCTAGACAGGATGCAGCTGCATTTTATCAGTAAAAACCCAACAGAGTTGAAGAAGCTTTTATCTAAACAGGATGCAGCTGCATATTTCTCAGTAAACACCAATCCGAGTTGAAGAAGCTTATATTTAAATGGGATGCAGCTGAATTTTATCAGGAAAAATCAAATTGAATTGAAGAAAACTTACTAAAAATGATTTCCTCTACAACATTTACTAAATAAATATAGATGTTGGATTGATGCTGAGCATATAGAATTCTTCGAAGCAGTGATAAATGAATTAAAAATATCAAAGTTATCTAATTATATTTATGAATTTCATAAGTATGATTGTTGGTGGGCGACAAATAGTGATAACCAGGGCTCGGATTATGATGATATGTCATCTTTTTAATTTTTTTGTAATTTTTTGTTAATTTTTGGTTTTATATCATTTTTGCTAGATTTAGTCATTTTTTCTCATTTTTTATGTCATATTTAATTTCATTTTTCTAATTTTTTTAGTTTTTAATTTAAAAAAGTAAAAATATATTAAAATTTTCAATATTTCAATGTGGCAATTCTATATGCAAGTACATAACGAAGGAATTTACACAAGCAGTCAGCTGTGCTCGTGCTACTACCTTGTAATAGTTGCACCATGTACAAAGCTATGCTGTTTGAACATGTATTTGTTTTTTTATTCAGATAAATAAATAAAGCAGAGCCCCCCAAACGTCACTGAGCGCTTTTGTGCATGTGTATCTTCTTTCTGTTTTTTATGTATGTTTGTGCAACGAAACAACCAAACACACAAAATCACACATACTTTGTACGAAGTAGCTGACGTATGCGTGTGTCACCATAACGTCGACTGCGCAAGCGACGTTATAAATTGAGCGTACTCAATTTACCGCTATTCCTTGAATCAATGAATTTATTTTCGTGTGTAAATTTATATAATAAAAATGCCAAAAGTTAAACCTAGTAAAACATCGCATTTAAAAAATTTAGTTGAAGAATTCGGTGCAAATATATTTTCAACCGATGGCCAAATTCTATTTTGTAAGATATGCGAAACGAGAGTAGCTGCTGATAAAAAATGTTCTGTACAACCCGATATTTAAAGGCTTTAAATATCGGGTTAAAGGAGAAGTACATGCAGCACAGTATTCCAGACTAGTCAACCTTGCGAAAAACCTACATTCCGCGTTGCTATAATGACGTTTTGTGCCAAATAAGAAAAAGTGTGATTGGAAAAAAAATTTTCGTTTCCATCGATGAAACCTGTGATGTCGAGAGTAGGAATGTTGCCAATGTTATTGTTGGTACTATGCAATCTGACGAACCAGCTAATGTTTTTTTGCTCACGTCTGAAGTACTGGAAAAAGTCAATTACACCAGTATATGCAAACTATTTAATACATCAATGTCTTTACTTTGGCTTGATGGTTTGTACAAAAATCTTTTATAATTTTTTTTTTTAATTTCATTAATTATTTATTATTTGACCTGTAACGTAGGTATAAAATATGAGGATGTGCTGCTTTTTCTAACGGATGGGGCTCCGTATATGGTCAAGGCAGCCAAGTCTATCAGAAGTTTCTATCCAAAATTAGTGCATGTCACTTGTGTGGCACATGGATTGCACAGGGTTGCGGAAAAAGTTAGATCTAACTTCCCGTTGGTTGATGCACTGATAGCAAACACTAAGAAAGTGTTCATTAAAGCGCCATTACGCAGAGAAAGTTTAAGAGCTTTGGCCCCTGAACCAATTTTAACGCGATGGGGCACATGGTTAAATGCATCTACATATTATTGTGAGCATTTTGAAAAAATTAAAGTAGTTGTAGATTAATTTCCCAGCCATGATGCCGAATCAATTAAAGAAACTCAAAAACTACATATATGCGGATGAAAGCATAAGGTTACAATTAGCTTTTATAAAAACAAATTTTGAATGCATTGCGTCTGCATTGCAAAAGATGCAGACAAAATGATTCTCATTAGAAAGTGGAATATCCGTCATTGAAAATATCAAAAACAAATTAAGCGCCGTTCGCGGTGATATTGGCAAGAATGTTTATGAAAAATTTAATACTGTGCTGACCAAAAATAAGGGTTACAAAATTTTATGTTCTATTTCTGATGTTTTAGGTGGTGAACATTTCGAAAATGTAGACCTCAATGACCTCAACATAACTTGTTTTAAATATGCTCCTCTTGTGAGTGTCGACGTAGAGAGACGTATTTCAATGTTTAAAAACATTTTAAGTGACAATCGAAGATCATTCCTATTCGATAATGTAAAAAAGTATTTAGATATTTACTGCAACGCAAACAAAGACAAAAATTAAATAAAAATAAATATAAATTAAATAATTTTTATTAAATTTATTATAATACACACTTTTAATTTAAGGGCATTTTTAAAATTTTTGGGTAATTTTTAAGGTTTTTTCGGGGTATTTTGTCAGTTTTTTCCCGTCATTTTTCATTGTTTTTTAGGTCATCACAATCCGAGCCCTGGTGATAACATACAGAATGTAAACACATATGCATGTGTAATGCATTATGAGCAATATTGAATGGCGGGAAAACTTTTCAATCTGTATGCAGCAATATTTAAATTACCCCGCATCCGACACTCTGATTTCCTTTACTTCAAATAAGACTATAAAAAGGCTGTTGTCGGAAAATTTTAAATTCAGTATGGGAACTTTTGTAAACCTTCTATGTAAGGAAAAAATGAATCATTTAAAATTTAATGATGAACAGCGAATTTTGGAAGATCCGAATTATTTCGAAAATAATTTAAATGTTGCTGAATTAGATCAAGGTTTTAGTGATCTATGGAACACAGTCGATTTATTCATGGAGAATCCGTAGAGCAGGATGTCCTTTTAAAATTAGAGGAAAAGGATGCAATGGAACATCCGGATGAAGAATTTGAGCTAATTCCCGGGATGATAAATTTCTCCCGTCCAATAGAAAAAGGAGTTTGGTCTGTCAGCGCAGTTTTTAGAAAAAAATTTCTTAGCTAAATAATTTATGTATGCTATTGTAGAAATAAAAAAATAGAAAATTAACAATATTTGTAAACTTGTAAAAAATATAATAAACAAATCAAAAATAAGAAATATACAGATATGCTTTTAATTTAATTTTGGACAATTAATATTTTAAAAGTAAGTATTTAAAAAAAAAAATTTTTTTTAATTTTTATATTATATTAAACGTTTTTATCCCTTTATCTTATTCTCAAATACTGACTTCCTTCGGAATGAATTTAGTTTATAAGAAACTTGTGGTGATCAAAAGCAAACACAGGGCAGGGGGGTAATGTGAAAATTTCATGAAACTTATTATTGCTCTCATTAAACTTCACGTGAACTTTTCCATCCGGCAAAGACACAAACCAAAACACACCTTTCCACAAAAAGCTCACACCATCTTAGCAAAGACACAAACCAAAATACAGCTTTCCACAAAAAGCACCCAACAAAAAAATTACCACATGATGACGTCACTAAAAGCTTTCGATTTAAAATAATAAAAACGTGATTGTTTTGTGAATTTGGACCTTCATAAGAAAATACATGCGTTTTTGGTCCAGAACATACATAGTATGTCTACTTTTTCCAATCAATCCAACTCTATAAATTAATATTTTAATATTTGAATACAAACATTAATATTCGTTGGCTAAAGTTCAAGTGCTCTCTAACCTTCTTCCATTGGTCAGCTTTTTTCAGAGATTCACCTATAGCATTCAGTTCTGTGGACACTGTTTCCCACACAGCATTGTGCTCTTTCTTGGCGTCCTTTGTCACAAACTGGCTCTTTCCAATGTGACGGTGCTGCTTCATTAGCTCCAAAATCCGATGTCGCTGGATCTTTGAAACCCGTCCGAATTTGACTTGCTATTACAATAAATTTTATTGTTTACATATTATATATGTCTATAGCACATCACGTCAACTTACCTTATCATTATTGTTGTCCATTTTATTTAAAATAAATAGAAAATTTCCAACTAAAGTGGCAATAAAGGATTTAAAATTGTGAACGTTAGTAATTTTACACTTAGTGATGTAGAACGAAAAGTAAACAAATATTTGCAACCGGGTACTTTTGCATTGCTCCAGCATACATACATATGTATATCTCTTTGCTTAAATTTTTTATTTTTATATAAATAGACAAAGCATATGGCATTATAAAATTAAATTCCATTATATTGAAAATCTGAACCTTTTATAACAAACAAAAATATTATAAACAGTAAAAAATACTTGTTTTGAAAGTTGCATTGTGGGTATTTGTTTCTTCATATTTACACAACATTATTGATATTTATATAAATCGGTAAAGTTCTCACTGCCCAAAAATTCAGTGAGAAAAACATAAATTTTTATCGATTCACTTTTCTTATAGAGACACTTTTTAAAAGGTTCATTGAAATTAAATCGGAACATGTGACAGCTTATCGATCTGAAACGACCGAATTGAACAGAAATCGATTCAGATTTTTACAGATACAATGCAGTTGAGAAATAAGTCGGAGTCACATCAAATCGGTAATATGAGTCGGTAACTGCGATCGTTACGCGATACTGAAACAAGCCACAGTACTGGTTAAGCCCCAACCCCTATTTACATGAAGCCATCTTGTATTTATACCCTTTACCTTTAAAAAAGGTAAATAGGGTATACTAATGTTTTGTTTTTGAGAGGGATTTTAATTTCAAGAAAGAGGCGTGGTAGGTATGGACATATATATACAGATACGATCAGAATCACTTTCTAAGCAATTTTTATTTTGTCCGTCCGTCCGTCTGTGGCCACTTTTTTCTACATCGTTAGAGCTGTCTTAATGCAATAGTCTGGACAAGGATACAGAACCAGATTCCTATATGTGCCGATTTGGACAAAGACCACGCCTCCCTCCCATATAAACAACTTTTCTCACTGTTTTTGAAATGACTATAACTTCGGTCCAATTTCTGGAATAGTCACGCAATTTGCCAGTTATGGATATGTGGCTCCTACTAATCACTATGCAAAAAATGGGTGGTATATATAAAGTGCCATGTCCACTATTAACAAATATTTATAACTTCAGATCTGATAGAGATTTACGGACAAAATTTTACGGGAAGGAACATATAGACATTGTAAAGCTATATGCAAGAAATATGGTTGATCAGGGAAAAGATACGCTCAATTTTGATATAAAGAACTTTCGGGTCTAAAATTAAAATTAGCCTACCTATGCTCGTATTGATGCCATCGGAATAAAAATTGGCAGAAATATACATGGGGTCCATAATAGTATGTGTGCAGAATATGGAGATCAAAATACTACTGCCATGCCCACAATTAACCAAAAATCAATACTAGGTTCCTATTAAAGATTTATCAACAAAATTTCACAAGAATGCTGCGTATGCTAACTTACACACCACACAAAAAATGGGAGTGTTATTTTTACAGCCACGCCCATTATTGACATATTATTATAACTTACGACCTATACAATAGTTTTGGACAAAATTTTACATTACGTATATGGACCCTAAAAAGCCCCATACAAAATTCGGGGTCGATCAGATGAAGTATATGCCGCCCTCCCATATACTGAACTTTGGGGTCCTCACTAAAAAACAATTACCTTATCTTGCTTCTAGTGATGATATATGAATAAAAATTGGTAGATCCATACATTGGGTGTGTACTAACATGCATTCCAAATATGGGGAGATTTTTACTATTGCCACGCACACAATTAACCAAAAATGATTACTAGGTTCCTATTAAAGATTTATGAACCAAATTTCACAGAAAAGTTGCGGGTACCAACATTAAGCACCACACAAAATATGGTCGTGTTATTTTTACAGGCACGCCAACCATTGACATATTATTATAACTTACGACCTATACAATATTTTTGGACGAAATTGTATATTAGTACATATATTGATTCTATAAAGACATATACAAGAAATGGGGTCGATCAGATAAAGGCCACGCCTCCCACTTATATAATTAATTCAAGGTACCCGACCGAAAATTACCGTAGATATTCTCCTAATGATGATTTGGGAAAGGGTATTTCGAAGTCGGTCTAACCCGACTTCAGACTTCTTTACCCGTTTGACATGGCGGAGTCCAACAAAAGACAATTGTCCTGATACTAGTATGTTACTATTTCAATACTAGTTATTATGTGACTAGTCTCTAACTATTTTCCATTTGACTAGTTACAAAGTAGTTAAATTTTATGTAGTTATTTAACTAGTTTGGTTTACACTATTTATGAAATAGTAAAATTGAAAAAAACCCTTGAATTTTTTAAATTGTTTTTATTTTAAAAAATTCATATATATACGAATGTAGATAATATAATAATGTGTACTCGAACATTTATACTTATTTTTGTGCATAAATGAGGAATGTGTTAATTCAGTGTGTTCATGATGCCGCGTTTCCACTTTTCTTTCGGGCAACTTTCTGGAAATGCCTTCTTTTAACTCACTGGAAAGCTGGTACCAGACCACTAGAATGATGCAGTGTGGTGGCCACGGCGAGCTCACCGCAATGGTCGTGGTTCTCAACCCACCACACTGCATCGGGTGGAGCAACACTACAAAAAAAAACTTCAACTCACCATTTTGCCGGTTCTCAGCCGGGCATCCTCCGCCTTGACGACAAGCGAGCCCGCCCCATAATTGCCGCCTTACCGTAACATATTACACATAAATTTAAACATAACTAGACATGCTACTTTAATTTAAATAAATACCATATATACGTATATACTTAGCTTTATCCTTATTTTTAGGGGGCGGGCGGCAGCCTCCTTTTTCCTTCGGTATCAACACTTAACTCCGTTTCTCGAATGGGATGGGCCGGAAACAATAAGTTATCACTCTATTCAGCACAATCACTAATCAATGTAATATTGTAATTGAATTCAAAAAATTTTGGAACCGTCCACACTTTTAATATATCAGAACATATAACAGGAACAACCTACGAGACGAGAGACTATCCACACAAAATCAGACCTGCACCAACGAATATCCGCACTAGACTGCTTTGACCTTTTCCCAAAACGTTTGTCCTTTTCCTCTTTCTTCTCCGGCTTCATCCGCTATTCCAACTTTGACCGCTCCAGCGGTCAAGTCGGTCAGTTACCTTTGTTTCGAATTTTTACTATTCTGAGGCAGCGCCATCTCTACCTCAGAATCGTCAGGTAGGTTTTTGACTGGCCGCATTCACTAGAAAAGCGTACAAGTGGAAGGGAGAAAAGAAGGAGAGAAGCAAAACAAACATACAGACAGTAGACGCCAAAAACCACGATCGCAACAAAGCTTTCCTAAGATGTATCTGGCAGCTATGGGGAGATGGCAGCAACTCAATTGCAACTGCAAGAAATGTATTAAAATATAGTGAATTAGAATCTACAATCATTGAATATTTTTTTAATAATCACCCATTATCACGCTATAGAGATTTGTTAATTATTAAAATAACTCTCTGCTTTTTGATCAATCTCCTAATGCTTCTCCATGCATTTCAATAAAACTTTTTTTTATATACTATTATTATTTATTTTGAAATAATTATTTATTTTGAAATTATATGTTATTTATTTTATATGTTAATAATTTTAAGTAATTATATATTTATTAGATAATATATTAATTTTTCACTTGATGAATTTTGCGATATTTTAACAACGATATTTTAAAACAGGAAAGGATTATCTCAAAAATGAGGAAGTACAAAAAGCAAATGAAATTATAAAAATAATAATAACTGCTATTCTTCCAATTCCAATGTTTGTCTTTACTTCTCTTTTTATCAAATTGAGAAGAAAGGAACAAAAAATACTCAAAATGTATTATACACACAATGAAGTGCCGCAGAGGTAAGCAACTGTTTAGCTTAAAAATAAGTTTTGAACTAGTAACTCAACCACTTAAGTTTTTACTACTAAAATTAACAGTATATTTTGAAGACTGTCTATAATTTTTACAACAGGGTAGTAATTGTCTATTAGTTTAGATAAGTATTTAAACAATGTATGCTAAACATAAGCACACTACTAATAGCAACGCCATTACAAAAGTATAAACGTAAATTTTTAAATATAAAAAAAGAAACTAATAAAACTAAATAGAAGACAAACTATACATCTTACTAGAAATCATAATAAACATAAGAAAAAGCCCAAGCATACTATTAAAACTATGGAAATAAAACTAGACAAATATATAATATTAGAAACAATTCCAAGACATACGAGGTGCAGAGACTGCAAGAGACATTAAGGACTGTAACGACTCCTTTTCTATAGTTGGGGTAGACTCAGCGGCTTCCAGGTGTCGTGTACAGAAAATTTATATATTCAATTCCACCAGGGCTACTATAGTTTAAATTTCTTTATTTATTTAAAATATTTTAATAAAGTTTACTACTACGGACTTAGTTAGTCCTTACAATAATATTCAATTGATCTTAGGTCTATCACTTGGGGTACTACTCTTCGCGTGCCTAGCTAAGGTTTTATTTTGTTGTCCTTGTCCCTATAGGTGAACTGTCATGTTGCAGATCTATGTGCCTCAGTTAGAAAACGATTGAAAACCAGATGTTCTCACTGAGGCTTTAAGTTCTGGTAGCGTATGGGTCTTAGCGAGAAAACGATTGAAAACCAGATGTTCTCGCTAAGTCCTCAAGTTCTCGTAGCGTATGTTACTTAGTGAGAAAACGATTGAAAACCAGATGTTCTCACTAAGTCTCTAAGTCTCTGTATCGTTTGTGTCTCAGTGAGAAAACGATTGAAAACCAGATGTTCTCACTGAGTTCGTAGCGGATGTGTCTAGTAGAATAGGTCTTGTCCAGTCGGCGGTATGTAACAAAAGAAGCTCGGATATATTCGGCGGTCTGTTGTAGTTGCTTGTCCTTTGATCACCTTCGCCGCTTTGTTGTTGTTCTTCTGTTTGTTGCTATCCTGAGTATTTGTCCTTTGATCACCTTCATCGCTTTGTTGTTGTTCTTCTGTTTGTTGCTGTCCTGATCATTTGTCCTTTGACAACCTTCAATAGTGTTTTGTTATTGTGGACATTTGCCCTTCGTTCACCTTTGCAGCTTTGTCGATTTTTTCCATCACACAATTATTTTATGTATAATTTTCTTCTTTTTCTCTTTGTGTTTTGTCCGTACTGGTGGCATGCATAGCGATCGTTCTGTCGTGCTACTTTTGTGATTAGTATTCGTTTCTACATGTCGTTGATATATTCTTTAGTGAACGAAAATATTCGGCAAGCTCGGTTCCTACTGGGTACTCAACTTCTGGGTTTTGCTTGTATTTGTTGTA
This sequence comes from Clusia tigrina, assembly GCA_920105625.2. Lineage (NCBI taxonomy): Eukaryota > Metazoa > Arthropoda > Insecta > Diptera > Clusiidae > Clusia > Clusia tigrina. Next base: position 84,581,498 of record OV050030.1, on the reverse strand, counting down.
ATAATCCAAATGTGGGTGTCTCTTTTAGTTGGAATTAATTCAATGTTGCGTTGCATTAGTCGTGTAGGCTTTTGCTATTTTCTTAAATGCCATACTTGGGTTTGTTACTCATGGCGTGTGTGTGTATAAAGGTTCCTACACGGCGCTCGTTGGTTTTGTTGTGAGGCAAAATTTATGTTTGTAAATTTTGGTCCTCACAGAACGTAGCTGGAATAAAGAAAAATTTTCAAAATACAAACACAACAAATATAAATTGGTTAATGCAACAACTAAAACAGATAATAGACTCAGAGAACGAAGAAGACGAACAAATAGTAGAAATAGCGTCGTTCAGTTTATAAACTTCTTCAAAATCGTTTCCCAGTTTCGCAGGTAACTTCAGAGAGTTAGACAGCTTTCTGATAACTGCTGAACTACTTAAGAAATCACTTAAGGAATCAGGAAAAACTGATTTATTACAAAACATTAACAATGCCAAAGTAACCGCTAAGGGTACGAACTTCAATAGGCAATTACTGACAACCATATAGCTTACAATTACTTAGTACAGTCTTAAAACAAAGATACAAAGACAACTGTACCACAACCATAAGCTAGACAAGGCAACATACAGTAAAGAAACTAAAAATAAATACATACAAAGAAAACATACTAACAGATATAGAAAATTTAATTATATTCGGTATTGAAGAATTAGCAGCAATAGCTACTGAGGCAGAGAAAAATGATATAACGAGGACAAATAAAAAATTAGCACTAGACATATTTAAAAAAGGTTTGAATGAAAATTACAAAGCGACAATCTTTGCTGCGAAACTATAAGATCTAGCAGAAACGTCAGAATTGGCACTTGAACTTGAGGACGAATTTCTGACAATGCCAAATACATCACAACTCATGCCTTTAAGGCGTAATAATCCATTCAACGCACAACACAACGCTTACAGTGTAAGACCCAATTTTAGCGCACCACGCAGAAACAATTCGTTTTACCCTTCTTCACAGTACACAAGCAATTCAAGATACAATTTCAGCACGCGCTTTGACAACTCGTACAACAAAAACAGAAACAACTTGTAAGAACTAAAATCTTCTGTGGGGAATTTTGGCCCACACTACAGGTGACAGAGTCGCTACGAAACTATATACACACAAACATCATGAATAACAGACCCGAATAATTGCATTGAGGAAACGCCCACAATGCCAACCGAAGCAACTGGAGTGAAAACTTAACGAAAAAAACTACAAACGTTGTAACCAATTAGCGCGGCCGTGGCAGGAGCACAGATCAGCAGCAGCATATTAGACCAGTTGGAATAATAGCAATTACTACAAAAGCGACCACCACAGCCAACGATCTTGCCAACCAGCGTTACGCTTGCGAAGAGAGGAAAAACACAGCGACGAAGAATACAACAAATACATGCAGAACACGAGAAGGTGAGTGCACGAACTCATCCCGCGGAATTCGCCGAGTGCGCTCGCTCGGTAATTTTACACTAACAACACGAAGAAACGAGAGCAAACCACAAGAGGGACAACGACAGAGCAACCACCACGCCAACGACCAGCAAGAACAAAGCAGAAGGAGGAATGCCAATGAAATGCTGGTTGCCAGTTAAATTGAACATAAAATATTTAACAACAACAACACTACAGGATTCCGGACAGCGCTGCTTGCAGCCAACAATACTGCAGGCCAACCAGGGACCGTTGGAGTGAGGTGGCTGACCGTCAGAAGTTGAAGGTGGCCCAAGGGCAAAATACTGCAACAACAACAAGCCTGACTGCAACAACAACAAGCCTGGCTACAACAACAAGCGAGGCCGGCCAAACGGAAGTAAAGTTACACAACGGTGGCCCGCCAATAACAACATGTGTCAGCCGCTGCGACCTGCGACTATATAAACCACGTAGCCCAAGCAGTAGGTCTCTTCGTCGATCACCAACATCCTGACTAGCAACAGCTCTACGCCATACAAAGTACAATACGAACACAGAAAGCTTAGCGAGAACATCTGGTTTTTTAATCGTTTTCTCGCTAAGCCATACACAGACAGAGCCTATAGGGATTCAGTGAGAGCCTCTGGTTTTTAATCGTTCTCCAACTGAATCATTGAGAAACATACGCCATCGAGACTTAGGGACTTAGAGGGAGCCTCTGGTTTTTTAATCGTTTTCCCACTAAGTCATACGCTGTACAGAGACCATAGGAAGTCAGTGAGAGCTTCTGGTTTTTAATCGTTCTCCCACTGAGTCACAGAGATACACACTTACCGCGACGTAGAGGCATGAAAACAAGTACACATTGAATAAGTTATTTATACAAACATAGAGTTAAGGAAGTAGAATTGTTTCGAGCAAGGACTAACAAGAGTCCACAATCAATAGTCTAAATAAATACACTGAAACTAATTTAACTCGCAGGATTTTTATATTTTTCTGTATACGACCCCTGGAGCCGCTGAGTTTTACCCCAGCTATAAAAAGAGTCGTTACAGTGGCGCCCGAGCAGGGACTATAAAACAAGGAAATTCAACGCATCTGTCGCCTACCCATTGTCTTCACCATTAACCAAGAAAATCACAGGATGGGGAAAACAAGCTGGGTGTACTTGCTACGGAAAGATGAGTTGGTGATTTTTGCGGAGGAATTCGGTTTGGAAACTACAGGCACAGTAGATGACCTCCGAAAGCGGCTTTCTGAGTTTTTCACAGAAACGGTACTGACTCAGGAGCAACAATACCGGTTGATGAATCTAGAAGGCAGGCATGTTAAAAGCATATCACCAAGGCCGGCTGCATCAATAGTTCCCAGCGAAACTCTGGAAGTGGACAGGCCAAGCACACACGCAGGTGCAACTCTACCAGCGTGGAATCCAGAGGTACGGGGAATACCACAGTATCCTTACGTTTCACCTGCACCAATGGATCAACAATACAACGGGTCTACACAGCACGCCGCTGTTATTGATCTTTGCTGCGAAACTATAAGATCTAGCAGAAACGTCAGAATTGGCACTTGAACTTGAGGACGAATTTCTGACAATGCCAAATACATCACAACTCATGCCTTTAAGGCATAATAATCCATTCAACGCACAACACAACGCTTACAGTGTAAGACCCAATTTGAGCGCACCACGCAGAAACAATTCGTTTTACCCTTCTTCACAGTACACAAGCAATTCAAGATACAATTTCAGCACGCGCTTTGACAACTCGTACAACAAAAACAGAAACAACTTGTAAGAACTAAAATCTTCTATGGGAAATTTTGGCCCACACTACAGGTGACAGAGGCGCTACGAAACTATATACACACAAACATCATGAATAACAGACCCGAATAATTGCATTGAGGAAACGCCCACAATGCCAACCGAAGCAAATGCAGTGAAAACTTAACGAAAAAAACTACAAACGTTGTAACCAATTAGCGCGGCCGTGGCAGGAGCACAGATCAGCAGCAGCATATTAGACCAGTTGGAATAATAGCAATTACAACAAAAGCGACCACCACAGCCAACGATCTTGCCAACCAGCGTTACGCTTGCGAAGAGAGGAAAAACACAGCGACGAAGAATACAACAAATACATGCAGAACACGAGAAGGTGAGTGCACGAACTCATCCCGTGGAATTCGCCGAGTGCGCTCGCTCGGTAATTTTACACTAACAACACGAAGAAACGAGAGCAAACCACAAGAGGGACAACGACAGAGCAACCACCACAGACAGTGCCTATAGGGATTCAGTGAGAGCCTCTGGTTTTTAATCGTTCTCCAACTGAATCATTGAGACACATACGCCACCGAGACTTAGGGACTTAGAGGGAGCCTCTGGTTTTTTAATCGTTTTCCCACTAAGTCATACGCTGTACAGAGACCATAGGAAGTCAGTGAGAGCTTCTGGTTTTTAATCGTTCTCCCACTGAGTCACAGAGACACACACTTACCGGGACGTAGAGGCATGAAAACAAGTACACACTGAATAAGTTATTTATACAAACATAGAGTTAAGGAAGTAGAATTGTTTCGAGCAAGGACTAACAAGAGTCCACAATCAATAGTCTAAATAAATACACTGAAACTAGTTTAACTCGCAGGATTTTTATATTTTTCTGTATACGACCCCTGGAGCCGCTGAGTTTTACCCCAGCTATAAAAAGAGTCATTACAAACTACAATAACACTCACTTTGCAAACAACAGAAACTACAACTACAGTAATATAAATTTCAGTAACAGAAACAATGATTACAACGACAGGAATTTCAATAATCGGAACAACAGCAACTACAGAAACAACAGCTACAACTCTCCAGGCAGATACCAGAACAACAGAAATACTTTGTGGCCACGGAAAACACTACAAGTATTTTCCGCACACACAACTCATATACAACATGCAACATCCCACAGCCTAAAATGGTAACCCCCCTCGCACGCTAAATGCAACAACAAAACGAGTAAAGAAGTCTGAAGTCGGGTTAGACCGTCTACGAAATACCCTTTACCTTTCCTTGTGCGTGCGGGCTCAACAATGGGGATGTTTTCTTCATAAATCATCATTAGGAGCATACTAACGGTAATTTTTGGTAGGGTAACTTGAAATGATATTATCGACATCATTTCTTGTGTATGGCTTTGTAATATCTTCAGATGCCATCTGTCGATTCTGTGGAGAAAGTGACGAAACCTCACTGCACCTGATCACAGACTGCGGGCCATTGGCACACAAAAGACACAGGTGCTTTGGAGAATATATCTTAGATATGAGCAACTTCATTCCTCCAACATATATGAATCCCTGTCGGAAATTAACCTGACAGAAGATTTATAGATGAGACTATCCTCATCTTTCAAATAAATAGGGGCATCACAATAGATCTTTCAGGTCGCAGTGTATAACACCCTTAAATATATCTATATATCTATCTATGGCTTTGTAGTGTCAATATACCACTAATATAAAATTTCATCCAAAAATATTGTATAGGTCGTAAGTTATAATAATATGTGAATAGTGGGCGTGGCTGTAAAAACAAAACCCCCATTTTTTGTGCGGTGTTTAATGTTAGTACCCGCAACATTCCTGTGAAATTTCGTTGACAAATCTTTAATAGGAACAGAGTAATGATTTTTGGCTAATTGTGGGCGTGGCAGTAGTAATATTCTGCCCATATTTGGAATGCATGCTAGTACAGACCCAGTGTATACATCTACCAATTTGTTTTCATATATCATCACTAGAAGCATAGATAGGGTAACTGTCTTTAAGTGGGGTCCCCAAAGTTCATTATATTAGGGTGGCGTATCCTTAATCTGATGGACCCCAATTCTTGTATATGGCTTTGTAGGGTCCATATACGTACTACTACAAAATTTTGTCCAAAAATATTATATAGGTCGTAAGTTATAATAATATGTAAATAGTGGGGTTGGCTGTAAAAATAACACGCCCATTTTTTGTGTCGTGTGTAAGTTAGCACCCGCAGCATTCCTGTGAAATTTTGTTGATAAATCTTTAATAGGAACTCAGTTATGATATTTAGCTAATTGTGGGCGTGGCAGTTCTATTATGATCTCAATATTCTGCACACACACTATTATGGACCCCATGTATATTTCTGCAAATTTTTATTCCGCTTGCACCAATACGAGCATAGGTAGGCTAATTTTAATTTTAGACCCGAAAGCTCCTCATATCAAAAGTGGGCGTGTCTTTTCTCTGAGCAGCCCCATTTGTTGCAGATAGCTTTGTAATGTCCACATGTTCCTTCCCGTAAAATTTCGTCCGTAAATCTCCACCAGATCTGAAGTTAATAATATTTGTTAATAGTGGGCGTGGCACTTAATATACACCGCCCACTTTTTGCATATTGTTTAGTAGGGTCCACATCTCCATAAATTTCAAATTACGTCACGATTCCATCAATCGGACCGAAGTTATAGTCATTTTAAAAAAGCTGAAAAAACTTCCTTATATGGGAGTTAGGCGTGGTCTTTGTCCAAATCGGCCCATATAGCAATCTGGTTCTGTATCTTAGTCCAGACTATACTTTTGCAAAATTTCATTAAGATAGCTCTAACGGTGTAGAAAAAAAGTGGCCACAGACGGACAGACGGACGGACCGACAAAATAAAAATGGCTTAGAAAGTGATTCTGATCATATCTGTATATACTCGTATATGTCCATACCTACCATACCTCCTTCTCGAAATTGCAACCCCTCTCAAAATCACAAAGTTAGTATACCCTATTTACCTATTTTAAAGGTAAAGGGTATAAGCAGCATACAAGAAAAATAAAACATTTACACACAGACGATCGGACCAATAAGCGTAACGGTTTTAATGATCTCAGAAACGTAAAGTGTTCTACTGAACACTACAGCGACCAAAGGCGGAACCCGGAGAAAAACGAGAGAGAAACAAACACAAAGCATTCAGCAGGCGGAGTACAAATAAATATTTGTACCAACAACAACAACAGTACAGCGACCGAAGGCGGAACACGGAGAAACAGAAACACGCCAACCGATCGCAAGCGCAAAGCAGTAAACAGGCGGCGTACAAATAAATATGTATAACAACAACAACAACAACAACAACAACAACAACAGTACAGCGACCGAAGGCGGAGCACGGAGAAACAGAAACACGCCAACCGATCGCAAGCGCAAAGCAGTAAACAGGCGGAGTACAAATAAATATTTATTGCAACAACAACAACAGTACAGCGACCGAATTCGGAACACGGAGATACAGAAACACGCAGCGGTCAAGCCGCACTGACTGCAGGCAAACAACTCTGCTGGTCAACTAGAGGTATTATAACGAGGTGGTTCACCAGCAGAAGTTGAAGGTAGCCCAAGGACAACTGGACCACAATAACAACAAGCTCTGATCCCATGGCAAGCTTTCGCTTTATAAGCGGAGTGGCCCGGAAAGTGTGTCTCTTTGATCCAGCATCGTTCAGTAAGTATACAACGCACCAAGCTCCTAGAGACACCGGTAGTGACTACGAATATTATTGACAATAAATAAAACGCATTTCGAGCGACTCTCCCTGGGACACATACGCAACATAGACAGCGCCAGGAGATTATGGTTTTGACCGACTCTCCCTGGGACACATACGCAACATATACAGAGCCAGGAGTTTATGGTTTTGACCGACTCTCCCTGGAACACATACGCAACATTGACAGAGCCAGGTGTTTATGGTTTTGACCGACTCTCCCTGGGACACATAAGCGACACAAACAGCGTCAGGAGTTTATCGTTTTGACCGACTCTCCCTGGGACTCATACGCAACGTAGACAGAGCCAGGAGTTTATAGTTTTGACCGACTCTCCCTGGGACACATAGGCAACATAGACAGAGCCAGGAGTTTATGGTTTTGACCGGCTCTCCCTGGGACAGATATGCAACAAAAAACAGAGCCAGGAGTTTATGGTTTTGACCGACTCTCCCTGGGACACATACGCAACATAGACAGGACCAGGAGTTTATGGGTTTGACCGAATCTCCCTGGGACACATAGGCAACACAAACAGAGCCAGAAGTTTATGGTTTTGACCGACTCTCCCTGGGACACATACGCAACATAGACAGCACCAAGTGTTTATGGTTTTGACCGACTCTCCCTGGAGACTAGCGTAAACCACGGACACTACCACGAACACACAGACAGGGTAGGGTAGTAGTAAAATATATTTATATATGTATAGGAAATAGCTAGTAAGAAAACTATTTGATTCAATTTTGAAAATAAATAAAGACACTTAATAAAACCAATACGACATCGATTAAAGTAATCATGGTTCGCTTGCTTGTTACTTATTTTGCACAGTGAAATGTCGCCTGTGTCTATTAAGAATGTCATTGGTTTATTTTTGTATATCAATGTGGCGTAATTTGTGGTACTGTCCGAATTTTGTACATATCTTGGTTTGCAGAATGTTTATGCATTCTGGACCTTGGTCGTTTCCCTCATTGTGTATCAAGTTTACGGCGACATTTCTCTATGTAAAATAAGTAACAAGCAAGCGAACCATGATTACTTTCCTGACGAGAAATGCAAATGGACGGGTTTCACGAATGAAGAGGTGTACTCTGGAAATCAAATATAACTAAAAATAGAAGAGGAAATTTGTGACCACATTTCCCAACTGGTAAACAAAGCATCCTCAATAGAAACAGATGACATGCTAGGTAGTGACTTTTTCAAAAAGTTAATATAAAAGATAGCCTTTGAAATGTTTACAATTTCCATATACTCGTACGTAAACGAACAAACCATAACCATACCTAAGCATACCAAATCAAATGATACACAACAAATCAAAATACCCGTAAGAATAGAAATAATACAACCCGTAAAACTGAACATAAACGAAGATAAGATAATTCTAAACAAATAATTAAAAGAAGGCATATTTCTAAGTAATTCTATAGCACTAAAAAACGGCATAACCCACATAAAAATATTAAATACAACCAACACAAAGTTAATTCTAGACGGCATATAGTTTGAAGCTGACTAACTGAAAAACTATGACATACTAAAGTACAATACACTGCACTGTTACAACGAAGCACAACTACAGAAAATATTCGATACGTTACATTTTAAATGCACAGATGAAAAAGCAAAAATCCAACTCATAAACATTCTAAGCCAATACCAAGAAGTTTTTAATCTTGAAGACGAACAATTTAAAAAAAAACAAGCGCCTTTTCGAATTGGATGTATGCTTTTTAGCTGGAGTAAGCGACCTGGATGCATGTCAAACAGGCTTTACTGAACTATTTAGAAATTTGTGAAGAAAGCATGAGCTTAGTCCATAATTTGACGCGTCTACTACAATGATACTCTGTTGCGGATGGATATACGTAAGCAGCAAATTTGAGTTTAGAATCGTCTTCAAAGTGTTAAAATATTTGCGATGACTTTCTGCCTGTTGCCACTCATTGTTTGCTTTAAACAACTCGACCAGTGGGCCTCTATTTTGCCTCATATTGTTTACAAATTTGCCATAGAAATTTATGACACCCAAAAAAAAATTCTGAAACATTAGCCGGTTTCGGCATTTGATTGATGGCTAGAACTCGTTCGGGGCTAGGCTGTGTTGGGGTGGTGTCCGCTTGCTTGTCGACGGGAGACGTCCTGTCGCGGTTCGCTGGGCGCGTAGCTGAAAACTTTAAAACCACTAGCTCTAAATAAGCACTGTACTATTTTGGGTTTAAAACAAAAAGAAGCTTTCTTAAAATACTAGTTCTTATATACTATTTACAAATAAACATTACAGTCTACGACTTGACTTTTCTGGTGTTCCAGTTACGCAAATGTTATTTGGTGTCAGTTGCTCAAGCCAAATGACCTACTGAAAGTAAAAGTGTCGTCGGTGCATTCTAAATGCCCCTCGTCAGCTTGACTGCGAAACTGTGACACCCTAAAAGTTTACATCGTAATTAATGCATAAGTACTATTCATTTACAATATTTGCACCCTCAAAATATGTGCGTTCTTAATGAATTTAATAGGAGCCGCTGCTGTGAGTCAACTACGCGTAGGTAGCTTGATTCTAACTCACAACATCCCTACCCTCTTTCTAAAAGAAGTTAGTGCAACTAACTTCTATTAAATCTCTACAATATTTTTCTTGCACTGCAAAGAATTATGTGCATCGATTTAACTCTATATTACATACATAGGTTAGGTTAGGTTAGGTTAATGTGGCAGCCAGTTCAAGGACCAGCTCACTCAGACCACCATGGGTCCATTGTGATACCACCGCGCCACAACGCACCTCCGACTCACTCGTCACACCATTTTGAAGCCCTAATAAAGCGCAGGATTTGTTTGATCTTCGCGCTAGACGCCTCTGTAAGAGAGCTAAAAGCGTATTTGCCTAAAGAGCCCGCTCTGCTTCTGGCCAGAGCGGGGCAAGTACAGAAGAGATGCTCCACAGTCTCCTCCTCCTCCTCATCCCCACAGCTTCTGCAGTATTCATGAGAGAATATTCATCAGAATCCCAGCCTGAGAGCATGTCTGCCGAAAAGCCAGTGAGCAGTGATACATGCCACGACCTTAGAGATATTCTCTCTCGGCAGGGCAAGCAAGTCTATAGTTTTCCTACTATTAAGTTCCGGCCACATTAGCCTAGTCGTTAAGCAAGTGCCCTCTTGTGCCCAAGACCCATTGGTCTCACGCACGACCCTATCCTTCAGCATCAGTTTACAGGTGGCAATATTACATACATATAATTGGTTTTTATTTATTTATTTTTTTTTAAATCGCCTTATTTGGGTTCTATCACGGTTTTTATTTTTTTCTTTTTTATTCGTTTCTTTTCCATATTATTTTTTTTCTAGCTTTTTTTTTCTTTTGTAGTTTTTTTTTCTTTACTTTGTTTTTGTTTTTCCTTATTTTTATCTATCATTTTTTTCATATTCCCCTTTTTATAATTTGGTCTTTAATTGACTCTTTTCTCATTGGCGTATATACAAAACACTTGAAGTGTCCGGACAGTGTAAGTTGAAGTCAAACCAGTAGAGTGTTCTAAACGGAGTTTGCTTCGTTGATACATGCACAGTATTGTTGTGTACATGCATTGCAGTGTTTAACCATTGATCCCAATTCGAGCCGCCTTCCTTGGCAAAACTGCGCAAGTACTCGGCCAGAGGTCGATGACTACGCTCCAATTAGCCATGCGCCTGTGGATGATATGGTGTTATATGCAATTTCTTGATTCCCAGCATTTTACACGTTTCTGAGAATAGTTTTGACACAAAATTTGAACCATTGTGGGTTATCAAGACCTATGGTATGTTGTACCATGCTATAATTTCGTCATATAATGCCTTGGCTACCGTACTTGCTTCAGCATCGGGTATCGCCACGCACGCCATATACTTTGAGAAATCGTCTTGGAACGTCAATATGTACTTGTTTCCAGAAACTGTCTCAGGTAAAATACCTACAATATCCATATGAACTTTATCAAATGGCTGTTTTGGTGTGTCAGTTAACACCATTGGCATCTTCGTTAACCTTGAACTCTTATTGGCCTGGCATTTTGGGCAACTCTTTACATAATTTTTAACGTCTTTGAGCATACCTTTCCATTTGAATACTCGTCTAATTCTGTCATGAGTTTTCCAGAATCCCTGGTGTCCTCCTAGCGGTGAATCATGAAAACCCTTTTACACAGCCTGGATATCTTTTTTATCCTCCAGCCATTCCACATTACTGGCTGCTTGTTTATTGGCATCGAAACACGCAATGCTAACATCTCTTGTCACATCAACTTTATTTTCTGGCCTTCTCTCGGTCTTCTCCTTATCTGACCGTGCTTTGGCCCTCGTTTGTTCATTGGCATCGAAACACGCATTGCTAACATCTCTTGTAACATAAACTTTATTTTCTGGCATTCTCTCGGTCTTCTCCTTATCTGACCGTGCTTTGGCCCTCGTTGATACCTTCTGTGCCAGCGGTACTCTGCTGAGTGCGTCCGCATTCAGATTCTTTTTCCCAGGTTTGTATATGATTTCAAAATCATACTCAGACAATTTGTGTCTGAACCTGGCTAGCCTAGCCGTTTGGTCTTTCATATTGGCTATGCCTCTCAACGGCTGGTGATCAGTGTATATCTCAAATGGGCGACCTAGCAGATATGCCCTAAAATTCTTCGTAACTCACACTATGGCTAGGAATTCCTTCTCTATTGGGGAGTATCTTTTCTCCGTATCGCTAAGCGCCCTGCTTGCGAATGCTATTGGTCGGTCATTACCGACTTCCCCTTGTGACAATACTGCCCCTAATGCTTCATTGCTACCATCAGTGGTCAACAAAAAAGTTTGCTCAAAGTCGGGGTACGCCAAAATTGGTGGCGAGCTAATTATTTCTTTTAGCCTCTCGAATGCTTGCTGACATCTCTCTGTCCATTCGAACTTTGCCTCTTTTCGTAGCAACTTGTTAATTGGCAACGCAGTTCCGGCTAGTCCTTCCACGAACTTCCTGTAATAGTTCACTAGTCCTAGGAATGCTTGCATTTCTTTTCTATTTCTTGGAACCGCTAAATTTTTAACGCATTCCACCTTCTGCGGGTCAGGCAGTGCTCCTGCCTCTGAGCAACGATGGCCTAAATAAACCACCTCTCTTCGCAAAAATTGACACTTCTCCGTGTTCAATTTCAAATTGTGTTCTCGTAATTTCTGGAGTACCTTGCACAAGCGTTGCGTTTGCTGCTGCAAGTTCTTCCCGTAAATTACAATATCATCGAGATACACAAAACAATCTAACTCTTGCAAGCCTGTTAGCACATGGTTCATTAGCCGTTGGAAGGTAGCCGTGCTCCTGTTAATCCAAACGGCATTCTGTTAAACTCATAATGCCCTAAACCGGTGCTGAACGCGGTTTTCTGCTTATCTTGGGTATCCACCAGAACTTGGTGGTAGCCACTCGCTAAATCAAGTGTTGAAAAATATTTACTATACCCCAATTGATCCAGAATTTCTTCTATCCTTGGAATTGGGAACAATTGCTTGATAGTGGCGTTCAATTTCCTAAAATCGACGACCATTCTCCACTTCTTCTGACCCTGAGCACCTCCCTTCTTTGGTACCAAAATTATTGGTGAGTTCCAAGGCGAGATACTCGGTGAAATTATGTTATCCTTTAACATTCCTTCCACTTGCCTGTTTACCTCATCTTTGTGAGCTTGCGGCAATCTGTACTGTTTCTGGTTAATTGGTGCTTGATCCACTCTAGTAGGTATTTCATGCTCTACCTCTGGTGTATATGTTAACTGGTCTCCTTCCAGCAAAAATATGTCATGGAATGACGCACAAATGGCTTCTATTGATGCCTTCTCTTCTGAATTCAAGCTTGGGTCTAACTTCAGTGATTCTAGCACTCTCTCCATTCTTTTTCTTATATCAACTTTTTTAATCTGATTTACCGATCTATAATTCGGTTCCTTAAAATTATCATAACTAGTGAACTTGGGCCTAAAATCCTCATCCATCAGGTAGTCCTTTTCCGATGCGTTGAGTACGCAAGCGTACACCTTACCCTTGTCAACGTGCGTTATGGTTTCTCCCATATATGCGCCCTCCGCTAGCTGCTGCTTGTGCAAAACAACAGGCCTAAGTTTCGTATTTACATGCATAGTAACTACTCTGGTTGACCTTCCGTTTACTACCTCCATACCACACTTCTTAACCCTAGTCACGGTTCCTTTCCATGACATTAATGGAAAATTAAGGATTCTATGCTTGTTGTTATCATAGAATGATAACTGCTTGCCGAGCGCATCCAGTATGGTGCGTCGCCAAAGATTATCGCGGCCAATTATCCCATCAGCCGGGATACCTTTCCTATCCACTTCCATTGCGTGCACTCTAAAACTCATACCCTTAACTCCACTGTGCCCTATTCTGAGCGACCCCAATGTCCTAATGCACAGTCCAAACGCTCCGTTAAGCGTTCTTAAGTCCATTTGATTAATGTCTAGCAACTTCCGTAAAACACTAGATTTTACGAGGCTAGTGTCCGCCCCTGAATCTACTAATAGCACTAGCTTTCCCCTAGCTGCCTCATTGCAGGGTATCTCGATAAAAGCATCTCCTATCATGCTCACAACGAAACAACGCCCTTTTGATTCCAAAATGGACGCGTATCTACTTCCTAACTCTTCCAATTTTCTCCTCCATGCACCACAGTTATCCTTTACAATCCTATACTCCCTCAAAATTACCGTGAATATCTTAACTATACACCCTCGTACCACGTACGCGGCGATTGGCCTATACTCTCTAAGCTTATTAAAACTTAATCTAAGTACTAGAATCATCACAGTTACCCAAATCAATACGCAATCAAAAATTTTTTCCCGGAGAGACTCTTGCTCCTCCGTATCTTGAACCATTGTTCTTACGATACTCGGTACATGGTATTGGAGAGCCTCTTGCTCCTCCTTTTCCTGGACTGTAATTCCTACATTACCAGTCACACGTACCTCCGGCCTAACTGTTACTTCCTTTCTTTTGGCTTTCCAGTCTACTGGCCTCGACTGGGCCGCTGGAAGTTTCCCTGGTTCCTTTGTTGGAATTGCCTATCCCTGCATTCCGCTGCCCGATGTCCCATTCGTCCACATGAGAAACATTTCAACCCCTGTTGAGTGTTGCCTATCCTTGGTTAACTTGTAGAATTCCAACTTGGTCGCTGCTGACCACTCCCAGTGTTGAAAGGATTCCTTCCTTGGAAAATTCCTTCCGTTGAATTAACTAGTGGACTACTACCCCTGCTGTCCCTTAAGGGTGGATCCGGGCGCCTCGTACCCGGCTGCCTTCTATTCCGACTCCATTCTGTGTCTCCTTGGCACTGTCTACTTTCCTCATGACCATAAGGCGTGTTTTTGCGTGTAACGCATTCATCCCTTGTATGCCCTGGCTTACGGCAGAATGAGCAAATAGGTTTCCTCGGCTGGAATCTCTCGACTAGGAATCCTTGGTATCTTTGTTGCGGAACTTGATCCATCAATCAGCCGACTCCCCTTGGGTTCCGCTGCTGTACCGGTCCTACCTCTGCAGGAGCATTATTCCAACAGATTCCACCTGTTGTTGCTCGCTGTTGGATTGCTGCTTCGGCGGAAGAGACCGCTCCAATTCTGCCATACTCCTCTGCGTGAGATTAAGAGTATAATTAGCCAAGTCCCTATTTATCAGATCTGCTTTAAACACAGAAATCATAGCTCGTTCTACTTGAGCCTTGTATGCTGCAACGTTTCCTGAAAACTGCCTGTTGTCTTCTGTCTCAGCCGCGTTCCCCAGAGACTGGAGCCTCCGTCCCCAGGCTCTCAATTCTTCCCCTGGTTTCTGAGTTGATTCCTGTATTTCCCGTACAAGACTTTTGTTTTAAATATGTCCGATCTAAAAGTGCGTATAACTCCGGCAGGGTGCTTACTGAGCTATGCGTTAGTAAATCAAACGCATCACCTGTGGTTCTTTGTCTAATACACTTTATCAAGTGTTCCCCTTCTGCTTCCGGAACTGTTCTGTTGCGCTAACTCACAACCTTCTTTGAAGCGCCGTATCTCAGTTCTCAGATCATACAACTCGACTCCTGAGAACATGGGCACCAGCTTCTCCACCGCATGAGCTACTTCCAGAATGCCCAATTTACTCCTACGTGCTAGCTTAAGTTCTGATAAAAAATTAGCGTTAAACTCTGTGGGGGTTTCCAGATTTTCTTCTCTCGAATCTGAGAGGTACTTAACCTGTGACGGACTCAAACTTATTAATCTTCGACCGTTTGTTCGTACAGGTGAAAGACTGTCTACTGTATCGAGACTTTCCTGTACCGTTACTGCTTCTGGCTCCTTTGGTGGATATCCCTTATTTTTATTATCTATGGAACTTCCTGGAGAAAATGGCTCGACACTGATTTCAGATGCGTCAAACAAAAACTCCGCTTCACTCTATTCACTCAATACTAATCTGGGCTTTACCACACGACCTATCCCTTCCGGAGTTAAATACTCCGGCCAGCGAACTTTTGGTGGCAAAGCTAGTACTGTCTGAGAGGTTGAAGCCGATCTTACTCTTGCTGGCTTAGCAGTTGCCCCGATTCACTTAAGCTCTAAATTTTCCTTCTCCAGATACGATGCGGCTTCCTCAGTTTCCCGGAGTTGCCTAGAAAGTACTCTGGTTTTATTCTCGAGAAATTCCGTATTTATCTTCAATTCCTCTGTATCCTTGAAGACTTGAACAAATTTTTCCTCCGTCCGACTCTGAATAGTCGCTAACGCTTGGTCTGCTGCTTCCAAAGTTGACAACTTTCCACCGTCTCTCGCTAATCTCCAGAGTACCTGGGCTTCACTCTTGCTGGTTGCCGCTTGTTCAAACAATTTTTCTGCGAATAATATTACCTCAGTTTGTAAAGACCTAAGCTTGTCTTGAGCCTTGTCCTCCTGCGAACTAGGACTATCTTCCTGTGCTTCCAGCTCTTCTAGATCCAATCTGAATTTGGTCAAACAGTTCTGTGTCAAACCGTTGACATGTAACGGGTAATCCTTGGTGAAGTACTCCTTGTCACCACAACAGTCCTTAAAATTTAACAACTCCTCGTTGTTATTATTGAATGTATTCAACAAGGCTTCTAATTCCGCTATGCGCTTACGGTAGTACACGCTGTTTTTCCTTGCTTTGCTATCCTTTCTACAATTCCAGATTCTCTTATGGATTGCCTCGCTCTGCAGCTTTTGAGCTTCCAGCAATCTTATAGCTTCTCTTGGCGTTTCCATAGACCGAGCAAATTCTTATCTATGACGCCGTAATAAATGCTACAAATTCGTTTTCTTACTATTGTATATAAATTTTATTAATCAACAAATACTTTTTTTTTAAAACTAGTTGTGATACTTAAACTAACAAATTAAGAATAACAATGATACTATGCCTATAGCATTCCACGTCTCTCGCATTGTTGCTCCTCCAATTGGCATACCTCTTGCCACAATCTATTTGCATGTTCCCACGGCATAGGGACCTCCACAGTTTGCTGCTCCTTCAGTATTTCTCTTAAACACGCCAGTCGCTTTCGTTCCCGCTTTTGCTCTCCTCCTCTTTTCCTAATCCCAAACCGCTTTCCGTCCTTCAGCAACAACGTTATATTCTTCAGTTGTCGCTCAGTGCGTCCAGGTTCGTCTCTAACTTTTGTTTTCTTTAAAATCAAAGAAAAAAACAATTGTGATTGATTAGATTCTCACTAAACACGTTTTCGTCTATATTTTTTCATAGTGAAATGCCGCGGAAATAAACTATTAGTATAATTACTAGTATAAAAATTATACTTATATTAATAGTATAAAAAATTATACTTAATTTATTACGCAACTACCGTAGGTAAATATTGATCATTTACAATATTTCTCCTAATTCTGAAGATGTTTTTGGTTTCATAAAATTGTTTCCAAAAATCTTCATACCCAAAGAAAAATTTTACAGCAGAATCATACGCATTTTCATTTCAGTACAATGATATGCTTAGCTGCTTTGTTTTTTCGTGCGAAAAATTGCTTTAAAGTTGCTACGCAAATTGTAGTTTCGGAAGTACACAAACTTTGATGCAACAACATGTGTTGTAAACACCTCTTGAAATATTTTTGCCTAATACCCTAAGCTCAAAATGCCAAATATTTAAATCAAATGTTCTATGTTTGTTTTCAAACAACATAAATTTAGAACATCAGAATTTAAACAATACAAAAACAATTTAAATGTCTTAATATAGACTACATGGCCTTATAAACAATATAAATGTCCCTCACGACAAACAAATTCAAATCCTCTACAAAAAAAATCCTTACATCTAGGATGAACATACATAGACCGTCCGATCATACTGACGGTTTATGGTTGCCCATTCTAAGCTGCACGGTGCCTTAAGTGTCGCAGAAGTATCTACTTAGATTACGCTATAATACACTCTACTCACCATTTTATTCGATGACATCTTTCTCTTAAGGTCCGCTGTCCTTTGGATCCTTTGACTTTCGTTGCAGGATGCTTCCCTGCTTCAGGTTCCTCGCCCTGGGATTCTTCCTGTAGGTCCTTAAGACCGGCTGCGCCAAAATGTTGGGGTGGTGTCCTTGCTTGTCGACGAGAGACGTCCTGTCGCGGTTCGCTGGGCGCGTAGCTGAAAACTTTAAAACCACTAGCTCTAAATAAGCACTGTACTATTTTGGGTTTAAAGCAACAAGAAGCTTTATTCTTAAAATACTCGTTCTTATATACTATTTACAAATAAACATTACACTGTACGTCTTGGCTTTTCTGGTGTTCCAGTTACGCAATTGTTATTTGGTGTCAGTTGCTCAAGCCAACTGACCTACTGAAAGTAAAAGTGTCGTCGGTGCATTGTAAATGCCCCTCGTCAGCCTGACTGCGGAACTCGTGCAAAATCTTTATCGTGCTCTTCTTGGTATTTGCTGATACGAAAGTGCCATCAATGAACGCTGTCAGTCCTGCAAGCATTTTGTCCATGACTTGTTGAAAGATTGCTGGAAAGACTTTAACGCCGAACGCCATTCGGTTGTAGCGGAATATACCCATGTGTCTGTTTATTGTAAGTAGTTGTTTTGATTCTTCATCGACTTCAATTTGAAGAAAGCATCTGAGAGGTCGATGTGGGTAAAGAATTTTGCATTTTCCAGTTTTAAAAAAATATCCTTCGGCAACGGAAGGGGATATTGATGTCTCGAGAGCGTTGTTCAAACCTGTAGAAAAGTCGGATGCTACCGTTTGACTTTTTGATGACGACTATCGGCGCAGCCAACTCGGAGAAATTTACAAATTTTTGTGACATTGGTGTCTTGTGATCGCTGCAAATCTGCTTCAACAAGATTTAGTAATGCATAGGCCACTGGTCGGAAAACTGGCTGTATGTTTGGCTTTGTCACCAAATGTGCCTTGGCTTTACTGCAGAGAACTAATGTGTCATCGAAAAATCCGGAAAAGTTCGATTTAGATGCAAAATATTTTTATTAAATGTTACACAAATACTTCTTCCCTGGTTCGTAGCTGAGACTTGATTCCAGTTCACATTGATGGACATATCGTCAAGCTGAAGAGCTTTAATCCAGTCGATGCCCATGACGTGAGAGTCTTTTTTGGTGTAACAACGCATGTTGTTGATGTTTCGCTATCTCTGAACTTGATGTGGGAGTCAAACTGCACTGATAAATTCAGTGTTCCTATTGTGCTGCGTGCGGCACCAGTCGATATTTGAATTCTATCAACATTTTTCTCGGAGATTATTGTGATGTCAGATGCTGTGTCAAATTGTAAATCAACTTTTCTTCCATTGACTCCGAGAGTCGCGTATTTTCGCTCACCTGATAAAATTTTATTCGTGACCAAAATACCCTTTGAATGCAACTTGGCGTTCCTCGAGCCCTTCGGAAACGTTTTCGTTTCATTCTCATGTTTTTGCTTCGGGTCTGGCATTTTCTTTCTTGCGTTGCAGTAACTCTCTTTGTGGCCAACGATTTGGCACTGATCACATTTATGCCTGCTAATAATTGCCGTCGTGGACGTAGTACAAAAGAAACATGGCGATTTTGGCAGTTTGGTTTTGTGCTCGTGAGTGTGTAAACGATTCTTTTGAGCCTCTACTTGAGTCCTATTACAAAAATTAAACATATGAATTGATCTAGCGTCAATTCATTTAATTTGAATCTATCGCACTATTTGTTCACGATACCTGTTGTATTTTATAAAATCTGAGTAAGGCCCAATACACTTAATTCGTGCCGGTTACATGACAGTCACGTTCAGGCGGAACGCATTGTATTCACATTATCCATTCACATGCCGGTCACAACCTCTCAAATGTGGATGATAATGCCAGCTTTATGTGTTTGTGGAATATACTTTGCAAGAGAAGACTTTCATGGCTTCGCACCAGCTCAACCAACTACTCGTCTGAAATTTATAAAATGCATACATATATTTTGTATATAAAATTAATATGAAGTAATAATAAGAATGTACGTATGCTGTGCAATGCTAACTATTCTTTTAATAAATGCCCGAAGTTGAACTAATATGAGAGAAAACAAACAACAAATAATAGTTAAACGAAGTGGATGGCGTCGATCGTATTTATTTCACACTCACACATATGCTGGAAAATTAAGTCGATCCCTACGCTAGAACGCGTAAAATTTCATCTGAACGAAATCCACAAGCAAGCAATGCATTCCACATTGCCATTCAACCTTCGGTCAAGTATTCTTTTTGAAAAAACCGCGGCGGTCTTGTGTGGACTGTGACTGGCACGTAACCGGTAATGTGAATACTTCCTCTTAAAAGGCATTAAAGAATATTTGACGCATGCTTGACTAGCCGTGACCGGCACGAATAGTGTGTATTGGCCCTAAGAGTCTTTGGTCAACTGCAAAGAGTTGTATCTGATGTGAAACTGTGACATTTGCAGTCCAAAGAGCTTTGGTGTCTGTCTAAAATTCAGATCACGTGGATGGTTTGGCAAAATATAATTGACATATTTGCAGTGAACGACTGTGTCGAGTTTGCGTAGAAAGAGCCTGACTTTGGCTGGTCATTCAGCATGGCTGAGTCAATTTCGAAGAGGTCTTCATATCGACCAAACAATGTTTCAAAAGTGAGGCTATGGTCAGAATTAAAGCAGAACTTCGTGATGTTCGTCGCAAGTGTTTCAATGATGAATTCGGGACCAGTATCCGCTTTTGAACTACCTGCTGATTGCACCTGATTAGATAAAAGCTGTTTACTAAATGTTGCAGTGCAACATTATCGCGATCGTGTTGCTCCTTTATCTGTATAAATAATGCTTGCACTTTGTCGTCCATGCTTTTCCGGCTTAGAATAGAGAATCGCAAAATTACAAAGTACAAAGTTGTTTTTTTATTTTTTATAAGCGAATCCAACATATAATGAGAGATGACTTTCCTCATCCTTATCGCCAATGTTGTGATTCAAAATATCATTCATTTATTTAAAAATATTGTTACGAAATTGCCCTCTTGACAATTTACTCTGTTACAAAATTGCCCTCCTGACAATTTACTCTGTTTCAAAATTGCCGTCCTGACAATTTCTCTAACTCTCTGTACTCGGACTCGTACCACTGGATTGTGTAGTAATCAAACAATCGCTGGTTAAATTAAAAATAGTTAGCTTTATTTAATTATTGCTATTTACACATTAAATATTAGGCTTAAAGTTTACTTAGTTATTATTTGCACTTAAAACCATTAGTCACTTTATTTAATAAGTAATTTTATCACTTTGCAAAATAACAATTACAAATACTAATGCTCGATGTTCACACTTTCTTTTATTCGAATGGATTGTGTCTTGACTTACACACACAGGGTGGTGCACTCATTCTCAAACTCCAGATGGGATCCTAAAAGTATGCAATCCCGTTTCACTGATATGCAATCATGTTTCACTGCCCCCCGCTTAATCTTGTTCGTCCCGAACAAGGATAATACCGCAACCTTTATAAGGAGATAGCCTCTCCAAATGAACGACTTTTATTTTGCTCCTGACATTTCTCGCCAACTGGATGCGGTATACTACATCGTTGAGCCGCTTTATCACCTTATAAGGCCCTTCCCAGTGTGTTTGCAGTTTTGGCGATAATCCCTTTTTCTTTGCGGATTATGAAGCATAACTAGCTGCCCTTCCTGAAATCCCTTGGAGTTTGCTCGTAGATCATATCTGGCTTTCATTTTATCACTCATCTGTTGTGTACGCTTTCTGATGGTTCCATGAATTTCATTCAGCTGTCTTCGTTTGTCAGCTACATAACTGCTACATGAAACTTCCGTAGATGAGTCGGCACCGAATTTCAGATCTGCAGGCAATCTTATGTCACAACCGAAAATAGCCTTAGCTGGTGTTGTAGATGTTGTATCGTGAGTTGCCGATCGGTATGCCATTAAGAAGAGGGGTATGTGTTGGTCCCAATCTTTCTGGTTTCTGTCCACGACTTTCCTTAGGTGTTCCTCAAGTGTGCGATTAAATCTTTCAACCATTCCATCGGATTGTGGGTGCAAAGCGGTTGTACGAGTTTTGCGTATGCCCATCAATTCACTCATTTCCCTGAATATCGTTGACTCGAAATTTCTGCCTTGATCCGAGTGCAACTCGAAGGGAGCTCCGAATCTGCAGACCCAATTATTGATAAATGCATCTGCAACGGTCTTAGCTTCTTGATCGGGAATGGGATATACTTCTGGCCATTTACTAAAATAGTCGATTACGACGAGAACATATTTGCCGGAATCACTAATTGGAAACGGACCTGCTATGTCCATTGCAATACGCTCAAATGGCGCTCACACGTTATATAAATGCATTTTCCACTGACTGTGACGGCTCGGTCCCTTGCCAGCTGTACACTTTTCCAGTCAACTACCGATTGCTGGCAACCAACCCAATAAAATCGTGTTTTAATTTTCTCGACTGTTTTTGTTATTCCCAAATGTCCTCCGCTAGGCCACTATGGTATTCCTTGAGAATTTCGCTTATTCTTGCTTTGGGTACCACAATCAAGTTCTTCGTGGTTTTTCCATCTTCGCTCTCCCACAGGCGGAATAGGCATCCATCTTGCAGCTATAAGCTATTCCATTGAACCCAATATGCTTTAGTTATGGGACTTTCAGTCGAGATTTCGTTCCAATCAGGTCGTTTTCCTTCATTCTTACTTGATACGATTTTTGCCAAATCTGGGTCATTTCGTTGTTCTTCTTTTATCTTTTCCGCTGTCCATTCATCGTCTGGTAAAACAGCCATTAAGCGTAAATCGACTACTCCTTCTTTCCCTTCAGCTTTAGAACAGTGCTTACATTCCATACTGCAAGGACGTCGTGATAGTGGATCAGCATTCCCGTGGCATCCGCCTCTGTGATGTTCTATTGTAAAATCGTAGCTTTGGAGCGTGATCCGTTCTCAACAAGAACTTTTGTCCATACAAGTATTTGTAAAAGTGCTTCACGCACTGCATAACCGCCAAAAGTTCTCTCCGTGTTACACAGTAATTTCGCTCTGGCTTTGATAAGATTTTGCTGAAGTAGGCTATTACTCTTTCATTTCCGTCAATAACTTGCGACAGGACACCTCCAATCCCGAAGCCACTTGCATCTGTATCCAAAATAAATTTTTCGCCAGGAATTGGATACGCAAGGATCGGAGCCGTACACAATAGCTCTTTCAATCTGTTGAATGCCTTCTCCTGTTCAATTTTCCACTCAAAAGGACAATTTTTCCTCGTTAATGCATGCAGACTACCAGCCACGTCTGGGAAGCCTGGAACGAAGCGTCTGTAATAGGTGCAAAGACCCAAGAAGCTGCGTAGCTCATGCAAACTAGTTGGTCTTGGCCACTCGCTTACTGAGTCTATCTTATCTGGGTTTGTATGTACTCCTTCAGGTGTGACTTTATGTCCAAGGTACTTGACTTCTTTCTTGAAAAACGAGCATTTCTTTGCATTCAGCTTCAACCCTGAAGCTCCTAATCGTATCAATACTTCTTCCAAATTCTTCAAGTGATCCTCGAAGTCCTTTCCCATAACGATGATGTCATCTAGGTACACCAGACTCGTTTTCCAGTGGAGACCCTTTAGCACATGTTCCATTAGGCGTTCAAATGTAGCTGGAGCATTACACAGTCCGAATGGCATCACCAAAAATTGCCATAGTCCATCACCGGCACTGAATGCTGTCTTTTCCTTGTCTTGTTCGTCTACTGCCACTTGCCAATATCCGCTTTGTAAGTCCAGCGTTGAGAACCAATTTGAACCAGAAAGTGTGTCCAACGTATCGTCGTTGCGAGGTAATGGAGAACTCCAGGGGCTTGCTGATGGCTCAATGACGTTGTTCTGATGCATTTCCTTCAGCAACACATTCATCTCTTCTCTCTTCGCAAGAGGTACTCTTCTTGACACTTGACGAATGGGGTTGGCATCACCAGTGTTGATTGTGTGTTTCACCATCTTTGTTCTGCCTTCGTTTTTACTCTTTTCAGCAAATACTGACCAATGTCTTGCCAAAAGTTGGCTGGCAGTCTTCATCTGCTCTGTGGATAAGTCAGATTGTCGATTAACTTATTATCAGTTGGTATCTTAATTTTTGTGTCTCGCGGCTGGCTTTCACAGTTTACAATTGCCGAAATTTCCCGGCAATTTCCAATTATCTGTCCTTTCTCTATGGTTCTAGCGGAATTTGCAAGATTGACCACTCTTACTGGCACTATTCTGTTCTGCTGTTCTTCTACGAGGGTTTTTCCAATTATGATGTCA
Source organism: Clusia tigrina (assembly GCA_920105625.2). Classification (NCBI taxonomy): domain Eukaryota; kingdom Metazoa; phylum Arthropoda; class Insecta; order Diptera; family Clusiidae; genus Clusia; species Clusia tigrina. The sequence goes on along the minus strand of OV050030.1, from coordinate 84,557,632 downwards.
TCCAGTGGAAATTTTTCATCATTCTCCACAACCCACAACTTGTTTTTCTCCACATCTCCGTCCATTTTGGCCCATATGACTGCCTCTGACTTTGCTGGGATTTTTGTCCGCCGCGATACAATGACTTGTCGGATACCTTCATACTTATCCTCACCAACGGATAACGGTATTTCGGTGTTCGCATACTTCAACATTCGGCATTTCAAATCTAGGATGAATCCATTCCGAATCATAAAATCCACACCTAAGATTAATTCGTCCACAATATCCGCAACTACAAACTCGTGCGTCACTGTTGCGGTGCCGATTGTGATTTTCCGTGTACCTTTTCCCAGTACCGGTGCATCATCTCCAGTTGCCGTACGCAATCTTATTCCCAGAAGTGGCTCGATTCCCCGAACGAGATCCCTTCTAATTATGGAATGTGATGCACCCGTATCCAATGTTACCACGATTTTTCTTCCATTTACTACGCTGTCGACAGTTAGGCTGTTGATTTTCCGTGCCATCTGAGAAACGAAGATTCTGGGGCTACATGTTGTGGGAGTCAGATCAAGCCCCTCGAGACTGACTCCATCTAGTTTGTCGACGGCTTTTCAACATTTTCTGATTCCCTATTTTGGAATCTGACTTGCTTTGGAGGTCTTACCGGTGAGCGTGATCTAGAACGTTTCCGTCTCGATTGGCAATTACGGGCCATGTGTCCGACCTCTCCACAGGTAAAGCATTTGCCCATGAAACTTTGGCCGCTTTCGACTTGTTCCTGACGGGCTCTATATACTGGCTGGCACACCAAGGCTGCTGTCTCTGAAGTTAAAGCGCTAGCTACTGTCTCCATATATGTAGCTTTCGGATTAGTTATAGCAGAACGCTTAATCTCCTCATCGCGAATGCCATATACGAAGGTGTCCATCATACACCTCTCAGTGATCTCTCCTGGGTAGGCAAGATGAGCCAACCGTTCCACTTCCGCCGCAAACTGTTGTAGAGACTCACCCTGTACCCGTGTTCGTAGCTCTACTTGGTACATCTGCTTCCGGTGTTCACTACCATACTTGCGCTGAACGGCATTCATCAAGTTTTCATAGCAGTCTCGCTCACTTTCTGAGATAGTTTGCAGCACATCAGCGGCAGCACCTTTCAACGAAACTGTTAATGCAGCCACTTTTTCGCGAGCACTCCAACCATTTGTGCTAGCGGTATTCTCAAACTGCATTTTGAATACGCTAAATGTCGTGGTTCCATCATAGGTAGGAGGCTTCAGTTTTATTGAGGATAAAGCTGGCACAGGCAATGCACCTTCCTGTAGTAGGTGAATTCTTTGCTCTATTTGTTGCTTAAATTCGTTCTGCTTTTGCTCGTTCGCAATGAATTTTTGTTCTACAGATTTTTCGAACGATTCCTGCCGTGTCTCAATTTCACAAACCTTCCTGTCTACCATCTCGAACATTTCTTTCATCTGCTGTGAGTTCTGCTCCGCTAGTTGAGCAAGTCGTGTTTGACTCTGCTGTAACTGTTCCTTGACATCAGCTTTGACTGCTTGCTTGAGGGATTCAGCTCTCTTTTCAACGTCCTGTTTGATGGACTGTATTGCCTCTAGGAGTGCGTTCATGTCGAAGTTACCAGCATTTCTTTGTGTCGAGATGTCGTTGACTCTTCACATTGGAATTCATGCACATCGACGTCTATACCCTGCTCCTCTAAAGCACTTCTTAATCGCACCTGAAGCTCCGCTTTAAGCCCTTGTGTTTGCAAATTTAAGCGTTCAAGCTCCTCCTTGAGCTGCTCCAATCTTAGTTTTTCAAATTTAACCATGTTTCTTACAGATACACAATCCCACTTCTGACACCAATTGTTACGAAATTGCCCTCTTGACAATTTACTCTGTTACAAAATTGCCCTCCTGAAAATTTACTCTGTTACAAAATTGCCGTCCTGACAATTTCTCTAACTCTCTGTACTCGGACTCGTACCACTGGATTGTGTAGTAATCAAACATTCGCTGGTTAAATTAAAAATAATTAGCTTTATTGAATTATTGCTATTTACACATTTAATATTAGGCTTAAAGTTTACTTAGTTATTATTTGCACTTAAAACCATTAGTCACTTTATTTAATAAATAATTTTATCACTTTGCAAAATAACAATTACAAATACTAATGCTCGATGTACACACTGTCACGATCTCTGTTCGAATGTGTTTTTGCTTTGCACAGTCTTGTGCTTTTATAGTTTCGAATGGTTGCGTTAGAAAATTCTACAATAGTGTAGAACTTTCTCGATGTTTCTAGAACTTTATACAGGAAGTTCTTACTTTCGAGATATTTCGTTACACCACAATCTCTACAACGAAAGAAGCTTTTATTCGAATAGATTGTGTCTTGACTGAATAACACACAGGGTGGTGCACTCATTCTCAAACTGCAGATGGGATCCTATAAGTATGCAATCCCGTTTCACTGATATGCAATCACGTTTCAATATATTAAAATATAAAAATGGAAGCTTACTCTGTCGTTCTAAACTCAAGTGTCAGTTTTCATTATCGTTTACAGAGTTGCATTTTTAGTATAAATAATGCTAGAAATTTACTATTAATAGGGTTTCCAACAATTATAAAATCCAAATTTTGATGAACTTTTCATCCTAACTACAAACGCCGTATTATCACAAGGAGAAGCAGGAAAAGATTTACCCATTTCTTATGCTAGCAAATCATTCCAAAAACATGACTTAAACAAACCAACAATAAAAAATAGCTTCTAACAATACAGTGGAGAATACATTTCTTCAATACATTTGGTGAAAACTTCACAATGTTAACAGACCATTAATATCTCTCTTTGCTCATAAAAATCCTTCATCAAAAATGACGACAGTCAGACATAATCAGGGATTATGATTTCGGCATAGTTTACAAAAAAGGAAAAATGAAGACAAACGCAGTCGCACTATCGAAAACACAAATGGACTCGAACATACTAAAAGAAATGATACCGACAGAAATAGACGAAAAGGCAAAAATAACATTAATAATTACAAGGGGAATGACAATAGAAAACAAAACAAAATGAGAGAGGCTTTAAAAAAAATAACTGCACATCTCAGAAGACTGATCACCTTCGTATATGGGAATACACTTCCATGAAAGACGTCAAAAGTAGAAGAAAATTAAAAATTATAATATCGACAATAATAATAAAAGCTTTGAAAAATAAAAATTTATATTGAAAAAAATATTGTGCACATAGGACAATGCGATAATTCATCGAATCAAAAAACAAAAATAAAAATGAAAATGATATGCATGCAGGAATCATTGATAACTCAACGAGACTAGACTCCATTCTGAGGAAATTAATATCCAAAACTAGAAAATAAAATATAAAAGAAGTAGCTATATCAAATGATGATGAAATATTTAAACTATATGACAAAGAAAAATTTTAGGGGGCGTAGGCAAAAAAAAAACAGAAAAACAGATAACATAGTAAAATATAAACTAATATATAGTACGAATAAAGTAACACATTCAGGCGTCCGAAATATATTTCTAAAACTTAAACAAAGATTCATTTGGAATAATATGAAGCAATTGTGTCACGTGCGCGAAAAGTAAGCAAAGACACTCTTAAAGCTCGTGCCGCGGTTTGGGTTATCGCGGCGATGGTAAACATAATAAAAATCCACAGCAAGCAATCAAAAAAAATATAAAATTAGTCGCCAAGTGTCACAAAATCATTTTTCCCAAGAAATTTAAAAAGGGTTTCGTCTGCTCCTTTTTCCCCAGAAATTAAAAAAAAAAACGAAAAAGATTCAAACAGAATGGGTATAATAAACAACAAAATCGCAGGACGTTTGAAAGTTTCCGCCGGCAACTATCCGACTGGCTGTATTTCTTTGTTTTGATTTGCAATTTTTGTTGTGTTCTGTTTTGCTTTTGAGCCGCAATCGTAGATTGCCTGATCATGCATAGCTCTTGGTATGAGCGTACATACTTCTCGCCGTTGTTATGAGTTTTGGGCAGTTTTAAGTGTTATCTATTGACACAATAGGACCACTAAGAATTCCAAACGAGTACCGCTACATACTAACTATGCAGTGCGAACTAATCAAATTTGTAATCGCACACCCAATGACAAATAAAGATCCCCACACAATAGACACTAGTTGAACAATGTATTCTGAAATACGGATATTTTAAAACATTAAAATTGGACAGAATTTACAAACGAACTAATGTCAAGCACATGAATATTTCTAAAAATTAAACAAACATTTTCGACACTATACCAAACAATATGCTCACTCAAGCATAATCACAGAGTTCTCAATGAGTTCCTTTTGACATCATCTACTGACAACGAATGGGATAAATGGATCCCATATTTCACTTTCGCATATAACACGACCTCACACGTTAACACAGGCTACGAGTTAGTATATGGAAATCTCCATGTTTACTCAATGACACTATCCAAAACAGAACCAAAATATATAACTATGACAACTACTGCAATGCTCTTAAAGCAAGTTTACGATACGCCCCTTAAAAGGCTAAACAAATGCTAATTGAGCAAAACAAAAACGCGTAGAAAGCGATTCCACAAATAATAACAATAGGTTTAAGTCTGAGACAGGTGATTCCGTTTTACTAAAAGTAGAAAATAGAAAAACACACTATCCATACCAGATACTGGACAAGATAGGAGTAAATACAATCATAGTCTAATATGATATATATATATATATATATATATATATATATATATATATATATATATATATATATATATATATATATATATATATATATATATATATATATATATATATATATATATATATATATATATATATATATTGGTATACCAAAAACAATACATAACAATCAACTAAACTCATATAATGCACTATAAAATAAGAAAAATGTATAACAATATCTAGAAAAATTATTCGCTTACACCCCTAATTTTAATCTTAAGGGCAAATGTTTAGTGCATATAGTATTATAGAGAGATAACTTCGTCAATCCAACAACAAAATCAATGAAAATCGAATGCAAGTATATATGTGCTCGGGGGCCTGTTAGCGATCAGATGTTTCCTTCAGGACTCCAGAGAACAAATACATTGGCTGCATTCTGGCACTCCATCGGATACCCAACCGATCAGAATTCCCCGAATTTTTTGCAATCAGCTGATTGAGCGGACGCAATTTCTTTGAGCGGAAATTTTTTTCGCTACCGTACTCAACACATAGCACAGCTGTATGTAGAACAAATTGGCTGCATTCTGGTGACCTATCGGTTGCCTATCGGGTGAGTGAAACAGCGCCATTGGCTGCATTCTGGCGACCTATCGGTTGCCTATCGGGTGAGTGAAACAGCGCACTTTGTTTTAGAATGGACCGCTACACAAATTTGTCACTTTATACGTAAACATCTGTTCTACAAACAGCTGTGCTATGTGTTGAGTACGGTAGCGAAAAAAATTTCCGCTCAAAGAAATTGTGTCCGCTCAATCAGCTGATTGCAAAAAATTCGGAGAATTCTGATCGGTTGGGTATCCGAAGGGGTGCCAGAATGCAGCTCTTTGTGAAAGAGTCATACTGATTCTAATAATTTTTTACTACCTGTTTCCATAAATTTAGATGAATAAATTAAAATATATGGTGATTAGGTTTATCCAAAGCTTATTTGCTTATGCTCCTGTGAAAATTTATTCAAGATTAAATTTATTACAATTGGTATAAATAAATAAATATAATATATGAATATAATTCGAATGTTTTAAAATTTAAGATACTATTTAATTTCTCCACAATGCAGCTGTTGCCAAATTGCCTTACCACAGCATGGCTGATTTACATTGCATTGCTTTTGTTTCACACGGATTAAGAAAAAATGGGATCGTTTCATCAGCCGACATCACCATTACTGTATGGAAATTAGAAATTCCTCGCACTCTCGTTCCGAGACAATTTGTCAAAGTGATCAACTGATGGCTGCGCCTTTATTTTATTTAATAAAAATGCTATAGTTAAATGCTATAGTTAAAAGGCAGCACAGGGCAAGAAGCAGATATCTCAACAAAAAAATACAAATATTTTGATAATTTCCTTTTTCTCAATGACGTTTAGAGCCAAGAAAGTAAGATGCTAATAAATGAGAGTAAAATGTTAGATGGTACTGTTTATTTTCTTTTCTATCAGAACAGATTCCAATTACAATAAGACTTCGGAGGAGTGTGCTAACTAAGAAAATACAGCGCCTGAAGTTGGAGACGCTATTTGGGAGAAAGTGGAGCAAATACATATATGCTATTATATGAGACATAATTTTATGTCAAGTACTAACAATAAGTTTCCTGAAAAGGGTCGCATTAAATGTTTCCCAAGAGGAAAAGCTGAATCTCCTACAAAGTAATATGGAAATGTTTCGTAGGAATTTGGAAAAGGCGATGTGGGAGGCATTGGTGATTTCTGCTGCAATAAAAGTTTCCCAAATACACTTGCAGCTAAAATTCCTCCATCACTTTGGCTGCCATAAGCTCCTACGCCTACTATAGTAAAACAATAATTCGTATCACAACTTGCCAGTAAAACAATACTATGCCGTGCTTTATAACTAAAAAATTGAAAAATGCTTCCCGTCAATTGCTCAAAAAGAATGAGGAAGGCCCCATTTTTCTAAACAATCGCTTGCAATTCTCAGCCAGTCGTCATGATTTCGAGGCAATAGTATATTCCATTTAACTCGTCCCAAATAGCTACGCATGTCTCGTGTATTATTCGCCCAACATTTGAAACAGCTATTTTTAATTTCTAAGCATACGAGTATATCTTGGTCTACCGTGTGCTAAATATCTAAAACAAAAATATATAATATGTAGTTAATAATTACCTATATAATGTATTCATATTTTAAAAAAATGTTTTACTTACATCACTGTTAAAGCTAGTCGGCATTCGGCTGAAACAGGTTTCCGGTGGGAATTTTTTTATAACCAATGTTCTAACAAATTTAAGAGAACATTAAGATGTTCAACAGTCAGACGGATAGCTTTCAGAAACATATCGTTCTTTTGATACTTCATTATTTGAAATGTAGTTTCATAAAAATCCAATCTTTGACGACACGGTCGAACCCACCACTTCCGTATCCTAAATTAGCTGCAGTGGCATATCTGCTAGGACGCCCATTTAAGATATACACTGATCACCAGCCGTTGAGACGCATAGCCAATTTGAAAGACCAAACGTCTAGGCTAGCCAGGTTCAGACACAAATTGTCTGAGTATGATTTTGAAATCATTTACAAACCTGGGAAAAAGAATCTGAATGCGGACGCACTCAGCAGAGTGCCGCAGGAACAGAAAGTATCAGTAGTGCAAACGAGGTCCAAAGCACGGTCAGATAAGGAGAAGGCCGAGAGAATTCAAGGGGATAAAATTGATGCAACAAGAAATGTTAGCAATGCAGGTGACGCTGCTAATGAACAAAGAGCCAGTAGTGTGGAATGGCTGGAGGATATAAAGGATATCCAGGCTGTGTTAAAGGGTTTCCATGATTCACCTCTAGGTGGACACCAGGGATTCTGGAAAACCCATGACAGAATTAGGCGAGTATACGGATGGAAAGGTATGCTCAAGGACATTAAAAAATATATAAAGAGTTGTCCAAAGTGCCAGGCCAACAAAAGTTCAAGGCTAACAAAGATGCCAATGGTGTTAACTGACACACCAAAACAACCATTTGATAAAGTTCATATGGATATTGTAGGTATTTTACCTGAGGCAGTTTCGGGAAACAAGTACATATTGACGTTCCAAGATGATTTCTCAAAGTATTTGGCGTGCGTGGCTATACCCGATGCGGAAGCAGGTACGGTAGCCAAAGCATTCTTTGATGAAATTATAGCACGATACAACATACCTAAGGTTTTGATAACCGACAATGGTTCAAATTTCGTATCGAAATTATTCTCAGAAACGTGTAAAATGCTGAGAATCAATGGCTCATTGGAACGTATTCATCGACCTTTGGCCGAGTACTGGCGCAGTTTTTCCAAGGAAGACGGCTCGAATTGGGATCAATGGTTGACCACTGCAATGCATGTACACAATAATACGGTACATGTATCAACGAAGCAAACTCCGTTTAGAACGCTCTACGGGTTTGATTTTAACAGGCCAGCAGAAGTGTGCCAATTAAACTCGAGCAAGTAAAGTTGACGTAATAAAAATCTGCTTATTAAGCACTTTTGCCGAGTGAAGGCAGTAGAGAAAAATATTTTTTGTTTTACGTATTAAATAATAATAAACGGGTTCATTGCACGTATTAAAAAAAATAAAATAAAATAATAAGACAGTCGTGGGTAAGTAATATAAAACTTCGAATATGTACGTACATACATACAGCGGTGTATGCACTGAATTTTGACGCTTGAGCGTTAACGCCAAGCAACTGAACTGCTGGTGGAGTAAGTATATATGTGTATATACATATGTGTATGGGATAAAGAGTGAAAGTACGAATGTGTATTTAGAAAAAAAAAGGAAATACGATAATTATGAGAAATGAGTATGAGGAATGGGTATGTATGTAGGATTTGGTATTTCTGTACCCTGCATTGTTATTCATAGTTCGCAACCCCTCGCAGTCAAGCGAGCGAATGTCAATTGAATTAGTTATTTTGTTTTGTTTTTTAGTCTTTAAGTTACACTGCTAGTGATAAGGGCGCATGAAATAAGACGCTTCAAAAATAAACATTTACTTTAATAAATTACATTTAATAATAAAATGGAGTGTTTTCTCTGAGGAAAAAGGAAGTGATCACAAATTGGCGTCAACCAATAAATTTGGGTTCAGTAGAGTGTACCTTAAACTACAAATTGGGGGCTCGTCCGGGAATGACGCAGACAAACGTGCCAACAAACAGTGGAAAAAATGCCACAGCGGCAAAACAATTGTGTGTGGGTGTTTTTTTTTTTGAATAAACGAACGGAGACAAACGTTCCAAAAAACAAAAAAAAAAATAAACAGTGGAAAGATTTTGAAACAACCTAAATGGTTTTGGCTTTGAATTTTTTGGAAGAAAAAAAAAACAGAAACAGTAACCTGTGTGGTGCTTGTTGGAAAGGAAAAATTTAAATAATTTGTTGCTGTGTGATAGCCTGAGTGGCTTAAAAACAAATATTTTTGTAAAAATTTAAATAATTTGTTGCTGTGTGATAGCCTGAGTGGCTTAGAAACAAAAATTTGTACAGAAATTTAAATAATTTGTTGCTGTGTTGTAGCCTGAGTGGCTTAAAAACAAAAATATTTTGACAAAATTTAAATAATTTACTGATATATGATAGCCTGAGTGGCTTGGAACAAACCTTTTGGAAAAAATTCAAATAATTTAATTTGCTGTGTGAACAAAATAAATAACTGAAATTTGTGAGAAAAAGGGGAACAAATCCATAAAAAAAAACTGGAACAAAAAAGAGTAAAACAAAACTTCTAGAAAATTTTAAACAGTTGAGTGCTAAAGAAGACAAAACGATCTAGAAAAAAAACTGTATAACTCTGAGAGTGAGAGAGAGTTAAAAGAAAAAAAGTAAGGAATCAAACGCCTGAGTGGCAACAGAGAAAACACAATTTGAAAAATAACCGACAAAACCACAAAAACAATTCCAAATGGTGGTTGTTTGAGACTGTGTAGTTGTGTGCAACAATAAAAAAGAAACGAGAGTTGTAACGAGTTAAAAACAAAAACAACACGAAAAGTCATAAACATCAATCTGTGTGTGTGGATATATAGCTAGAGAGCGAAATAATCACCAGTGAATTGCCGTGAAGAGGGGAAAAGTATTTACATTTTGATGAAACGAACATGCTTGGTTATTAAGGAGATTTGAACGTTAATTTGAAAATTGCAGCTACTGCGTATGTATATCTAATTAGATTTTAAGTTTGAGGAGCACTGATATATTGTGTTGTTGACAGTCCTTGTACATCAATTCAGTTCTTATCAAACATTAATTTTGATTCTAATTGGTAAACTTAAAATGAAATATACAAAAGAATTTTCAATTGGAAAATAATTTTGTATTGCCCTGTAAATTTCAAATTGAATTATTTAATAAGAATATACTGTGTGTTGTCAAGAAAATTTAAACAAACGTAAAATTCGAATTGAAAAATAAAATTTGTATAATTAAAATTTGGTATAATTTTGAGAAGTAAAATTTTTTGTGAAATTTCAAAAAAAATTGTCGAGTAAAATTAAAGTTGGAATTTTTGATTAATATTGTATATTAATAATTAAAATATATTTTTGAAAAGTATTTTGTATCTTTGTGAAAGTTGACATTCGCTTGTAAAAATGAATAGAGAGGAAATATTTGCCTTAAACGTAGAAAGTTTGAAAAATAAATTGGCTGAGTTAAATTTGCCGCGAGTTGGGAATAAACCGGTTCTTCGTGAGCGACTACTTTCTCACTTCCGTATCGAGCCTTTGGAAAGTGACCCAAATTATGACGATGACAATGAATCAGTTTATAGTGTGGCCAACGGTGTGCCGGAAAGGGGTTCTGTATTCACTTTACGGGATATCTCGGATTCAGTTTCACATTTTTCGGGAGAAGGGTTGCCAGAAATAGCAACATGGATTCAAGAATTCGAAGATTGCGCATCTACGGTTACATGGAGCGGTATTCAGAAATTTATTTACGCAAAACAGCTTTTGAAAGAGCTGCAAAAATTTTTATCAGAAGTCAGCCTAGCTTAAAAACTTGGGAATCTCTTAAAGATTGTTTAAAAGACGAGTTTGGTAGAAAATTGTCAGCTTTGGAAGTGCATAAAGTTTTGAGAAATCGTAAAAAACGTTTAAATGAATCTTTTAGGGAATATCTGTATAGTTTGCAAGAAATCGGTAGTCAGATAAGACTAGACGATGAAAGCCTTATAGAATATTTTGTCGAGGGAATCGCGGATTCCAGATCAAATAAATCAATGCTTTATCAGGCCACAAATTTGGTCGAATTGAAAGAGAAATTGCGGGTTTACGAAAAGGTAAATCAAGTAGGCAAGTCGACAAACTACCCTACAAGTTTTAGCCAGAGTAAAAATAATTTCAGCAAAATTGATAAAGTTGATGAGAAAAAACTGCGAAAATGTTACAAATGTGGCGATACATCGCATTTAGCAAATGCATGTACGAGTAACGAAGTCAGGTGTTTTAAGTGCAAACAAGTTGGACACAAGTCGTTTGAATGTAAGGTGCGTGGCAAAAAAGAAAATGGCAGTGACGAGAAGAAAAATTCAGTCGGAAATGTTCACACGTTAACTTCAGATTATATATCGCAAAGACTTGTTCCATCAAATCGAGTTTTTAAAGATATTTTGATTAACGGTAGAGAGGTATCGGTAATTGTAGACACCGGTAGTGACATTTGTGCTATTAGGCGTGATGTTCTACTATTATTGGATGACATAGAATTGAGTAAAGAAACCAACACTTTAGTGGGCATTGGTGCAAAAGACATTACCACAATAGGAAGTTTTACTGTCGAAGTAAATTTGGATGGTATTCTTTTGCCAATATCATTCCATGTTGTCAGAGAGGGTGACATACTTTACTCAGCGGTCATCGGAAATGATATCTTTGAATATGTAAATATGGCGATAGGAAAAGAAGGGGCCACATTTAGCAAAAAAGTTGTGGGTGAAGTAACAAGCAAATCAGTGGAATCGACTCGTAGCGCTAACTGCGAAGAGAAACCGGATGACTTGTTTGCTTATACTGGAAAAGAGTACAGTAACGTCGGAGACAAAATTGAAGAGGATGAATTTTGTAAAATGATGAGCACAATGATCGTCGAGAAGGACGAAAATATAGACCTAGATTTATCGAGTTTAAGTGTAAAGTTTAAAAATTTGATATTGTCCTTTGTTGCTCAATATAATCCTAAAAAACCTGATTTTCACCCAGTGGAAATGAAAATTGTCCTTACTGATGAGACACCAATTAGTCACAGACCCCGAAGACTTTCTATACCAGATCAGCAACTAGTTGACAGCCAAATTGACGAATGGCTAGCGGACGGAATAGTAAGAGTCAGTTTCTCGGAGTTTTCATCGCCAGTAGTTTTAGTAGGTAAAAAGGATGGGACAAAGAGACTTTGTTGTGATTATCGCCAGTTGAATGAGAAAATTGTACGAGACAATTTTCCCATGGCACTAATTGATGAAGTTGTACAAAAGTTACAAGAGGCAAAGATTTATACGACGTTGGATTTAAGAAATGGTTTTTTCCATGTGCCGGTCGCACCAGAATCGCAAATACAAATCTTTCGTCATGGCGAAAGGCCAGTTCGAATTTTTATTCGTGCCGTTTGGAATTTCGAATTCCCCTGCAGTGTTCTGTAGATACATTTCTTCTGTTTTCCGAGAATTGATAAATGATGCAACTGTTATAATTTATGTGGATGACATGGTCATTCCATCGTCGACAGAAGAAGAAGGTACAGAAAAATTGGGTAGAGTTTTGAAAGTAGCCGAAAGTAATGGAATTAAAATTAAATGGGAAAAATGCCAGTTTCTGAAGAAAAAGATAACATTTTTGGGTTATGAGATCGAGAATTCTAGTATATTACCGTCAGCCTGTAAAACGAACGCAATAGCGAATTTTCCATTACCAGTCAATCAGAAAACGGTACAAAGATTTTTGGGCCTAGCCTCGTATTTTAGAAGATTCATGCCAGATTTTGCGTTGGTAGCTAAACCACTTTCAGATCTTTTGAGAAAAAATGTCGAATTTATAATGGGAGATGAGCAGAGATTAGCTTTTGAACAGTTGAGAAATGCTTTGGTTAAAGCACCAGTATTAAAGTTATTTAATCCTGGAGCGGTGACTGAAATTCATGCGGACGCTAGTATGTACGGGTATGGTGCAGTGTTACTGCAAGCTGATCGAGATGACCAGCAATTGCATCCCGTTGAATATTTGAGTAGAAAAACAACACTTGCCGAACAGAAATATACATCCTATGAGTTAGAGGTATTAGCAGTCATAGAAGCTTTACGAAAATGGAGGGTATATGTTATGGGTAGGAAAATTAAAATAGTTACAGATTGTAACGCGTTTGCTATGACGATGAAGAAAAAGGACATGCCAGTCAGAGTTTCAAGATGGGCGCTCTTTTTACAAGAATTTGAGTATGAGATTGAGCATAGATCAGGATCCAAAATGAGGCATGTAGACGCCCTGAGCCGAGTTTGTTGCTTGATGGTAGAAGACTCTTTGAGGCATCAAATCAAAGAAGCTCAGTTACAAGATTAATGGATAAAGGCTGTTAGGAAAATTTTAGAAAACGACTCATATGAAGATTATTTTATAAAGTTTGATATTTTATATAAGAATCCAGACAAGGAACTTATAGTAATCCCATCAGCTATGGAGAAAGACGTTATTCAGTTATCTCATAGGCAAGGACATTTTGCGACAAAGAAGACTCTCGATTAAAAGAATTTCTATATTCAGAACGCGAGTAGCAAGGTAGACAGAGTCGTCAGAAGTTGTGTTGAGTGTATTGTTTCGGAGGCTAAACGACGTCCAAAAGAAGGATTTCTTAATCCCATTGATAAGTCGGATAAGCCTTTGGTCGTTGACCACTTAGATCACGTTGGACCTATGGAGGCCACCCATAAACAATATAATCATATTTTAGTCGTGGTGGATGGATTTTCGAAGTTTGTCTGGTTATACCCAACTAAGAGTACCGGCAGTCAAGAAGTTTTAGACTGACTAAGTAAGCAAGCTAGTGTATTTCGAAACCCAGAGTTGATAATAACAGACAGGGGTAGTGCTTTCACTTCTCGTGAATTTGAGGATTATGGTAAATCGGAGAGTATCCAACATTTACTTATTGCCACTGGTGTACCACGTGGAAATGGTCAAGTAGAAAGGATACACCGCATTGTCGTTCCCATGTTAGCCAAATTATGCGTAGAGAAACCGAAAAACTGGTATCAGCACCTTCGTAGAATACAGCAAATCATAAACAGTTAGAAGCGACAGAAAACATTTTAAAGTTACAGCAGGAAAATTGCAAAACTTTTAACAAGAAAAGAATTCCCGAGACTTCGTATACAGTGAACGATCTTGTTGCTATAAAACGAACCCAATATGGTTCAGGTTTGAAATTGAGACCGAAATTTCATGGTCCTTATAAGGTGATTGGATGTCATAAGCATGGTAGATACGAAGTTGAGAGGGTTGGTGGCTCGGAAGGACCGGGTAAAACAACGACGGTTGTGGAGTTTATGAAACCGTGGACCGACCATTCGGGTCGAATGTAGGTCAGAAATGGCCGAATGTAGGATTTGGTATTTCTGTACCCTGCATTGTTATTCATAGTTGGCAACCCCTTGCAGTCAAGCGAGCGAATATCAATTGAATTAGCTATTTTGTTTTGTTTTTTAGTCTTTAAGTTACACTGCTAGTGATAAGGGCGCATGAAATAAGACGCTTCAAAAATAAACATTTACTTTAATAAATTACATTTAATAATAAAATGGAGTGTTTTCTCTGAGGAAAAAGGAAGTGATCACAAATTGGTGTCAACCAATAAATTTGGGTTCAGTAGAGTGTACCTTAAACTACATGTATGTATGTTAAATAAATACACACATACGGCAGTGTGAGGCATGAGCATTGTGACCAGGCGATTGCGGATAAGGGCATCAGGAGAGAGAGGGCATACTTACGATATCTGTGAATGATATTTACAAAATAAGTAGTCAAGTATTAAGTTTTTTTTAAAAATAATTTTTATTTTTTTTATTAATTCAGTTTATTTTATTAAGGGAAAAATTTGGTGATTAAGATTGGATTCCCGGGTGGGAATCCGGGCACGGTCATTTCGTGCGCCCGGTGCAGCACAACTAGGAGTTGCCCGAGCACTCTCTCAACTCCTGGTTCGCCTGGGTTGAGTCTTGATGTAAGTAGGAGTTTCCAGAAGGCGTCCACTGCCTCCGGGTAATCCCATTCGTTGTCACACTCCTTTAGATAGTTGTTGAGGATGGCGTAGGTCGGCGTGTAGGAGCGGGGTAGATCCATTAGGCGACGAAGTTCTTCAATACTTAGTGCAGCGCAAGCGGGGTGTACCAGGGGCGCCGATTATTCTAGCAGGGTTTTGGTCACCTGCTTGAAGTCCAACATATATTATCCAAGTGTGAAATTCATGGTAGTTGGTGAGGTTTAACTGTGCTGAAATTCAGTGCAAAAGCACGGTTTTATAGTAAACCAATAAGCGGTCTGTTTTCGGAAATGTGCTAACAAGGCACATTTCAACAAAATAAAACAAAATACCAAATTAGCTGACAGAATAAATACCGATATTTCAACAGAATAACGTAAAAAGTTAACCAAAAATAGCTGAGCTAAGGTGCTGAGACATGTTCTCAAGTCGGCCAGCGATAATCTGGTAATAATGTAGTGGGCAGGTTCGGCTAAGAGAAGGACGAGCACCCTACGACCAAATTTCAGGTATGGGGTACTAGGTATTGAGTAGGTGTTCGGATATATATTTGAACAAGTAGGTATTTTTATTGTGTGGTCAAGTATATGAAGACGGGTAATTAGAATTTAGGAGGTTGCAGATTTTGCAGCGGGTTAGATAAATATACAAAGTTTTTTTCTGTTTATTAGTTAGGAATTTAGTGTATAGATAAATGAAGAAAGGCAAAATTTAGGAAAATAGTATAGGTTAATGAATAAAATAATGGTATAGGTTAGTGAATAAGATAGTACCTTGAATATGTGTATATAGCCATATACGATCTAGGAAGAGACGATCGTTAATGGGTATACTTATCAGGTTGTGGATAAATTTGGATCCAATGATTGACTTCGATGGAAGATATAGTCATGCAATGGACGAAGTTTGACACAAACGGGATTATTCTATATAATCTGGTTTTTGTCGGAGGACCAATGAATTGGTTCAAAACTGAAATGAGTGATAACTCACGTGTTGAAAAAGAGCACGAGAAATTAATCAAAGCAAAACTGATGCCCTATATGGCTATGAAAACACATAGTCCAGTCCTCTTTTCCTCTAGGATACGGTAGCGAATCCGATAATGTAAGGGGAAAAGACGAGTGGACGCAAATTGAATGATATAGCATTCAATTATAGAAAAAGCATGTTGTAGAAATATTGTTTTTGTTTATATATTCAGGAATAGCGTATGTTTAAGAAAAGTTAAAGATTAAAAAAATTATAATCTGTGTAAAAGTTCAGATTAAAATTAAAGGTAGTTTAGAAAATAATTAGAGTTACAAATTAATTATTTAAAATCTAACTTTATAATGAAATAAGTGTTATAATAAAAAAATACAAATCATACTAAATCGGAAAATTATACCCAAGAGTATATATAGTACATATAGTGTATTTATTTAAATATTATATAATTTTGAAATTCATCTATTAAATTGACTTATGAAATGTTCGACAAAAATTAAACATAGAAGAAATATCGAACTAAAATGTATATTAGAAAATTAAGAAAATTATTATAGGTGTTCTCTAAATAGCTCTGATGATGTGAAGCCAAGCAGGAAGTTCCGGGAAGAACGGATATTGGAATACGGTGCGGACTAAGGGACCAACATGGTATTCAGGAAGATGTGTTTTAGAAAATCAGGGATTTCTGGCAGCTATCCAAGGTTTGGGAAGCCGGTTGTGTTTGCGAAACGGCATATGGCCGCAACATTTGAACGCGTTGTGGATGAGTAATTGACAAGTAACGAAAAATAAGCAAGTTTCCTTGCGGAGTCATGTTTTGAATTGGACAATTTTATATTACAATGTCCACCCATTATATCACAATCTCAACCGAATCGATTTTGGATAAGTTGAAGATGGGTAAAAGCTTAAGGTGGGTGACTGAAACCACCACCAAATAAAATAAGCAGAGGAGATTTGGCTCACGGAAGTTAATTGCTTCATTGAATTATATGTCCAATCTAGGGTATGAACATATGAAATGTGATTTACATATGATTTAATACAAGAGGACACAGAGACTGGTAACCGACCAGAGTACACAAATTACATCATTAAACGTGTATCTCAGAAAAATACCAATTGTCTCCACATCAAAGCCAAACGATGTCAAATACCATTATGAGGAAGCTCAAGAGAAACACTTCCACCATAAAATGCATTGCTGCAAAGTAAGAAGGTGTAATCTCTCATGTATTCCAAATGATTTTTACAAGTGGAATACTATAAGCAGAGGCAGTACCACCTACAGCCGTGGGGCACACTATATAAATGGAACGAAGAAGGCCACTAAAAGCAAAGTTTTAATGGCAAACCAGATCACCAACCTATAACATATTTGTACGTACCGATCCAGAAAGAAGGGAGGGGTATGCAGAGTTCATCGAGGGATTTCGCTCCGTCAACGGCAGCCGTCAACCGGATCAGCAGTTAGCAGAAGTATAACGTAATATTTTAGATATAAATATCATAGTAGAATATAAGATTTTAAGTATAGGATTAAATTGTATTATCGCTAGTTGTTGGAAATTTTATATACGCCAGTGAGAAAAGAGTCGATGAAAGACCAAATATAAAAAGAGGAATATAAAAAAAAAGAATAAAAGAACAAAATAAAACAAAAGGGAAAAGAAAAAAACTATAAAAGAAGAAGTAATAAGAAAGCAAAAAACTAAAAAAAAATCACAATAGCATAAAGAAAAGTATAAAAAAGGAAATAAAAAGAACCCAAAATATAAAAATAAGGCGAATTTGAAAAAAAAGAAAAAGAGAAAAAATTATACATATGTATTGTAGGTTTAAGATAATGCACAGATTGTTTAAAGTGCAGAAATTATTGTAAATTCTCATTAGAAGTTAGTTGCACTAACTTCTTTTAGAAAGAGGGGACGGATGTTGTGAGTTAGAACCAAGCTACCTACGTGTAGTTGTCTCACAGCATCGACTCCTAATAGATGCCACACTCTGTTGGATTAGCATGTGCTAAAATTGTTTAACAATAAGACATACTTTTAGGGTTTAAGTATTCCAAGCTAAAATGGTTTGTGAAATATTACCATGTGAACTTTTAGGGTATTACAGTTCCGCAGTCGAGTCGACGAGGGCAGCGTAATGCACCGTCGTCACTTTTGAAGTAGGTCGGTTGGCTTGACCAACTGACACCAATTAGCAGGTGCGGAACTGGAACACCAGAAAGGTCAGTTCGCAGACTGAAGAAAGAAATTGTATATAAGATCTAGGTTTCGTAAGAATAAAGCTTCTTGTTGTTTTAAACCCAAAATAGTGCAGTGCTCATTTAAGAAAGTGGTTTAGTGTTTTCAGGGACGCGCCCAGCGAACCGAGACAGGACGTCTCCCGAGGACGACAAGCAAGGACATCAACCCCAACACGAGCAGCTTAATGATGTTCAGAGGGTTTATTATCTCAAGGGCGCTCTGACTGCAGAAGCAGCGCAAGATATAGAGCATCTCAGCCTCGTTGAAGAGAACTATACGAATACAATATAATATAATGATAATAATATGACCATAAATATCTACGATAATAAGCTGCTGATTTGACATTATATAGATGCATTTGACCAGCAACCTCTTGTGCCACTGAATGATCCAGTCGTATTTAAGCGATCCACTCAAACGAGTCGTTCATGCGTCACTTCAATACAAAAATTAGGTATACAGATCGAACACGAAAACACTATCTTCGCTTATTATATGTTAAAAAAGTTAGCACCAGCGGTGCGTAGCGATCTCGACCGAGATTTAAACAAAAAACTATCCCAGCTTTCATAGAAACTTGTGAGTATCTTGATGAACAGCACCGAATGATGATTACGTCATCAAATTGGCAATGTTCCATTAAATAATCGATCAATCAAGACACACGTCGGGAACCACAGCAGGCTGCTAACAAAAAATGTCTAGATCATATCATGTGTTTAAAAAAAATATCCTCTGTCCAGTTTGCAGCAAAGCTGATCATCCCGTGCCCGAATGCCTTGTTTTTCAAATATATGCCGTGAATTGAAAAAAGGTCTGCAGTTGGCAAACACAAGCTATGTGTTAATTGCCTAGGTTATAAACATACCAGTAGCAGCCGTAGAAATTGCAGCTCATGTGACGAAAGACATCATTCATTGATACATGCTGACAGTATATAGGACTTGTCTACAGCAACATCCATGCATGTCCCGATGGTGAGTGCTGTGGTGACGTATCATGGTACTCCTATTCTGATTTCTAAGCTAGGAAACAAAGAACACAGTAGCTACGACAATCTAACAGCCATTATCACAATTAACACATTTGAGGGGCAACCAATACAATTTCGGGCCTTTCTCACAAGCATCATTTGTATCCAAGCGCACCGCATAACTGCTATATCTTCCACGAAAAAAATCCCACTTCAAATTTAATTGCTTAGTGAAAATGAGGGTTGCAACTGGTCACATCTGTGAAGCTAACAGTCCTTTCACATTTAAATCCTCAAATTCGATATAATGTTTTCGCATATGAAACGCGTACGCCAGCGATGCCTGACTAACGTCTGCCCTATCTGCTAACCTAGAACTTTCAGATCCTAGATATTACGAACCGCAACGAGTGGATTTGCTTCTAGGTATTTATATCTATGATGAAATCATGCTTAGTGTCACCTTCCGGGGAGAGACCGGTAAGCCTATTGCAAATGCAACAACTCTAGGCTACATCGTGTCTGGCAAGGTAATAAATCAAACACTGAACGCCGGAATATCGTTTCTACGCTAAAAACACAGTTGATCCTAAATATGTAATTGGTACATTCACCCCAATTCTCAATGACTTTCCGCAGTGAATTTACAGTGAATAAACAAAATCCGCATGCGATTTTTCACATTTCAATTTTCGAACTTGCGAAAAAACCCGCTAAAGAATTCCGCATCCACCATCCACGGTATTCTAAAGTTGATAATTTAAAATATGTTTAATTGTGAATTTTTTTTAGGAAAATTAAAAAAAATCTTGAAAATTTGGAAATTTATTTGCGGGCAAGAAAAATGTAAGTTTTTAATGCACAAGGTATGTATATTTGTAAATTGTGAAGCGCAAACACGCACTTAGCTTCACTATTGGAGCAATTGCAAATTTCTTCTTCCTCTGATGCAAAGCACCCGTTAATATTTGAAGTAAATATAGGAAAACATTCTTATTTACTCTGTAGTATTTATGAAATCTTAAAATGCAAGAACATTGTATATTGTTGCTAAAAGTACCCAGATTCATTTACACGTACAGTGATTCAGTTAATCCAAGAGGGTTGAAACTGTCCCTCAAATTTCTCCCTCTAAATGCTACCACTGCTTCTGCTTCCTCTGCAACCAATCTAAACGCAATAATATGCACATTTATTATTAAAAACAATAATATAACAATCCACTGAAACAGATATTTTTAACCCCTTTATGATTTTTTTAAACTTTTTGGGAGTTAATTATCAAACCAAATCACATAAGAAACTCAGCTGTTTGTAAGTTCGAAGTGTGGTTTAAAACTTCACTACGAATTCCGTATCCGCATAAATTGAGAATAGGCGGAAAAAATCCCGCACGGCAAATAAAATCTGCGTGAAAAAGAATTCGCATGCGTATTTCGAATTGGGGTGATTAAGTCAAATTGCTCTAAAACGCTTTTTATAACTCGAGCAGCACCTGCAACAATAGCTAGATTTTGGCCTATCACAAAAGAAAACTTACCAAAAAACTATTAAGGACTATTATGCAGCTGGGACAAGTGTAACCGACTTACAATTACCCATATTCATTATCATAATGAATGTAGATAAGTTTGGACGTCACTCATCTAATAAAAACAATAAAGATCTTTTATACAAAGACATTCCTAAAGTATACGGATCGATAAGAATTTCAACTCTAATAATAAACGATTGAAAAATTTAAAAGAACCAATACAAGATACTGATGCCGCCACAAAATTCTTTGTACAGTCATAATTAATCAAACTACAAAATATTTACATACTCAACAAGCAAAATTGAAAAAATTATTTAAAGAGCAGATTAACGAATACAGTCAGCGATTGAACAGAACCACTACAAATTCGGCAAACGCACTTAAATTATACGTTGATTTTAATTTAGATAAACATAAAGAATATATACTAGAACGTCTCAATGATATCGAAAACAAACTAAATAACTTAGGCCTTGGGCACAATGATGCTGTGAGCGGAGCGGTGCTGAAAGCGTTCGACAGCTTCGAAACTGTACGCATATAATCAAATGAAAGTGTGCATAGTGAAGCGGAGCTGTTTGCTGAGCAAAAACGTATCTGCAAGCGGCCAGCTTTGAAATTGTTTTGTTCAGTTTTTGAAGCTGAATCGCTTGCGATTTGAGAGTTTTTGGAGCTGGACTTAGTGGCGTACCGAAGTGGGGGCTGCACTTTTAAGGGGAGGCAAAATTTCACAATAGGAAATAATAATATATCTTATAAATATTGGAACCATTTCATTTTATATTTATGTCGCACCTACAATTCGGTCCGATTAAAAGTAGCACGGACCTTTTTATTCCTCACTCTGTTACGAAACAGTGGAATTCCCTTTCTTTACATGAATGAATCTTGCTTGTTGTAGCGAGTGGCAGCACCATCTGTAGTGACTCGCAGTGATTACCCGTGTTTTATTTTGTGCTCGGAATGTTTATACTTCCAATTGGCAGGAATTCGAAATTCACACAACAAAAAATTCTAGCTAACTACACCAACAGCGAACTCATCTCGAAGATCACAGCTGGTTGCAACAATAACAATAACAACACAAGTTCTTCTCAGCAACAACACAACACAACACAGTTGGTTTTACTGCTAATTATCTAGCATGGCAGAGGGAAAGAGAGGTAGGAACAACTCGACAGAATTAACTCTTCGCCTGGTAACTAAATTTATCGCAGCGCTGCTCCATTTTTCTGATGGTCCCCATGACTAACTATTTTATTAGTAATAATTTTGCAATCATTTACGATACTATTGTCATTGTTTTGTTTTAGCATCAAAAATGAAAAAAAACGAAAGAAAGTTGGGCAGCGTAATAAAAGAAGAACAAAATTGGAAAATATTAGAAACAATGAAGGGACATTACTTAAATATGTGAAAAATCCTATTCCTGAAACGTCAGATTCCACGTTGGGGTTAAATTCCTCAAAGACAACTGGGCCTTCAAGCCCGGAACAGACTAAAAAAATACAAGAACTTGACATTATTGATCTGGTACCTGTTTGGAGTTTTGACATCGTTCTTGAAACTTTTTAGAATTGACGCATTTAGTCGCAAAGTACGATCCTGTACATCGTGAATATCTTATAAGATCTGAAATGTGTGGCAAAATTTCAATCACGTATATGGCACCAAAAAATTGTGACGAGCAAAATTATTGACTAAGTCAATAATTTTGTGCCTAATTTTGCTCGCACAATAAAATTTTCCAAAACAATAGTCACCTCGATAATGGGCCATCAGCATCACTGCCGGACAAAGAATTTAAATTGCCATAGCCAATTATCTTGCGCGACGCCGTCAACATTGAATATTAAAAATAAAAGAATACCATCGCACCAATTGAAATCACGTCGGAGGAGGGAGCGCATGAAACATACGCAGTGTTAAACGTTTGTCAACAAACCACATGCAGATTACACCAACAACTATACAAGCGGAATGTCAACAACAGCATTGGCAAAGTCAAGCGAGCCGCTTTCATAAGACAAAGACAATAAACTGCATGTGGATTACACCAACAAGTATACAACAACAGACTAAGCGAACCCACGCCAGCCGTTTGCACTGACCAACAACAACATCACTACAGGCAGACTAAGACTAATCGTGCACTTATTTCAACAAGACACATTACCAAAGCCGAGGCAGCCGAATGCAGAGGAAATACAATGACAGCACGAGGAAAAGAATGCAAGATCAAAAGAGACGACGACACAACGATCGCTGTGCATACTAGTGGCAGGGACATAGCTCAAAGGAGAAGCACGGAAATATGGTTCAAATGCAGCGAGACTTGAGCAACAACAAGAGTTTCCACAGGTGTCTATAAACGCGCCTGCAACCGGGTATGCGGTCTCTTTTCCTGCTGCACATCACGGAAGTTATCACCAAGGAAACGTTGCCGCATCGACAGACGATACCAGATCAACAAACAAAAACCTACGGACACACACACACAACTAGGTCCACCCGGACATAGACGCCCAGAAGTACTGCGTTTGCTACGAACTTTGGGTTTTTCAATCAGCTTTCATAGCAAACCAGAGCTTACTTGTCAAAGTCAAACCGGTTGAAGTGGGTTCTTAATTCACCACCGTTGAGACACGAGACATTCTCGTCACTATGTAAAAACTGACGGAGACAGTTGAAAGTGCAGGAACTTCGCTACTTGCGATGCAGTCATTTTCCTTTCTTCGTTTCTTAGGCATCTGGCAATCAGTGCTACATGAAGTGAATGATTTTCAGAATTATTTACAAACAAACGGACTTGGGCTAAGATTCTGCGCTCAGAAACAGAATCTTTGCAGATGGTACTGATAAATAAACGAGAGGAATTGCCAGTTATGCAAACAAAAAAAAATCTATATATATATATATATATATATATATATATAAATATATATATACTCGTATATATATATATATATATATATATATATATATATATATATATATATATTTATATATATATATATATATATATATATATATATATATATATATATATATATATATATATATATAATAATCCAAGCTAGAAGATACTCTGCCTAATATTATAATAATGCTCCGAATATTCCTTACAAGTTGTTCAAAATTAGAATGGATCAAAAATTATTTAAAATCACCAATGAAGACTTTGAGGCTTTCTAATCTAGCTATCGTGTCAGGAAGTATGTGATGCTATAGACATTGCAATAAAAGAGTTTGCTCAAATATTCGATTAAAGTTCTAGTTAAAGACAGAAGTTTTATTTTTAATTCTATTAATTATACTATTTCTCAACAAAACTATAAATAGTAACAGTGGAGTAATTAATAGTTTTGTTCTAGTTCTAATTAGGAAGTCCATTTGTGTTTTATATTCACTTTGCTAATAGCTTAATCTTGTCGATCGGCAACAGATCATAAGCATTCTGTACCTGTTATATCGATGTAAGTAGCATACGTCTAAGAATCTTTGTAATAAAAGTAATTATTATAACATATATTAATTTGTAATCTGTACAGTTCACAATAATGACGAATATTTTTGCCGAAAAGTTCGGTAGGTTCACTGTATATTTTAGAGACTTGAATTTAAAGACCTTAATAAGGGGCGGCGGAATTGGCCTGAGCCCCGGGCACCTCACGGTAGGTTACTGGCTGTACAAGTGTAGTTATTGTATGTTTATTTGTTTACATATTTGCTATTATTTCATTTGGAATTAATTTATAGTTTTATTTTATTTATGTTTATTTATTGAATCTTTCTTAAAAATAGTAATTAACAATAAGTTATAAAATCTTAACAACTAATATAATTGTTCTTCTCCAGAGGGTCGAACTCAAATTACATTTGAAGACATTTTACAAAGCATTTCAAACATTTACACAAAGTTAATTATAATTACAATTACGTCAAATTTATGGTATCTTTCTTTTTTAGCCGCATATGACCTTTATACTGCAATAACTCCCTTACCAACGTGTTTGGGTGAAGTTCCAACTTCTGTAGGTAACTTTTGCAGCATTCCTTTATTTCATCCCTTATCATGAGTACTTTCAAATCTCTATGAATATTTTGATTTTTTATGTATCATGGAGCTCCCGAGATGATCCTCAAACATTTGGATTGCGTTGCAGTTTTTCAATGTTTGACGCAGTGCCCCACAATTGAATACCGTAAGTCCATATTGGTCTTAAAACGGCATTATATAGGAGGCATTTATATTCAAGGCTTAGATGCGAGTGTTGGTTTACAAGGCAAGAGAGTTGACTTATTTTGATTTTTACTTGATTTTTTTTCGTTTCGCTATGCTTGTTCCCTGTGCGCTTTCGATCAAGATGGATGCCTAGATACTTGATATCACCGATTTGGTGGATAGTTACTCCATTTAATGCAAGAGAGGGGAAAGTTCCAAATCTCAAAGTGAAGGGGACGTGTACACATTTGGATTCGTTGACCTTGATCCTCCAGTTTGCCATCCATATTTCCAGAGAGTTAAGGTGAATCTGAATGTTTCTTCTTGCTATTGTGGGACTTGCGTTAGAGCATAATATGGCCGTACCGTCAGCACGTTGAACATACCGTGAAACGTTGAAGTGAATTCGTGGCTGATGATGGCATATCTAAAGGGCTAACCAAAATAGACGAGACGAGACGTAGCGGGTAAGTCCAACCAAATGTAAATCAATGCTAATAGCCAAAATGTCCGTACGTATTTGTTTGAAACTGAACGAAACATTTAGACGTGACGTTCCGTTCCGTAAGAACCGAACAGGAAACGTCTGCTACTCGTCACAACAGCCACTTTGTTGACCCGATTGTTATTGTAAAAAAAAATTAAAATTAAATTGACGGAATTTTGGTACAATTTAATCGCCGCTGTGAAGGATGAGTTCGCAATTTATGTAAAAATCCATTCATCGATGAGTTCGATAGCGTCACGTTTTGGTTTAAATCTCAAAATCGGCCTAACGAGTGCAGACGTTGGTCCAATCGCTATCGTTACGTCTCGTCTATTTTGGTTCTACCTTAAGTTGTAGATCAAGTACAGTAGTAGTCCCAGGACTGTTCCCTTCGGCACTCCAGCTTGGATATCATATGGGCAAACAAATAAATTATGCACGTTTCCGGTCATCAGTTTTTGAAGTTTATATATGCGAGCGGCAATCCGCTTGAAAAAGCAAAAACACTTCTTCGCAGTATTCACTTTGCGGGGTCTGGTTCACGCTAAGTGCGCGGAGAACGAGAGAGCAACGCGCATAGTGAGTGCACAGAGTATTTACGTATAGAATTTCCGTCGCTCTCTTTGGCAAAAGAGGGGAATCGAATTGTATGGAAATCGCCGTGGAACCGTTAACAGATGCTAACCATAACTTGTTTCTGCTAACAACGATTTATTACAGATTCATAGTAAATTTAATATGAGTTTAGGAAGATAGTAGGAAAATGAAGAAATGCAGATTTAATAGTCTTATTATTTATTAATTAATAGTATATTGATAAAATAAAAATTAAAACAATTTAAATTAATAAGACATTAATATCAAATCTAAGCAATACTCTTTGTTCATGGCTATCGCTGTGGAGCCGCTCAAAAAATGTTAAAGTTACCATTTCCACTGCTAAAACGATTCATTACAGACGCACACTCATAGTAAATTTAATTTAAAATTTCTAAGAATTTCATTTTAAAAAAATTTCTAATAATTCTAAAAAATTGTATATTATTCAAAATATGTTATTTCGCACAAACAATTAATGCAATTTACAATATATTTTTTTAAAAATAATTTTCTTTAAAAATATTAGTACTACTATATGTAAGTTAATTGCACATTCGTCAAACATCTCTCATCAAGAAGGGCGTCAAATTTGGTCGGAGCACTTGTAATCACAACTAACTTTACTTACTAAATTTTTCTCCAACACAAAAAAGTGAATATTAAAATAAAACATAAGTTTAAAAAAATGAAACAAATTTAATTATTAATAATCTCAAAAAAAAAAAAAAAAAACGAAACAATTCTCCTTAAACCTAAAAACTTAATCCAAGCAAATAAACTAATCAAATTAACTGCGAGCAACCATCGAATTAAAGTCGAAATCACCGAACACAACTCTCTAAACTCTATAAAAGGTGTTATTTATTGCAACGAATTGATAGGAAATTCTGAAGAAGAAATCTTGTTTGAACTCAAACTACAAAATATAACAGAAGTCAAATAAATTTGTAAAAAAGAAGGGGACACCTTTAAAGAAACTGGTCTCATCATATTAACTTTTTCATCATTAAATCTTCCCGACGAAATCAATATCGGTTATCAAAAGGTGTCGGTTCGCCCATATATCCCCCTCCCCCTGAGATGCAAAAACTGTTATCGCTTTGGACACATCACAAAATTTTGCAGAAATATTAAACTTTGCTTCAACTGTGTCAATGCAAAACACGTAAACCCTGACACTAACGATATATGTGAAAATACAAAATCTTGCATAAACTGTAAAGACAATAAAATACCCAATAACCAGCACAACTCATTTGTTAAAAATTGTCCAATTTTCATTAAACACAAGGAGCTACAAGCTATAAAAACTCTTCAGAAAACTGACTCAAAAACCGCCCACAAAATTTATAATGAACGACACCAGCAGACTTCTTCGTACTCTTCCGCTCTTCAATCATCCTCCAACAACAATTAACCAACTTTAACTCAACAGCGCAACTCAGTCAATAAAGCCAGTAAACAACAACAATACAAATATCTCACCACCAATCAGCTCCAGCACAGCACAGCAACACGACCCACTGACTTACAATCCCATGAATTTTCAGCAACAAAACTAAGAATTTATCCAAAAAATACTTTAAACCGGCTTAAGACCCAACTTAAAGGTAAAAAAAACAACAAACCTAAAAACAATTCAACTAACTCATCAACATCTGACAGAACCCTAGCCGCTGACAGTGACGAGGACGATCACGGGATACAGGAAGCATTCAATTACCATTAATATATTTTAAGTTATCTTCAAATATTTATTAATTTATAAGCACTTATAAGTATATAATATTCTTCTTATTTAACTTAATATTTCACAATGACAATAATTTTACTACAATGGAACATGAAAGGATATTTTAACAATTATGATCATTTGAAAATACTTATTAAAAAATACAATCCGAAAATTATAGCGTTACAAGAAACTCATTTCCATTCCATCGCCAATCTCCCTATTCCAATCTATTTTAAGATATATCTACTCAGCTCATCCCAGAATTCTTTTGGGGGAGTTGCTGTACTTATTCACAATTCCATTCAACATCAAACAATGAACATCAATACCGACTATACGAACTATAATCCACTCAAAAATAAAATTCACAGTCTTTTCTTCCTACATTCACCCAATAAACAATTCTCACTCCAGAATCTACAAAACGTCCTCTCTTTAAGCAACTCTTCACTTCCCTGCTTTATTACTGGCGATTTCAACAGCTGGCATCGTAAATGGAGTTGTCCCAACAACAACTGGAGAGGTAATACTCTCCCAAAATATTTAGATCAATTCAACTACATAATTCTCCACAACGGATTACCAACTCATTTTAGTATACACAACACCTTTACACACAATGACCTTACATTTTGCTCTCCTATACTTGCTATTCAATCCGAAGGAAATTTAGAAGATGATCTCTCTGGAAGTGATCATTTTTCAATAATCATATCTTTGTTTCAATCACATATTAGTTCTCCTCTCAAACCTATACCCAAATTTATAATAAAAAAGCAAATAGGCCTCTTTTTCCAGAACTGACGCACAAAAACAATATAAATCGTCTATCCACCAACAATATCAATGAAGAAGCAGCTAATATCCAAAAAATTATTCTGCAAAGTGCAAACGAAGCAATACCCCAATCTCATTTTCAAACACAAAAGCCCCACGTTCTCTGGTGGAACAGAAAATTAGAAGAGGTAAAATAAGAACAAACAAATTGTGACACACACTGAAAAGAAACATCTCTACAGAAAACATCATCAACTTTAAAAAGACAAATGCCGTTCTTCGGCGACAAATAAAAATATCTAAAAAAGAATCAAACTATGAATTTACTTCAGAAATTAACCCAAACACACCCCCTATAAAGACATGGTCTAATATCAGACAATTTTGCGGACTAAAAACTTACCATAACATTCACTCCATTCAAACTTCCAACCAACTACTCATAACAAACAAAGAAGCTATTGCTGAACAATTGCAAACACTGGTCTGAGACATCTGCAGACCACAACTTCCCAAATCTTTTCCAGGAAAAACAAAAATATGTAACATCTGAAAATTTTACTTACACACCAAATAGTAAAGCATTGGTTATAGAAAATGACATACATTTTCTTGAATTATCGGTGACTCTAAATAAATTAAAAGCTAAGATTCCCGGCTTAGATAGGATATCTTTCCCTATGATCCACAATCTATCACTATCCAAAAAACTAAGACCTTTACAATTTTACAATAACATATTTAAAAACCACATACAACATATTTACAAAATCAGTAATGTTACTGATCCTAACTCTGATAAAACCATGATTTCATCTTACAGACCTATATCTCTCAATTTGTGCTGCTCAAAAGTTCAAGACAAAATTATAGCTAACCGACTATGGTGGTTTGTCATTACTGGCAAACTAATCAATAGTCGACAAATGGGTTTTAAGAAAGGCAAATCTGTAACTGATTCCCTAGTTTATCTAGATTATGGATCACAGATTCGCTATCCACAAAAAGCACATCAATATTATCTTTAGACTTTCGCAAAAGCATTCGACAAAATCAGAATTCACTCCATTATCGAACATTTAATGGAATGGAATTTAGGACAAAACATTATAAACTATGTATATAACTTCATGAAAACAGGGAACTGAAAGTTCGAATCTCTAATCAATATTCCAAACCATGTTTCCTCTTCAATGGAATACCATAGGGCTTACCTCTCTCTGTAATTGTATTCCTTATTGCATACAACAAACTAATGCGGCCCATAGAAGATACTTCATGATCATACTCATATATAATAGTACGTGTGAAAAAGAAAGAAAATATGCAGGTATGTGTCACACAGACATGATCTCGCTGTGATCACTGACTGATCGTCGAAAATCTAAATCATTTTGATTTTGAGGGGAAATTTTATTATGATTTTGAATATGAGGTATGGATCGTCGTTTCTGGGCAATTTACATGAAAATTTTGCTCATTTGAGTTTGACTGCCAACGTGTGAGGATGTGTGCGGATAAAAATAATAAAAATGTGTTTCTGCTGGAGTCCCTTGAATGCTATTGTACTATTTTTTTTCTGCCTTTCTTTCATCCAAAATCGTTTTTTCTTTTTTTTATAATTTTTCCTTGCACAGTACAAGCGCTAGCACACACAAAACTTCGTCATCCGACAGAGACATGACGACTTTGAAAAAATGATGATCTTCGATTTTGATCACTCGTCTGTGGCGGAGCTTCATTCAACACGTACACGAATGAGTATGATCATGATGTATCGTCTATGGGCCGCATAAGTGACATCATCTCATCGTACAAACAATACGATTTTCGTGCTTATGCAGCCGACTTCCATATTGTCAAAAAAGTCAATAAAACAAAAAATAATTCGCTTGACATCAGTGACCTTATCAATGATATATCTTCATGGTGCACCTATTCAGGAGCTGAGCTTTCTACTTCAAAATTCAAAACACTTGCACGTCTGTAGAAAACTAAGCTGCTCCAACAACTTCAGAGTCGACAATGTGATAACCTAAAAATACTCGTCATAATTTTTAATAAGAGTTACAGATGGAACACATACGTAGATTATTTGCACTCAAAACTATCAAATAGACTCAACATCATCAACTGCTTGTCCAGCCACAAATTTAATTGTAACACTATCTCTCTTATATCAGTAATAAACCCACTTTTGACTTCAAAAATTTACTTCGGACTTTTTATGTACGGCTTCTCTCCTAAATCAGTTACAAATAAAATAAAAACAATGTTGAACTCAGCATTACGAATAGCATTCGGTGCTTACAGAACGACCCCAATAAATAACCTCGTTTTTTAATCAAACACAAAAACTTTTGAAAACAGAAGAGACTTCATTACCACTAAGCTTTGCAAATCATTTCTTTCAAGTTTAGGCATTCCACTCATGCCGCTTATAATTAAAGAAGCCAAATCAAAAAAAGAGCCGGAAATATTCTCAGTAATACACAGAACTATTATGCAAGAATTTCAACTAAAAATCCACCATGGCTTCTCAATTCCACCACACTTAACACTTCCATCTACAAATATAATAAAGCTTCAACTCCTCAACTATACCATGATCAAAAGACCATAAAAGAACCACTTTTAGCATAATCATCCCATTCAATCATAAAAATGTCACTTCTCCCTCACTATTCTACAGTTTTTACCACCGAAATAATTGCGATCTATGATGCCATCATTTACTTAAAACATAAATCTGGTGAATATGCTATTTGCTCCGATTCACTATCCGCAATAGATTCTATTTCCAACCTTTATAACAACTCTTACTATCCTAACAGAATTTTTTTTTAAAATAGTACTTATCTGGATCCGTGGTCATGACCAAATCACTGGAAACGAATTTGCCGATAAAGCTGCAAAACTTGCTACCAAACCCCCCGTTATTATTTCTTCAAATAATAATTATAATGAAATACAAAAATATGCCAAATCAGTTTTCCGGAAAATACAAACACTTTTGTGGCCTCTGACATCAAAATGCCAGATTGACCCATTCCCACATCATAGACAAAAACTCTACCTTTCCTCATTGTCAGCACTACAACTCTTCAACTCAAATTACCAGCTATCACTTTTTAACTGAATGTCCTCAGTTTGAAAACAACAGAAAACAAATCTTCTCCAACATCGATCCCCTTGTTTTCCTTTCCCAACCCAATTTAGAATCCATAAAAAAAGTCATATTTTTCCTTAAATCCCGCAACCTATAAAACCTAATTTGGTCTCTCCAACATTTTTTAATAAGTATATTGAAACGTGATTGCATATCAGTGAAACGGAATTGCATACTTTTAGGATCCCATCTGGAGTTTGAGAATGAGTGCACCACCCTGTGTGTTGAATTCAAGACACAATCCATTCGAATAAAAGCTTCTTTCGTTGTAGAGATTGTGTTGTAAAGAAATATCTCGAATGTAAGAACTTCCTGTATAAAAAAAATTATAGAAAGATCCAGAAACTTCTAGTATATTGTAGAAGTTTCTACCTCAACCATTCGAAACTATAAAAGCACAAGACTGTCCAAAGTCAAAGACATTCGAACAGAGTTCGTCACAGTGTGTACATCGAGCATTATAATCGAAGCAGCAGTATTTGTAATTGTGCAAAGTGATGAGATTCATTATGAAATAAAGTGATCAATGAATTGTGAAAGAAAGTGCAAATTGTAAAGAAGTAAACTTTAAGCCTAATATTAAATGTGTAAATAGCAATAATTAAATAAATATAGTTATTTTAATGTAACCAGCGATTGTTTGATTGCTATACAAACCAATGGTACGAGTCCGAGTAAAGAGAGTTAGAGAAAATTGTCAGGAGGGCAATTTCGTAACAGAGTAAATTATCAAGAGGGCAATTTCGTAACAATTGATGTCAGAAGTGGGATCGTGTATCTGTGATAAACAATGGTTAAATTTGAAAAACTGAGATTGGAGCAGCTCAAGAAGGAGCTTGAGCGCTTAAATTTGCAAACACAAGGGCTGCGGGTGCGATTAAGAAATGCTTTAGAGGAGCAGGGTATAGACGTCGACGAGCATGAATTCCAGTGTGAAGACCCAACGACATCTCGACACGAAGAAACACCCCCAGAAACTACCACAGGTAACTTTGACTTATCGGGCTAATACAGATGCAGTTACAACAAAATTCTCAAGCAGCTGAAGAGCAGCAGTTACAACAAAATGCTCTAGCAGCCAAAGAGAGGATGCTGTCAAAGAACAGTTATAGCAGAGTGAAACTAGACTTGCTCAACTAGCGGAACAGAACTCACAGCAAATGAAGAAATGTCCGATATGGTAGACAGGAAGGTTGGAGAAATTGAGATACGGCAGGAATCGTTCGAAAAATCTGTAGAACAAAAATTCATTGCGCACGAGCAGAAGCAGATCGAATTTAAGCAACAAATAGAACAAAGAATTTACCTGATACAGGAAGGTGCATTGCCTGTGCCAGCTTTATCCTCAATAAAACTGAATCCTCCTACCTATGATGGAAGCACGACATTTTAGTTTCTTCAGAATGCAGTTTGAGACTACCGCTAGCACAAATGGTTGGAGTGCTCGCGAAAAAGTGGCTGCATTAACAGTTTCGTTGAAAGGTGCTGCCGCTGATGTGCTGCAAACTATCTCAGAAAGTGAGCGAGACTGCTATGAAAACTTGATGAATGCCGTTCAGCGCAAGTATGGTAGTGAACACCGGAAGCAGATGTACCAAGTAGAGCTACGAATACGGGTACAGGGTGAGTCTCTACAACAGTTTGCGGCGGAAGTGGAACGGTTGGCTCATCTTGCCTACCCAGGAGAGATCACTGAGAGGTGTATGATGGACACCTTCGCATATGGCATTCGCAATGCGGAGATAAAGCGGTCTGCGATAACTAATCCGGAAGCTACATATATGAAGACAGTAGCTAGCGCTTTAACATCAGAAACAGCAGCCTTGGTGTGCCAGCCAGTATACAGAGCCCGTCAGGTACAAGTCGAAAGCGGACAAAGTTTCACGGGCAAATGCTTTACCTGCGGAGAGGTCGGACACATAGCTCGTAATTGTCAGTCGAGACGGAAATGTTCTAGATCACGCTCACCGGTAAGACCACCAAAGCAAATCAGATTCCAAAATAACGAATCAGAAAATCTTGAAAGCCGTCGACAAACTAGATGGAGTCAGTCTCGATCTGATCTGACTCCCAAACATGTTGCCCCAGAATCTTCGTTTCTCAGATGGCGCGGAAAATCAACAGCCTAACTGCCGACAGCGTAGTAAGTGGAAGGAAAATCGTGGTAACATTGGATACGGGTGCATCACATTCCATAATTAGAAAGGATCTCGTTCGGGGAATCGAGCCGCTTCTGGGAATAAGATTGCGTACGGCAAGTGGAGATGATGCACCGGTACTGGGAAAAGTTACACGGAAAATAACTATCGGCACTACAACAGTGACGCACGAGTTTGTAGTTGCGGATATTGTGGACGAATTAATCTTAGGTGTGGATTTTATGATTCGGAATGGATTCACCCTAGATTTGAAATGCCGTGTGTTGAGGTATGCGAACACCGAAATACCGTTATCCGTTGGTGAGGATAAGTATGGAGGTATCCGACAAACCATTGTATCGCGGCGGACAAAAATCCCAGCAAAGTCAGAGGCAGTCATATGGGCCAAAATGGACGGAGATGTGGAGAAAAACAAGTTGTGGGTTGTGGAGAATGATGAAAAATTTCCACTGGATGACATCATAATTGGAAAAACCCTCGTAGAAGAACAGCAGAACAGAATAGTGCCAGTAAGAGTGGTCAATCTTGCAAATTCCGCTAGAACCATAGAGAAAGGACAGATAATTGGAAATTGTCGGGAAATTTCGGCAATTGTAAACTGTGAAAGCCAGCCGCGAGACACAAAAATTAAGATACCAACTGATAATAAGTTAATCGACAATCTGACGAAAGAATGGAGTAAAGACTTATCCACAGAGCAGATGAAGACTGCCAGCCAACTTTTGGCAAGACATTGGTCAGTATTTGCTGAAAAGAGTAAAAACGAAGGCAGAACAAAGATGGTGAAACACACAATCAACACTGGTGATGCCAACCCCATTCGTCAAGTGTCAAGAAGAGTACCTCTTGCGAAGAGAGAAGAGATGAATGTGTTGCTGAAGGAAATGCATCAGAACAACGTCATTGAGCCATCAGCAAGCCCCTGGAGTTCTCCATTACCTCGCAACGACGATACGTTGGACACACTTTCTGGTTCAAATTGGTTCTCAACGCTGGACTTACAAAGCGGATATTGGCAAGTGGCAGTAGACGAACAAGACAAGGAAAAGACAGCATTTAGTGTCGGTGATGGACTATGGCAATTTTTGGTGATGCAATTCGGACTGTGTAATGCTCCAGCTACATTTGAACGCCTAATGGAACATGTGCTAAAGGGTCTCCACTGGAAAACGTGTCTGGTGTACCTATATGACATCACCGTTATGGGAAAGGACTTCGAAGAAAAATTGTCGTTTTGAGTGAAAAAGCGAACAGGAGAAGGCATTCAACAGATTGAAACAGCTATTGTGTACGACTCCGATCCTTGCGTATCCAATTCCTGGCGAAAAATTTATTTTGGATACAGATTGCGAGTGGCTTTGGGATTGGAGGTGTCCTGTCGCAAGTTATTGACGGACATGAAAGAGTAATAGCCTACTTCAGCAAAATCTTATCAAAGCCAGAGCAAAATTACTGTGTAACACGGAGAGAACTTTTGGCGGTTATGCAGTGCGTGAAGCACTTTAACAAGTACTTGTATGGACAAAAGGTCTTGTTGAGAACAGATCATGCTGCTCTGCGCTGGCTATTACATTTGAAAAATCCCGAAGGTCAGGTTGCGAGATGGATTGAGAGACTCCAAAGCTACGATTTCTCAATAGAACATCGCAGAGGCGGAAGCCACGGGAATGCTGATGCACTATCACGACGTCCTTGCAGTATGGAATGTAAGCACTGTTCTAAAGCTGAAGGGAAAGAAGGAGTAGTCGATGTGCGCTTAATGGCTGTTTTACCAGACGATGAATGGACAGCAGAAAAGATAAAATAAGAACAACGAAAATACCCAGACTAACTAAAGCATATTGGGCTCAATGGAATAGCTTAAAGCTGCAAGATGGATGCCTATTTCGCCTGTGGGAGAGCGAAGATGGAAAAACCACGAAGAACTCGATTGTGGTACCCAAGGCTAGAATAAGCGAAATTCTCAAGGAATACCATAGTGGGCCAAGCGGAGGACATTTGGGAATAACAAAAACAGTCGAGAAAATTAAAACACGATTTTATTGGGTTGGTTGCCAGCAATCGGTAGTTGACTGGAAAAGTGTACAGCTGCCAAGGTACCGAGCCGTCGCAGTCAGGGGAAGATGCATTTATACAACGTGGGAGCGCCATTTGGGCGTATTGCAATGGATATAGCAGGTCCGTTTCCAATTAGTGATAAAAGCGTAATTTTCGTATAGGAGTTTGTGTTGTATAATGTGTGGTGTGGCTTCTTTAAATATAAAGTGAAGCGGAACTCAATTTGTCATGAAATTTTGGATAATTCAATATTTTTAGAATAGACAAATATCAGTATAGTTTATTTATTCGATTTTATATTTCATATTTTCGCGTTAGCAGCATGCGATCAAACATATTTTGAGTCTATCCGAAGAAAGAATAATTATGCACAAAAAAACAATTTTGCTAAAATTAATAATAATCTTCGCCTGATGCCTATTCTATTAGTATATTTATCTAAAATTATTTTTAGATTAAGTGTAAAATCAACAAAATCAAGGTTTTAAACGTTTTTTTTTACTTTGTCAGATCAGCTTGAAATACTATTACCACACTCTATTACAAATTAAACCACTCGTACGTACATGAATATGTACATACATATCTATGAACACTGATTCTCCGAATTTAAATAGTATATGATACAAAGAGTATATTGTCTTTGTATGATATGTTCATGTCTGAAGTAAATTTTATAAACTTCAATATCTAATATTAATTGCATTAATTGTTATACATTGTTTTTCAAAGTCTTGTAAATAAAACCGTACATAATGCAATAACCTATATATAAACATTTATTTCCTATGGAAAAGAATAGTTCAACCATGATTGTGTTCCAACGCATAATAAACCACTTCATAATCGAAAATTATTTTAATCAAAAATCTATAAAAAATTATTTCAAGTATTTAAAAAGCCAAGAAATTTTAAATTTATATTAGAATAAATTATGTTTAGTAAAAGATTTTATTTATTTATTAACTGCTTATATCCTATGTAAAATAAAATAAAAACTTGATTTTTGAAGCTACTAGGCCTTGAGCTAACTTAAATATTAATATGTACTCGTATCTACATATGTGAGGAGATGAGTGTAAAATGTATAATTAGTATGGGTATACAGAGTGGGTTTGATTATATTGTTATAGGAGATGTAATATGTTTCCTTTTTTTAGGAAATTTATTATGCATTGATATTGTCTTTGTCAGATAGTGAAAGGATGTTAGTGAGGTTTGTGTTTTTGGAAAATTTGAAGTCTTAGATTATTGAAGAATGTACATGATGTTACGATATGTATGATTGAGATGGGCTGATTAGAGTTGCAGAAATGACATGTTGAAGAGCTTTTATCGAAAAGGTGTTTATGGGTAAGCAGGGTGTGGCCCAGGCGCAGCTTAATTAATTTAGAGTAAGTAAAACGGGATAAAAGGGTGTCGAATTTATTATAACCTAAGACGTATAGATTGTTTCTTGAGAGGTTGATAGATTTGTTGTGCTGATTCCAAATGGATAGACGTTTTGCTTCAAAGTGATTTTTTATAAATTTTTTTTATGTCGGAGGAGTTGTAGGTAGGGCGGAAAATTAAGGGGAGACTAAATGCATCTTTTGCTGCTTTGTCAGCAGTTTCATGGTGATACCACAGTGACCAGGTACCCTGACTATCTCGATTCGAGGAAAATTTATTTGTAGCATTTGTCTAATTGCTGTGGCGTAGTATGAATTATTAGAGAGGTTGCGAATTGATTCTATTGTAGATAGCGAGTCTGTGCAAATGGCATAGCGGTTTGGTTTATTTATAATTAATTTTATTGCATTGAAAATGGCTATTGCCTCTGCCGAGTAGAATGAGGAGTATGGCGGGAGAAGAGTTTGATTTAATACCGTGTTTCTTGTTGTGATAGTGTAAGAAGAGCCGGATAGTGTTTTAGACCCGTCTGTGAAAAGAAAGATATAGGAGTGAAGAGAGTCTATAAGTTCAGAGAATAGCCTTTGGGGATTGGCTATTTTGGTGACGTAGTGTAGGCTTCTATCATAGATGGTTGAAATGACCATGGTGGAAGCAATTTTTTCTGTGTGTGGATGGGTTTATAGGGTAGGTTTAGTTCTTTACTAAGTGATATTGCCTTGTATAGCGAGGATGATAGTTTGAGGTGTCTTTTTGATTTCCAGATTTTTTGATTTGTGTGTACAGTGGGAAATCGTTAGCGAGGATAATACATTGGTTTAGTTTGGCTAGTGAAATTTGATATCTGATTTCTAGACGCTTAATTGTTGATTCGAAGAGTATGTTGTTGATGGGGGTCGATCTAAAGGCACCTAGAGCCATTTTTAGAGCGACGTGGTAGATTGTTTTAATTTTGTATCGTTGGGACGGTGGAGCGCTACCATAGAGGAAGTGGCCATAATCAATTTTAAACATAATTATGGAGTTAATGACAGTTATTAAGGTTAGATGATTGCAGCTATATTTTTTGCTCGAAAGACACTTAATTATTTTAAGATTTTTTTGAAAGAGATAGAAGGAGGGTTTCAATGTGGTCATTCCATGTACATTTTCTATTAAATGTGATGCCAAGAATTTTTAGTTTATCTACGTTAGAAATTTGAATTGAGTTTGAGATTATTTGTAATTCTATTTGTAGTTTTGTATTTTTTTTTTGTATTTGTAGTATAGTATTTGTAGAAATTTATGATATAAGATAACATTTTGGATCCAATTTTCCAGCACTTAAGTTCGTAAATTATAGTGTACTTATTTTGTCAAAGGCTTTAGCGAAGTCAAGTGAGATAACTGAGTATGGTTTCAGTCGAGAGGGAAGATGATATCAGATAGTCTAGCATAACTAGGTTGTCTGATACTAAATTCTCCTTTTTGATACCGGATTGTCGACTATCGATTAGATTGTTGTAAGATACAAACCACCATAGTCGATTTGCTACTATCTTATCTAGAAGTTTTGCGCAACAAGAGTTTAGGGATATAGGTCTGTAAGATGTTATGCATGATTTGTCCGCGGAGGGTTTTATTAGTGGGATGATTTTACTAGCTTTGTAGTTCTGAGGTATAAAGTGGTTGAATATATTATTATATCAATTTGCAAGATGATGGGATATAGAATGATGTAGGTGTAAAAGCAAGGGGTAGGAAATTCTATCTATACCGACAGTATAGATTTTCGTTTTAATTTGATGAGAGCAAGCTGTAATTCGATGTGGGTCTTCTAATTTTGTAGCAATATTGGACGGGGAATACTGTATGGAGAGGGACAAGGTATGCAGAATGTGGAAGTGAAATTATTGCCGTCATATTCAGATTACCAGTATTTACAAAGCTCATTAGCTATATGTTGTTTATCTATTATGAAAGATTGATTGTCTATGGAATTAATTCCGTGTATGGAGTGATAGGGTTTGGTACCACAAAAAGTTCTTATGTGTGACCAAAGTTTGGATGGGGATGTAGATGGGTTGATTTCGGCTGTAAAGTTTTCTAGAGATTGGCGTTTTGAAATTTTAATTTCGCTTTTGAAGATTGCATTTGCTCTTTTGAAGTTAAGTATGTTAATAGTGTTAATATTGTGCTTTAGTGTGTACCATAGTTTATTTTTTTGTGATTTTAATTTTTGTAATTTAATGTTCCAGCAAGGGACTGAATAGTTATGTTTTGTGTTTATGCAAGTTTGTGGGATAGATACATTTGCACTCTGTCTTATTATCTTCATTATATTGGCAGATTCTTTATTGATGTTGGAACTAATTTGTCTTTCTGTGCTAGCCGTTCTCGTAGAGGATGTGAATTTTTTCCAATTTGCGAGATCAGTTTTGAATTTAGGGGTTAAATTAGGAATAGGTTTTACTCGGTTAAAGAGTGAGGTTATTATTGGGATATACATATGTTATTATTGGGAAATAAGTGGTCACTGCCATGTAGATTCGGATCTACTTGCCATGATGAATGTAGAGCTAATGATGATGAAGCTAAGGTAAGATCAATATTGGTAAATGTGTGGTGAGTACTGAAGTGTGTTGGTGAACAGTCATTCAGAATTAATAGTGGTGATTGATTAATAAATTTGGATATAGTATTACCTCTGCGATTATTACTGGAAGATCCCCATGATTTGTGCCAACCATTTAGATCACCGGTGATGATAGTGGACTTAGCTAGCGTGTTAAAGACGTATCGGAGATTATTTAGTGAGAAGGATTTGTTGGGAGGTATATAGGCACTAATATTAAGTTTAATGTCTGATTGTATTGTAGCTCCCAATGCTTCAAAGTCTTTTGGGAGTTGAATTCTTTTGTATTTGAGTGAATTATGTATGAGTGGTGTTACTCTTCCTGAAACTCGTTTATTTCAAGAAGAGTTGGCGTTATTTATGTATAGGATAGAATAGTTTATGGGTATAGAATGAGGATTTATTAGGGTTTCTTGAAGGGAGATGATGTTTGGTATATAATTTTTAAAAAAAAGAGCAATAATAGATTGTAGTTGTTAAGATATCCTTTTATATTCCATTGTACAATGCGTAAGGTCATTTTGTGGTTAGGGATTTTTAATGATTTTAAATAAAGATAGTTATATGTATTATGGATGAGTTAAGTTGCTTGTATGGTTGGATGGAGAGATTAGAATATGTTAGTTAGAGGATAAATCGTCGTCAGTCTGTTTGGAGTGTTTTAATCTTTTTTGCTTTGTTTTGGGACTAGTTTCTTAACTGTT
The DNA here is from genome assembly GCA_920105625.2 of Clusia tigrina. Taxonomy (NCBI): domain Eukaryota; kingdom Metazoa; phylum Arthropoda; class Insecta; order Diptera; family Clusiidae; genus Clusia; species Clusia tigrina. The sequence goes on along the minus strand of OV050030.1, from coordinate 84,516,919 downwards.
TTATGGTTTTGTTGGAGGTGTTTCGAGGAAAGATGAATTTTTAGATCGGATAAGGATTTAGACGAAAGTGTTGTTGTAGAGGAGGTGGGATTATTAGTAGCAGGGAGGTCGTTATTTACATCTGATAATAAGTTATCATGTAGTACATAATTATGATTTCTGGTGGATCGTTCCTTGACCATATCCAAGTCTCCAGTGAGTGTTTGTTGTTGTATATGATGTTTGTTGCGTTTTGGCTACGTTAGAGCAGTGGGAACCATCATGCTGATGCCTATTGTGATAGAGTTGAGTAGCAGTTTTGTGATCGACTTTTTCCAGTGTTTTTATTGTTTGAATTTCTTGAAATTTAATGAATATTGGACATTTTTTTCTATTGAAGCGTGTGTCGTGTTGGGTAATTTATTGTCGTGGCAGTTGACGCATAATTTGGCGGCGTTGCATGTTTCGTTAGTTTCTGTGTTTACGTGAAAATTGTTGCTGCCATTATGGCAAAGTTTATTTGACTTACATATTTTGTCTGTATGACCCAGGCGGTAGCAGTTGTTGCAGCGCATAGGTAGAGGAATATATGGGCGGATTTTCATTATTTCGTACCCGATTGAAATGTGTTCTGACAAGTTGTGTTTGGCAAAGGTGACTATGATTAAACCAGTTTCTAATAGTTCATCGTTTCGTTTTTTTAATATATTTTTTACTTCGTTGACTTTGGAGTGATTAAATGATTTGTGTCCCGTTACGTTAATTGGTATAGTCATATTTATAATTTTTAGTTTTAGTAGTTTTAAGGCTTGGTTTAGTGTTTTTGTTTTCAGAGTCGCGAAGTATTTTGCACGTATCAACTTCTTCATATAAGGTGCGTCTTTTCGCCCATTACATTTCACATTTACCTCCAAAAATGTCTACATGATGTGTGCAGGGCTTACCCAAATTGACTTGCTTGCAGGTTTTTGCACAAAGTCCATTCGAACTCATTACATAACTCGCTTTGACGTGGAGACTTGGTTTATGGAAACTAATAAATAAGTGCAAAAAGATCTTACTTCTTCATGAGTGTGTGAACTTATTATTATATAATATATTGTATATATAATTAGTAAATTAATATAATTATTAATATTAGTTTGTCAAAAATTTACACAAATTATCCAGTATTAAATAATTTTGCTGAACTACAATATATTTAATTACTGCTGCTATAGCAGAACACTGCAGCAATGAAATTTATATTTTCTAAATAGTCATAACGGTGATTCTTTACTCGCATACATAAATTCATGTGCGCATGTAATTGTGTAAGTCTTCCCAATAGAAAACCGAGACTTCATTAGCGCTGTTATAGCGCTCGGAAAATGCATGAAGTGCGCTCCGTTCTGACTATGCATTGCGCATTTTTTTAACATTGTTATGTCATCAGACGTAGGCGCTTTACTCTCCTTGTAGAAAATATAAAAAAGTAGCGAGAGTGGAGCGCTTTATTGTCATTGTGATTGAAGTGCTATTAAAGCGCAAACAAATTTTTTTTAACATTATTATTTTATGAAAAAAAGAAAAAAAATTAAAAAATTAATAGACAAATTTGGTTTGAGAAAAATTTATTTATTTCAAGGTTTTTTTTTCACTGTTCTTTTGGTAAATCTTGTTTTTCATGCAACGGAATGCAGTCTTCATGGCTTTTTCGTATTATCTAATGACATTTCCGATCCATTAACTGAAACTATAATGAGAATATCAATTAATATTTCGAATAACAAAAATTATTTTTATACTTACAAAATACAATTTCACTCAAAAACAATACAAATACAATTTCACTACTTCAAAAAGTTGCCTTCGCACACTGTGGTAAATCACAAATCTAGGTGGACAAAATAAAAAAAAAGTCTGGCAACATTCCTTCTGATCGTTTAATGAGCTTCTCAATACAATAGGTAACTGTAATTCAAGTTTTGTTTTTTTTCTTTTTAGCTCTGATTAGGAAAAAGTAAGCTTTAGTCAGTTGTTGTCAACACGTGCATTCAGATTTCAAAGAGAAGCGTATTTTTTGTGTGACTTTGGTTTATGATTAAAAAGGCTACGGTGATTTTATTGTCATAATTTTTTTTATTATTATTACGCTATTTTCTAAGGAAATATATTATAATTTTCATTCAATTATTTCTATTGTAAAAATTTAAAAAATTTTTGAGAGAAGTTCAGAAAGTGCAAAAAATAAAATAATTCCTTTTTTCAAGTAGAGTTGAAGCTGCTTTTTTCGCATAATTCCGGTGTAAAACTATATTTGGGTTAATCTTTCAAGTGTTCACTTTAAGGTAAATCAAAAACATATTGCGAATTTTTACGACCACCATACATTTTTATTCAATTTTCCAGTATGACCTCCACTCTTTCGCGAAAGGAAATTTTTGAATAATGGGTAAAAACTCCCAAAATACATCGCAAAGACGTTTTATTGACATTAATAATGGTTAGATATGGTCTTCAAGATATACCAGAAGACGTGAAAACAAATCTTAAGGCAAATATAAATAGTATTTGTTTTAAGCTAGCCGAAAAATGGATAAAAAGTGGAAGCCATCGTGACCGTTTTTTAAGATCAAATTCAGTTTGGCTTGATGAACCGTATGTATTGCCTGCAAATGTACAACCGAAAAGTTGGGAAAAAGCTGGAAGAAAACCGAAAAACTTTGATGACTGCAGTGAAAAATCGAAAAAAAGGAAGATACAAAGTATTTTAGATTAAACTGACCATCGAGAAATTATTAAAGCTAGTGAGATCGTGTTTCGTAAAATGGGAAAGCGAGATTCAGCCAGACTTGTGAAAGACCTGTCGGAAGCTTCATCCAGTAAAGGTACTCAAATGAAAAAAATTTGTCAGCGATTTAGCTCTGAACCTGTGCTTTTAGGGAGCCTTTCTCCCGATGAAGCCTTATCTTTAATGGTTGATGCGAATTTGTCGAAACATCAATACGATGTTATTCGGCTAAAAGTGAACGCAAAATGCAAAAATCTTCTTCCCTCCTACACTAATGTTGAAAAAGCTAAGAAAAAATGTTATCCAGCTGAAACAGAAATCTCTGAGATGCATGCAAAAAGTTCACTTCAGTCATTAGTGAATCATACTATAGAAAGGCTTTGTTTGGCTCAAAAAGACGTTTAGGATTTCAATGGTTCCTATTCAAATGAATTTTAGTCCTACAGAAAGAAAAATAATTGTATGGCAAAATCCTGCTCCTTCATCTACAAGATACTGCCGTCCAATCAAGTTTGTTTTTGCCAAAGAGTCCACTGAGTTAATTTCTCAAGAAGTTAATTTAGTACAGCAAGAAATTAGAGATTTGTCTCCAACTCTTATCACAAATGGCGAACAAAGTTTTCTTGTTGAGTCTACTATTATGCTTAGTATGATAGACGGTAAAATTTGTAATGCACTATCATCTGTAACTTCTTCTTCTCAAACGTGTTTCATATGTGGAGCGAAACCGAGTGAACTAAATAAACCTTCTGTGATTTTAAACAAAATTGTCGAAGAACGATCTTTAACCTTTGGAATGTCTCCGCTACATTCATGGATCCGTTTTATGGAGTGTGCATTACACATAGCATATAAGCTTCCTATAATGACCTGGCAAGCTCGAGGACCGGAAAATAAAGCAAAAGTGGCTGAAGAAAAAAAAAATATTCAAAAGAAATTTCGAAATGAGATGGGGTTGCTTGTAGACATGCAAGCAACACAACAAGGAGGTAATACGAATGACGGTAATACTGCTAGACGGTTCTTTAGAGCAGCAGAAACGAGTTCAGAAATCACTGGTGTCAATAAAGAATTAATTGAACGGTTTCATATTATTTTGGAAACTATAGGTAGTGGTTACCCTATTGATGAAGATGCTTTTGAAAGCTTTATTGTTGTCACACGCAATTTATACTTAAACGAATACCCATGGTACATTATGCCAGTTAGCGTCCATAAAATCCTTTTTCATGGAAAAGACATAATAAGGTCTTGCATTCTTCCTATAGGACAGCTGTCAGAAGAAGCTCAAGAAGCAAGAAATAAGGACACGAGGAAATTTAGAGAGTTGTTTACGAGAAAAACATCGAGAAAAGACACAAATACAGATCTTTTCAATCGACTCTTAATTTCTTCAGATCCTTTTATCGCGAGTTCGAGGTTTGATATCAAAATAAGTTATTTCATTATTATCTGTTGATGCTTTTGAGGAGGAAGAATCTTTTAACGATGCATATGAAAGTGAATAAATTAATATCTCTATGTGTATTTATATGTTATTATCTGTATTATTAATGTAATAAAGCAAAAACAAGTAAAGAAAACAATTATTATCAAATATTTATTAAAAATATTAAAATTATTTTAATATTAAAAATGATTATCTCCGACTCCTTACGTAAAAACTCACTTAATAATTTTATTAATCATGAATCTTAGTTATATTCAACCTAAATACTAGTATATATAACTACAAATAATCTCAGAGGATGTATTTAAGAAACCAATTTTTTTTACATATTAAAAATGTATTTTTTTTTTAGAGTAAGAACTGTTTATTTTTTGCCTCATTTTATTAAAAAAATCTTCTTTTTAAAAAAAAGTTGATTTTTTCTAAACATTTATATATTTGAACTCATTTTTTATATAATTCATAAGTGAGAAGTGAACCCAACGCGATTTATAAATTTTGTCCAGTTAGATTTGCAATCTACCACACTGTGCTTCGGGAAGCTTTTTACAGATTTCTTCACTTTCCTTTGCGACCAGTCTTTTAAAATGTCTCTTGCTGTACCCCAGAAGTTTATAGCTCATATTTTTTTTTCACTTAACTTTTACACAATATTTTTTTTTATATAGATATATATATATATATATATATATATATATATATATATATATATATATATATATATATATATATATATATATATATATATATATATATATATATATATATATATATATATATATATATATATATATATATATATATATATATATATATATATATATAAAAATTTATATAATATTTTCACCTATGTGAAAAAGAACTGCAGAATTTAGACAAAATTTTTACAATTTACAAAACACGTGCTTTCAATTGAACTTTCTTAACAAAAGTAAAATTTTACTTCATTATTTCCATGAATTCTTTTCTTTCGCTTATTTTTTGTGTGTCGTTTCTTCTATATTGTGCATTGCAATCGCTACGAAAAGTGCTGCAACAGAGCGCTACAAATGTAGCGCTTTCTGCAAGGACGGTGAAGCGCTTCGTAAGAGCACTTCAGCAGAGCGCATTATAAATTTTTACTGGGTTTGTACGATTTCAATAACTTTGTTGAAAAGCTGTGCATTTCCGTACAAGCAAATTGTTAGATTGGATTTTATTGTTATGGTAGTAAAAGCAAGAATTTTGCAGATGTATTTAAATTTTTGATATTTATTTTCCATAATTTATCCATCGTTTTATGATTGGCACTATACTAAAATATTACATGACTGCTATAGAAAAGCACTGGTAGCGATGTAGTATTATGAAATACAAAATTTCACAAAATATTCTTGTAATAAAACTAATAGAAATTAAAAAAGTTTTTGAATTCTTTTCCACGCCACCTTTGAGGTAGAGTTATTGGTGCGATTTTTTTAAGTGGTGTCCCTGGTAGGCCTAATCCAAAATCAAGAAATTGTTTTGGGGATTTAACTTAAGTGTCGAATAACACTTAAGGTTGTTTGCGCCCTGATCACTCACTATTCCCCGGATATTTGCGTTTGCAATCAATTACAGCTTTAATGTTGTCTAGCAATAAAGTTGTAAGCATATCGCCATGGACCACCGAGAAATATAAATTTAGGGTATACTTCCAATTCATAAATATTCCATAAATTTGGAAGTTATATCCTTAGTTCGCTGTTCAGAACCCAACTCCTGAAATCCGTCCACAATATCGTCATGTTCGTTATATACTAGTTCTGGCCATCCCATTACCTCGTACAATTACACAATTTCTATGTAGTGGAGGCATTGCTGCTCCGGCTTTTTGCAAGTTACTGAGTACATTACTGTTGAGTCCTGCTCTCAGTCGTTTTACAGGACTCCAACGATATAATGTAGAAGGTGAAGGCAAAGTGAAATTTAAGTTTTCTCGCATGAATCATATTTTAGCATACTTTTGCTAGATAAATAGTAATTTAAATTTTGCAGTAAATACTTCTGATCATTCGTGTACTTTCGTCGCCTGTTAGAAGTGATAACTTTAGCAAATTGTTTGGCATTTCGCTTTGCTCCGTCAATATTCCGAATAGAGCCGCACCACTGATTAACTATATGGGACTTCCACAAATCAATTTCCTTTTATTTGTCCCTTATCTGCGATTGGAGTTCTTCTATTTCTTGTGAATGCTTTTGGCACATGCTAATGTAGACCCGCAACATACGACTACTATTCTCGCAATGAGGACATGGGGATACTTGTTTTTTTTCCCCCACTCAGCTATTTCGACCTCTACCGAATCCACCATCAGATTTTCTGCATCTAAATTCTCTACAATGGGAGGTTCAATATCTGTACTTGTAAGGAAATGGATTGGGACTGCAAAATAACGCAACCGTTTCTTTGTGACCATTTTCGGTTCAAAGTGTTTTGCACAAATACGCAAATCCTTCAATAAGTCTGTCTGTGACAAATTGCACAGAGACAGCCATTCACTTCGCTTCTCTGCATTTTTGGGAAAAGAATATAATGTGATGTCGATTTTCAAGTGGGCCCACAGCACTTGCGAATGTGTCCACACTTACTAAAGAAGATGGGATATATTAAATTTTCCCAATCATCATTTCCTATTAAATTTGTAATAAGATATCCAAATTATTATATAGAATAAATGTTATCATATGCTTTATTCTAAGATATGACGATATGGCTTAAGTACATTTAAGTTTTACACTTACCCAGATCTATTATTGGTAAAGCACCTACTCTTAGGCCCTTATGACCTAAATAATCCGGCTCAAAATGGCGTGAGTAAACTCTGTTAATATGCGATAATTTTTCCACATACATTTTCAAATTTCTGCTATACTCTAGCAATCCCTCCAACGGTATTTTAAATAAACGTATACCGCTAGATTTCCTGGCAAAACAATGCCTTACAATACAAACGTGCGAATTTTCAGTGGAAAACATTTTTAATTTCCTAATGCGGCCCATAGACGATACATATTGATCATACTCATTCGTGTACGTGTTGAATGAAGCTCCGCCACAGACGAGTGATCAAAATCGAAGATCATCATTTTTTCATAGTCGTCGTTGAGCGACGTTGTCATGTGTCTGTCGGATGACAAAGTTTTGTGTGCGCTAGCGCTTATACTGGGCAAGGAAAACTTGTAAAAAAAATAAAAAAAACGATTTTGGATGAAAGAAAGGCAGAAAAAAATAGTACAATAGCATTCAAGGGACTCCAGCAGAAACACATTTTTATTATTTTTATTCGCACACATCTTCACACGTTGGCAGTCAAACTTAAATGAGCAAAATCTGCATGTAAGTTGCCCACACGTAAGTTGCAACGACGATCATCCATACATCATGATCAACATCGTAATAAAATTTCCCCTCAAAATCAAAATGATTTAGATTTTCGACGATCAGTCAGTGATCACAGCCAGATCATGTCTGTGTGACACATTCATGCATACTTTCTTTCTTTTTCACACATACTATTATATATGAGTATGATCATGAAGTATCGTCTATGGGCCGCATTAGTTTGTTGTATGCAATAAGGAATAAAATTACAGAGAGAGGTAAGCCATGTGGTACTCCATTGAAGAGGAAACATGGTTTGGAATATTGATTAGAGATTCGAACTTTCAGTTCCCTGTTTTCATGAAGTTATATACATAGTTTATAATGTTTTGTCCTAAATTCCATTCCATTAAATGTTCGATAATGGAGTGAATTCTGATTTTGTCGAATGCTTTAGCGAAAGTCTAAAGATAATATTGATGTACTTTTTGTGGATAGCGAATCTGTGATCCATAATCTAGATAAACTAGGGAATCAGTTACAGATTTGCCTTTCTTAAAACCCATTTGTCGACTATTGATTAGTTTGCCAGTAATGACAAACCACCATAGCCGGTTAGCTATTATTTTGTCTTGAACTTTTGAGCAGCACAAATTGAGAGATATAGGTCTGTAAGATGAAATCATGGTTTTATCAGAGTTAGGATCAGTAACATTACTGATTTTGTAAATATGTTGTAGCTTTTTAAATATGTTATTGTAAAATTGTAAAGGATTTAGTTTTATGGATAGTGATAGATTGTGGATCATAGGGTAAGATATCCTATCTAAGCCGGGAATCTTACCTTTTAATTTATTAAGAGCCATCGATAATTCAAGAAAATGTATGTCATTTTCTATAACCAATGCTTTACTATTTGGTGTGTAAGTAAAATTTTCAGATTTCACATATTTTGGTTTTTCCTGGAAAAGATATGGGAAGTTGTGGTCTGCAGATGTCTCAGACCAGTGTTTGCAAAATTGTTCAGCAATAGCTTCTTTGTTTGTTATGAGTAGTTGGTTGGAAGTTTGAATGGAGTGAATGTTATGGTAAGTTATTAGTCCGCAAAATTGTCTGATATTAGACCATGTCTTTATAGGGGGTGTGTTTGGGTTAATTTCTGAAGTAAATTCATAGTTTGATTCTTTTTTAGATATTTTTATTTGTCGCCGAAGAACGGCATTTGTCTTTTTAAAGTTGATGATGTTTTCTGTAGAGATGTTTCTTTTCAGTATGTGTCACAATTTGTTTGTTCTTATTTTACCTCTTCTAATTTTCTGTTCCACCAGAGAACGTGGGGCTTTTGTGTTTGAAAATGAGATTGGGGTATTGCTTCGTTTGCACTTTGCAGAATAATTTTTTGGATGTTAGCTGCTTCTTCATTGATATTGTTGGTGGATAGACGATTTATATTGTTTTTGTGCGTCAGTTCTGGAAAAAGAGGCCTATTTGCTTTTTTATTATAAATTTGGGTATAGGTTTGAGAGGAGAACTAATATGTGATTGAAACAAAGATATGATTATTGAAAAATGATCACTTCCAGAGAGATCATCTTCTAAATTTCCTTCGGATTGAATAGCAAGTATAGGAGAGCAAAATGTAAGGTCATTGTGTGTAAAGGTGTTGTGTGTACTAAAATGAGTTGGTAATCCGTTGTGGAGAATTATGTAGTTGGATTGATCTAAATATTTTGGGAGAGTATTACCTCTCCAGTTGTTGTTGGGACAACTCCATTTACGATGCCAGCTGTTGAAATCGCCAGAAATAAAGCAGGGAAGTGAAGAGTTGCTTAAAGAGAGGACGTTTTGTAGATTCTGGAGTGAGAATTGTTTATTGGGTGAATGTAGGAAGAAAAGACTGTGAATTTTATTTTTGAGTGGATTATAGTTCGTATAGTCGGTATTGATGTTCATTGTTTGATGTTGAATGGAATTGTGAATAAGTACAGCAACTCCCCCAAAAGAATTCTGGGATGAGCTGAGTAGATATATCTTAAAATAGATTGGAATAGGGAGATTGGCGATGGAATGGAAATGAGTTTCTTGTAACGCTATAATTTTCGGATTGTATTTTTTAATAAGTATTTTCAAATGATCATAATTGTTAAAATATCCTTTCATGTTCCATTGTAGTAAAATTATTGTCATTGTGAAATATTAAGTTAAATAAGAAGAATATTATATACTTATAAGTGCTTATAAATTAATAAATATTTGAAGATAACTTAAAATATATTAATGGTAATTGAATGCTTCCTGTATCCCGTGATCGTCCTCGTCACTGTCAGCGGCTAGGGTTCTGTCAGATGTTGATGAGTTAGTTGAATTGTTTTTAGGTTTGTTGTTTTTTTTACCTTTAAGTTGGGTCTTAAGCCGGTTTAAAGTATTTTTTGGATAGATTCTTAGTTTTGTTGCTGAAAATTCATGGGATTGTAAGTCAGTGGGTCGTGTTGCTGTGCTGTGCTGGAGCTGATTGGTGGTGAGATATTTGTATTGTTGTTGTTTACTGGCTTTATTGACTGAGTTGCGCTGTTGAGTTAAAGTTGGTTAATTGTTGTTGGAGGATGATTGAAGAGCGGAAGAGTACGAAGAAGTCTGCTGGTGTCGTTCATTATAAATTTTGTGGGCGGTTTTTGAGTCAGTTTTCTGAAGAGTTTTTATAGCTTGTAGCTCCTTGTGTTTAATGAAAATTGGACAATTTTTAACAAATGAGTTGTGCTGGTTATTGGGTATTTTATTGTCTTTACAGTTTATGCAAGATTTTGTATTTTCACATATATCGTTAGTGTCAGGGTTTACGTGTTTTGCATTGACACAGTTGAAGCAAAGTTTAATATTTCTGCAAAATTTTGTGATGTGTCCAAAGCGATAACAGTTTTTGCATCTCAGGGGGAGGGGGATATATGGGCGAACCGACACCTTTTGATAACCGATATTGATTTCGTCGGGAAGATTTAATGATGAAAAAGTTAATATGATGAGACCAGTTTCTTTAAAGGTGTCCTCTTGTTTTTTACAAATTTTTTTGACTTCTGTTATATTTTGTAGTTTGAGTTCAAACAAGATTTCTTCTTCAGAATTTCCTATCAATTCGTTGCAATAAATAACACCTTTTATAGAGTTTAGCGAGTTGTGTTCGGTGATTTCGACTTTAATTCGATGGTTGCTCGCAGTTAATTTGATTAGTTTATTTGCTTGGATTAAGTTTTTGGGCTTAAAGAGAATTTTTCCGTCGCGAAGTTTCTTGCAAATGTCAATTTCACGACTACCTATGTTGTGAATTACTTTTTTTTATTAAAAAAGGAGAAATATTGGTTAGGGAATCTTCACTCTCTTTGCGGGTCATTATGAGGTGAAAAGAGCAACACTGACCATGATGTATCGTCTGTGGGCCACATAATATACTACACACTTAAAAGTAATTTAAGCAAAACGCAAAAAAAACTAATAATTTTGATCATAAACCGCAAGTCAATTTATGTACATAAATGCATACAACTGATTAAAGAAATTTTCAAATATTTCCGTTAATTATATTTTTAGAAAATTCTGATTAAACTTTAATTTTCTCAAATTCGTATGCTACTGAAATAGCAGCCATGAACTAGTTTAGTCCATTTCAAATCATTTAATGCTGAATAATTTATTGAAAATAGTAAAATTTTTGTATAATTACTCCAAAGCCTTTACACCAAATATAAATTTCATTTCTGACAGCAGCAATTAAATATGGTTCAGTATACATATACACATACATATACATATTAGCAGGCTAAAAGAACACCGCGACCATATGCATATAAATATACATATCATATGTATATATATATACATATATCATACATATATATATATATATATATATATATATATATATATATATATATATATATATATATATATATATATATATATATATATATATATATATATATATATATATATATATATATATATATATATAATATATTCATATATATACTCGTTCATATAAATACACATACACATATACATATGCATCTGCATATTCATATACATATAATTATTATATTATATTTATATATATATACATATACATACACATACACATAAACTTATGAATAAACAAAACACGACCGTCCGATCGGTAAACACAAAATTTACTCTCCGATATATTACCTTGTCCCAAAAGTCTGTTGTCTTGCTAATATAATCTTTTGCAAAGGAAAGCCGCTTGATTTGATTTGCCTTGCTTATTAGTGGCTTTTTTCTGCATACTTCGATTTTTATAATTTTCATTATCTCGCGTTTTTCGCGAACTGATAATGCCGGTGGGCGTCCACTCCTGGGTTTATTTCTACACTCTGGATCATTTTTAAAGCGGTTTATAATAGTGATGATAGTGGTTCGTGGACGTTAAACTAAATCGCATATTTCCATGATCGATTTGTTTTGCTTAAAAGCATTTAAAATGATTTTTCGCTCTTCAATTGAAGTTTCTTTTGCTTTTTTACCCATTTTTGAAATACACGTGGCTGAAATTCTTGCACAATTACCATTATTGAATTGTAATAGATCATTCATAAAGTTGCCATCATACTCAAATTTACTTATAAAATATAATATAATATAAAATATAAAGTTGCTATATCTGTTAAATTTTATATTAAATGACAAGAATGATTACAGTGTCGGATACTTTTGTCCATATGAAATATGGTTGGAAATGTTAAAATAATTTTTTTTAATGAAAAAAAATGTTTAGTGTAAAAATTAATAAATTAATTGTAATACCTGGTAAAAATACAAAATTTTTTTGTAGCAATTTTTTTCTGGGCTCTTTTAATAACTCAGAGCCAAAGTGTAGGATACTTTTGTCCATCAGTGTACATAAGTAAGATTATAAAAATAATTATTAATTTACTTTTAAAAAAAAGATGAACAATTAATGAAGAAATATAAAGAATGTTACTCCTCTGCGGGTTTGAACCCGGCAACATAAAAGGCTGCCAGACTACCAACGTTTTACCACTGGCGCTACTAATTCTTGCGAACGTCTCAGCAATTTGCGACATTTTATGGCGTGAAACTTTTTTCAATTCAATAATCCAACAGCAGAACTTTTTTTGAGTTCTGTGCCTTTACCCAACATTGGCCACGATACACTTTCATATATAGGAATATTCAAAATTAAATTAACGTAATAATAGAAATTTATTTATTATAATATATATTGTAAACAGCAATAAATATTTGTAAAAAAAAAAAAACATTTTAATAATGTAGAATTTTTAGAAATATTTTGTTTGAAATTAAATTTTTTAAAATTTCTTATTAAATTCTGTTAACATGCCGCTGCTATAATCATTTTTAGCAGAAAAAGTTACAATTTGACAGCGATTCCATGTGTGGCATTTCCCCTGTTTGCTAAAGAGCGATTTGCATAGTCTTGTTGTATATTTTCTTTGCTCTAAGCATATGTAATTGTATTATAAAAATTAGGAGAAAACGATTTGAAACGAGAAAATGAAATTTAAATTTAATTCTGTCAATAAATATTACTTTTCGTTTCATATATTTTATATTTTTATGTGATAAATTTATGAAACGATATAAATTATTTTCCACATAAGTTTCAACAAAGAAAGACCATACTGTGAATTCCTTTTATGAAATATTTTAATATTCATTAATAGACGCGATTGTACATTCAGTTACTTATTTATATTTTATCAAAATTAGTTTGCGTAGCTGCGGTGTCCGAGTGGTTAAGGAGATGGACTTGAAATCCATTGGGTTCTACCCGCGCAGGTTCGAATCCTGCCCGCAGCGGTCGAGAATTTATTTTGAAAAAATAATAAATAAAATTTATTTAGAAATGAAATGAACTTATAAAAATAAAATTTATTATTTCGTACACAACTATGCCGATTTCATCCGAATTTAAAATATTCCAGGTTTTTGTACTGATATAGAGATTGCGGTTACTACTAATTTGTACATATTTTTCAATTTCTATTCTCCTACTTTTTATTATAAAAAAAAATCATATGAAGTAAGAATGGCTATGCCGAATTTTATTAATTTATTATTATTATATCTTAGGTTAGGTTAGGTTAGGTTAATGTGGCAGCCAGTTCAAGGACCAGCTCACTCAGACCACCATGGGTCCATTGTGATACCACCGCGCCACAACGCACCTCCGATTCACTCGTCGAACCATTTTGAAGCCCTAATAAAGCGCAGGATTTGTTTGATCTTCGCGCTAGACACCTCTGTAAGAGAGCTAAAAGCGTATTTGCCTAAAGAGCCCGCTCTGCTTCTGGGCAGAGCGGGGCAACTACAGAAGAGATGCTTCACAGTCTCCTCCTCCTCCTCATCCCCACAGCTTCTGCAATATTCATGAGAGAATACTCCCAGCCTGAGAGCATGTCTGCCGAAAAGCCAGTGACCAGTAATACATGCCACGACCTTAGAGATATTCTCTCTCGGCAGGGCAAGCAAGTCTCTAGTTTTCCTACGATTAAGTTCCGGCCACATTAGCCTAGTCGTTAAGCAAGTGCCCTCTTGTGCCCAAGACCCATTGGTCTCACGCACGACCCTATCCTTCAGCATCAGTTTACAGGTGGCAATAGGTATTCCAATTTCACATCTGTCCATGCCTAAAGGAAGGTTGGTACCCCGTCTGGCTAAGTCATCAGCCCTACAGTTTCCCGCAATATCTCTATGCCCCGGAACCCATATAAGGCGCACCTTGAAAGCGGTACTGATATCATTTAGGGCTGCTCGGCAGTCCTGAGCAACCTTTGATTTCAGTGCCACCGAATTCATTGACAAGATATCCGCCTGGCTATCCGAGTAGATATTTATAATATTTTTTGTTACGGCATATCTATTTAAGTAGATGGCTACCTCCTTTATGGCTAGGACCTCTGCTTGATAAACACTGCAGTGGTCGGGGAGACGGAAAGAAAGTTCCAGTTCCAATTCTTGTGAGAAAACTCCAAAACCGACTCTATCGTCAAGTTTGGATCCGTCAGTGTAGAAATTAAGTTCCCCCCTTCTCCATGGCATTGGTGTTTGCCACTCTCTTCTAGACGGAATATATGTCTGGAAGTGCCTATCGAAGTTGAGATTAGGTATAGAGTGGTCAATGTGTTGGACAGAACTACTCCAGGTATGCGCAATAGTCGAGTGACCAATCTGCCGATCATGCCATAAAGCCGCACATTTCAGCCTTAGTGCTGATGTGGCGGCCACTTGTTTCCCTACCAGCTCTAATGTAGGTAGGTTGAGTATTACTTCTAAAGCTTTAGTAGGCGTGGTCCTTAAGGCACCAGAGATACATAAAAAAGCCGTCCTTTTACCTTGCTCAGAAGCTTCAAATAGCTTTGTTTCTGAGTGGCTGGCCACCATACCAGTATTCCATATAGCAATATGGGTCTGACCACCGAAATGTATAGCCAGTGCATAATTCGTGGGGATAGCCCCCACCTGATTCCGACCGCTTTTTTACATGTGTACAAAGCAATATTGGCCTTCCTGACTCTTTCTTCAATATTGGGTTTCCAGGTAAGTTTTCTATCTAGTACTAGTCCCAAATATCTAACTGTCTCCTTCATCGGAATTTACACACCTTTGTATATTAGCGGGGAGACCTCAGGAGATCTATTTTTCTTAGAAAAGAGGATTAATTCCATTTTCTCAGGGTTTAACCTTCTTCCCGTCCAACAGGTAAGCGTGGCCATGCTAGAGCGCAAAATATCCATAAGAGTGTTTGGATATTTCCCTCTGATCACAATTGCCAAGTCATCAGCGTAGGCGACGACATGGCAACCCTCCCTCTCTAAGGCTAGCAGTAATGAATTTACCGCCAAATTCCAGAGCAGGGGGGAGAGGACTCCTCCCTGAGGAGTGCCTCTGCAGACGTGTCTGCTTAAGGTGTGGGAACCTAAGCTGGCAGTTACCCTTCTACTGACGAGTATCATTTTTACCATCGCTACCATATTAGGATCGACGCCCAGAGCTTCTAACGCTCCCGTAATGGCGTTCGCATTTATGTTGTTGAAAGCGCCTTCTATGTCAATGAACGCCGCTAGTGCGAAATCTTTCTGCTGGATGGCTTTTTCCACTATACCAATAAGTACGTGTAACGCCGTCTCTGTCGATTTGCCCTTCGTGTATGCATGTTGTGCCGAGGAGATTCTACCAGTTGGTATAGCTTCCCGTAAGTGTGCATCCATCACTCTCTCCAGTGTTTTTAGGAGGAAAGACGTGAGACTGATTGGTCTGAAGTCTTTAGGATTTACATGAGGACCTGCCTGCCTTGGGTATGAAGGAAACCTTCGTTTCTCTCCATCTCAGCGGAATATAGCCCATGTTTAGACAGCTTCTAATTGCAGTCACAACCCAGGGCGTAATTATGTCCCGTGATTGTTGCAGTTCAGCTGGATAGATTCCATCCGGACCCGGAGATTTATATGGACTAAAGGTGTTAATGGCCCACTGAACTTTCTCGACTGTAACTATCGCATTCCCTATCTCAGACTGCCTGCCCCTAGGTGTCGGGTTATCACCCTCCACTGTGCTACTGCCTGGAAAATGGGTATCTAAGAGAAGAGCCAAAGATTCCTCGCTCGATTCACTCCACATATCACCCGGACCTTTAAGGTAGCCCAGGTTGTGTGGTGTCCTCGCTAGGATTCTTCTTAGTCTCGCTGCTTCCGATGTTTCTTCCACATCCCTACAATATTTTTGCCAGGACTGTCGCTGCGCAATTCTGATTGCTTTCTTGTATATTTTTAGCTCAGCCTTGTAGGCTTCCCAGTCCGCGGGCAGACCCGAAGTTTTAGCCCTGTTAAATAGCCGCCTGTTGGACTTCCGGAGAAGGCCTAGATCCATTGACCACCAAGGTGGTTTGTCCTTGCCTCTCAGTTTTACAACCGGGCACCCGGCTGTCAGTGAACTATTCAGGGCCGTGGTTACCTGATTGATCAGCCCGTCTAATTCCACAGGGTCTGTGGGATCAGACGGGGGATTTATTGGCAGCGAGGCCCTGAGAGTTTCTATACTTCCCCCAGTCCGTTCTCCGTATATTTCTAAAGGTCTTAACTGGAGCTCGTGGGAAGTTCACTTCGTATTCTATATAGCGATGGTCAGAGTAGGAATTTTCATTCGACACTCTCCATCTTTTTATATTGTTAGCGAAGTTATCGAAGGTCAGGGTAATATCTAACACTTCCCTTCTATTTTGTGTTATAAACGTCGGCTCTGAGCCTAAATTTACCACACTAAGCTTATTCTCTATAATGAAGTCTAAAACTGACTCACCTCTTGCGTTAGTGTTTGAGCTTCCCCACAAAGTGTTGTGTGCGTTTACGTCACTGGAGACAACCAAGTTCCTTTTGGCTGCGGCTGCCTCCATGACCAATGTCCGAACCTCCTCTGGTGGAGCGACCTTGTCGTGGGACATATATGCGGAGGCTACCCAGAGACTGCTATTTTGCAGCTCAATGCTTGCCGCCACCGTATCGCCATTACTTAACTGTGGGAGCAAAAAGATGTTAATGTTATCCTTTGCAACTATACAAGCACGAGGCTTACCTGTGCTCTGAGCGGCTATCATCTTGAAGCCTCTCATCTTCAAACCGCAGATTTTGTTGCCGCATATCCACGGCTCTTGGATGAGGGCCACGTCAAAACCACCGGAACCCAGGCGGACCATCAAGTTCGCAGAGGCGAGTTTACAATGGTGGAGGTTGATTTGGATCAGCTTCATAAGAATCTGTCCCTCTTGCCTCCACCATCGTAACGTCCGCGTCCTCCTCTTCTTCGGTGTAGTCAAGCAGGTCGTCCTCCTCAAAGAGCTGCCCGACCCCGGTCAGCTGCTCTGAGTCGGTCGACCTTCGGCTGCTGGACAACCCTTCCAGGGTCCAGGGTTTTCCTCTAAGACTTGGAGGTAGACTTCGGCAATCACTTGCTCCACCCACCTCCACTTCTCTTTGGGTATGACCCCTTCCTCCTCCTTCCGGTCGATGATGGCCAGCATCTCACCCCCACCTTTGACAACGTCGCTGTAGGATGGGTATTTCTGGCCGCCGACTTTTTGTCTTTTAGCGACCTCACCCGCCTCTTCAGCCGAGCGTTGTCTCTTTGGGGCTGTACCCGCCGGTTTGCCCAAGCCGGATAGCACCCCCCTTGCCCACTCTACCGATTTGGCCTGCTCCTCAGTGAGTTGGTCTGTGGGTAGAGCCTTATGTTTGGCCATGACCCTCATGGCCGCTTTCCTATCATAATAGGCCTGCTTAGACGGACAGACGGGTTTAAACACCCCCCCCCCCCCCCCCCTGGCCTACCCCAGCAACCTTCTTTGAGCTGCTGGGCCCCTCTACTATCTGCTGCCGAACGATCCCCGGGGTAGCCCCCCGCCCCCTGACCGCAGTCAGCGTTTGGGTTTTTACCACCTCCTCCGGGTTTCTTCCTTCAGCACCCCTTTGAAAGAGACGAGAGACCGGTTTTCCCAAGCCTCCCCGTCCCCTACTATCAGCACTCGTGCTAGGACCAGCCCTAACGCTTAAGCCCCTTCTGCCTCCTGCTGCTATCGATCTGTCTGCCACCCTTATATTAGCGGTAGACAGGATCGCCTCTGTCGGTTTTATGGGAGGACCGCCCTCCTTTGGTTTTGAAGTTTTAAATTAATTGAATGACATATGTGGTCCCATGAGTATCGGACAAGAGAGGTCCGCTCGCGCAGAGGTCCGTGTGCGCGAATAAGCCTAGATAGAACCGGAGGACGCCAAGTATCCGGAGCACTCCGTTAGAGACTGGGCTATTTTTTTTTGACCTGGGCCCCCAGCCAGGCTGAGCATCGACACGGGTCGTATGACATCTTACTCCAACCCAGAGGTTTTTTATAGAGGTTTGCTCCTCCACACCCTGTATCCGGGGAGGTGTTTATTGACTCCTCAGTCTAGATCCGTAGTGTTCTGTTATAAATAGCAGGGTTACCTCGGGCAGGATGTGACTCTTCGCCACGCACTATCGGTCTAGATGGAATAGAGGCTAATGTTCCTAGAACTATAATCGCATATTCCCATCCTGCGAAAATTTACGTTTCAACGAAACTTACGCTTCAACGAAAACTGACGCTTCCACCCCTAATATCTTACACCATAATTAATTATGAGTGCAAAGTGTTGGGGGCATGAGTACTAGCTACAGAGGCTTTCGACTCGCAGAGAAAAGATTTTATAGAAAGAAGCATTTTGGAGATTTGCTGAATTTAAAACTCAACTATAATAAAGATAAATAAAATAAAGCCAAAAAGAACCGTACTGCGTGGACAAGATTCGAACCTGCGCGGGTAGGACCAAATGGATTTTAAGTCCATCTCCTTTACCACTCGGACACCGCAGCTCCATATCTCCCATAGTGAAAAAGATTAGATAAAAAATGATATAAAATCTGTCAATTTCTGACTTATTGTTTATTTTTCAGTATACTCTTAAAAGTAGACAATCGCAAAAAACGCTGCTCAAAAATAAAAAATTATTTGTGGTGTGGTATATGTCCAAATTACAACCAATACACAGAATAAATGAATTAATTGAAAAAATTGCAATTATATCTAATTCGTTATATAGTGCAACAAGAATTTCTAGCTCATAAATCTAACGTAAAATAACCACTAGCTAAATAAAACGTTAGAAGTGCTATAATAAATCCTTTTTCAATAATAAAATATTTACTTAAATAATATTGAACTGTTGAAATTTATTAGCTGACAACATAAAAACACTAACCAAAAATAAATTTCTTCCGAAATTTGAACTACTGAGAATTAGTTAATTTTACTTAATACGATTCTTTAAAAAATCATTAAGGAAGTCTTAACTTTCATTATTTTTCCACAGCTGTAGTTTTCAAGTCAGGAAGCTGGTATTATTTGAATAAAGTAAACGGTTTTTAATAATGTTTGCTAAAAGTCCTTTATTTTCTTTATTAAAAGTGATAAAATATCTCAAGATTTCTGGGTAAAGAGTATATTGATAAGTTAACATTGTAATTTTAATACATTGTGATGTTAGCCAAATAAATTATGTTTGCGGTAAGTCTACCAAAACGCAATTGTTGTTTCCAATTTACTATCATAACCTAACAATAAAACATTATTATTATAATTCAATAAGTTTTCAAATCCCATATGGCTCTAGCATTTTGGCAAATAGAGCCATCAGATAGCTCTGAATACTAAAATTAATGCATTTTGTTTTAAAATAACTTTTAAAAAAAGATTTTATTTAAACCAAAATTTGTAGCTACTATTCAGCAGATTCCTTAAATTCGTGGATTCAAAGTTTGGCACGAGATTTTAAGCGAATAGTCTGTAAAACAGAGCAATTTTCAAGATGTTTAAATAGCAGCTCAAGGTACTCGTCGCGGTGTTTGATGAAATGTCCTGTATGCTGAGAGTGGTCCCAACATTTAAAGGTGACTTTAATATTCGCGCGTTCCCAATTCTCACGAACAACATTATTGGATTTGGGAGGTCCAATGAGATCATTTTTTGACACAAAGAACAAAGCGGGTTTTTTGATCAAGGTCGAGTGAAACATTTGGCTGGAACGCATATAGTGGACAGTGGCCTGATTGTGGAATGTTTTGAGGTGATATCTGAAATCAAAATATTCCCAAATATAAAATGAATATGCATGTTCACACAACTGTTCTTGACTTACAAGGTATAGTTACGCAGTGCGCTTTGCATGCGAGGATTTTTTGGAAATATAGATTTTGGCACGCCCACTGGTATTTCTGTAATATCTGCAGCACTGTCCCAAATTTGGCAAGCGATGCGCTCAAGTACTTGTGCATATCTGTAAACATATGAGAAATATTTAACGGATTTTTAAAGAAATGAATTGTAAAAATTCAAAGATATAGACAAATGTTGCAGGATATATGTCTAATAATATCCCCAACAAAGGTCGCGTGCCGAATGCCTCAGTTGCTAGCACACGATTAACTTTACATTAATTAAATACAGTGAACCCCCAAACAAGCCAACCATCCGTATAATTCACATTCTCCACTTTTTGTTTGAAACTCGTTTATATCGAGGACATTTATAACGATATATAAATAGTATATATATATATATATATATATATATATATATATATATATATATATATATATATATATATATATATATATATATATTATATATATATATATATATTATATATATATATATATATATACATATATATATATATATATATATATATATATATATATATATATATATATATATATATATATATTATATATATATATATATATATATATATATATTATATATATATATATATACATATATATATATATATATATATATATATATATCTATATATATATATATATATATATATACGAGTATATATATTTATATATATAGTATATATAATTGAATGAATGTCTTATTGTCGTTATTTTTTTTATAACGTCACTACGTATTTCGCCGATTAAGATGAAAATTTCACGTATCTCCATTAGAGCAAGCATAGGCATATTGTGATGTTGATCTGATAAGTGGCGCACGCGACAAACTTAGGAAATATATAACGACAAATTTGTATTTATTAAAACGCCGGTTGAAAGGACACTGCCTCTCAATGAAAGAAATTAATTCAAATCCAACGCACTCTATATTTATACCAAATACAATATACTAGGAATATGCGACATTTCCCTGTTTAGTACAAAACCTTGAAATGTTGCTTGTGTTTTTGAACGTCAACGTATTGAAACGACATTTTCCAGCGGACTATTGATGATCTCCTGCGTGAAGAGATCGGAAAGTGTTACTACATTTACATGGACGACGTCCTAATACTTTCCCTCGATAAGGATAGCCACTTTGAGGGCGTCCGCTTTAGGTAAGCTATATGAAGCCAACAGGCGAGCATTCCATCAAAAGTCAAAATATTTCAGGACTGAGGTGGAGTTCTTGGGCTTTGTGTTCTCGAAAGAAGGTATCAAAACCTGCCCACAAAAGGTGAATGACGTCATAAAATTTGAACTGCACAAAAGCCTTAGGAGCCTTCGGTCCTTCTTGGGACTCGCGCGATATTATCGCAGCCATAGTCGAGATATCGAAGAGGGCGCGCGGAAAAGTGTATGACACTGTGCTGATAATGTTCGATTCGGGAGTTCTTATCAATGGCACTTCCTACGAAAACCTTACTGATTTCACGTCGGAATTACCCCTTCCTTATTTGCAGGAGCTCATTGAAGTTTATCTCGACCAAATCAACACAGTACGCAATGAGGTCGTGGCTTTGCCACGTGGCTAGTCACGGCAAGGGTTATAACCGCGGTGTTATTGGTTTTATAACAATCTTATTGGCCTGAAAATGCAGAAAAAGAAATAAGGAAGCTCAAAACAACCTAAGGGTGATCCAATTCATTAGGAATTGGCGTTCCAGCAGATCTCAAGGCTCACCTGTCCCGTCAGCCGAGGGCGGCGGTGTTTAAGGGGGGAGGAGTTAGTAGGGTTCATTGTGATTATAATAAATATAAAGTCTTCCCACTGTCTTTCTGCCAGCGTTTCGTATGTGCGCTTTTGCTTGTGCGTGCAAGCTGTCCGTCCAACATGCGCGAGTCAGACATCCGTCCGCTCAATGCTCCTCGCTATAAGGTATTTGATTCACTCAGACCGTCATTTGGCAACTCTTACAAAGTGAAAAACTAATCCGATAGTGATAATAAAATTTAACAAAAATCGAGGTATTTAATGAGAAAATAATAACAATTTCGCGTGATAACAAAAAGCGTGAAAGTGCAAAATTTTCTGCGTCGGAAGAGTGCCGAGTGCAGTGATTCTGAAAACAACTAACTTAAAATTCTTTAATTTTTAAATAAAGTGTAAAAACAAAAACAAAATATACAAAAATAAAAACAACAAAATTATAAAGTGAGAAACAACAAATAATCACAAAGTGAGACAACCGCAAAATAGCACTGCTATTATACGGTTATGTAGTACACAAATACGTTAAATTAAAAGCGGCTTAGCAAGTATCTAGTGTAGAGTTGCCAAAGTTCATTTTAAACAAAAATAAATAATAAAGAAAAAAAAATGGGTGTAGACCGTACCCCACCTAGAGGGGAAGGTCAACAACAAGAAGAGCAACAACAACAACAACAACAACAACAACAACAACAACAACAACAACACCGAGAAAAACAACATCAGGAACAACAACAGCAGCATCAACAACTGCAAACACAAAAGAACCCCCTTCTTCAGAATCCGCTCCAAAATTCCTGGAGTCCTCAATGCCCCTCGCCACAATCAAGCTCGTCTTTTCCAAATAAAAACAGCTCTCAACAAACTGTCCAACAACAAATTGATCAGAGTCAACGCCAGCTTCAGCTGCTACACAAACAACAGCAACCAGTTGTCTCTCCCCAAGTCACAGTAAGTGTACCCTCCCACGACGAGGACTGGAAAACGGTTCTAAACAAGAAAAGGCAGAGAGAGAGTCCAGGTAAGACAAAGACCACTCAAAAACAAGCTAAACTTGAAAAATACTGGCTAGGAGATCCGAAAGGAACCGAAAATCGATTTTCGTCCCTAGAAGAAGTTGAAGAATGTGACCAAAAAAGCACAGAACATAAAGAAAAAGTGTCTAAGCCCCCACCAATATTTGCTGACAGAGTTACCAATATAGCTCCTCTAATGAAACTATTGTCTGAAACTGCTCCAAATTCATACGAATTAAAGCTCATAAACAATGAGCAAGTTAAAATCCAGGCATTTTCTCCAGAAGCCTACAAGACAATAGTCAACCAGCTTGAGATAAAAAACACCGAATTTTTCACCTATAAGCCAAAACAAGAAAGAGGCTTCAAAGTAGTACTGAAAAATATGCACTCATCTATAGGCACAGATGAAATAACCCAAGCCCTGCAAAACCTCGGTCACTCTGTCACGAATATTTGGAACATAAAGCGAAGAAACACAAAAAAGCCTCTGCCAATGTTTATCATTGAACTTCAAACAAATTCAAACAATAAAGAAATTTATGAAGTCAAATACCTGCTTCATACAAAAATTGTTTTTGAGCCCCCCCGACCGACTCGCGATATTCCCCAATGCGCTAACTGTCAGTAGTATGGGCATACAAAAACGTACTGTCGCAGGAAACCAATGTGCATTAAATGCGCCGGAAGCCACACGTCTTCAGATTGTGTACGTAAAAGCAGATCAGATGAAGTCAAATGCGCCTTGTGTGAAGGTAATCACCCATCAAATTACAAAGGTTGTGTAGTCTATAAAAATCTTCAGAAAATGAAATACCCACAATTAAGGAGAAACGACAATTTACCCATGAATCCTACTCAACAACAGGAACTTCTGGTAAATCCCAGTACATCAAAACAAACTCAAAATGTACTTTCATACGCTCAGGCACTGAAACACTCAACACAAGCAACTAATGAAAACACAACGGCTCTACCAATTAATACTGTTCCTGCAGAAACCCAAGCTCCGAACGAAATGCGAGAAATGATAATGCTACTCCGGCAAG
Organism: Clusia tigrina; assembly: GCA_920105625.2. NCBI lineage: Eukaryota > Metazoa > Arthropoda > Insecta > Diptera > Clusiidae > Clusia > Clusia tigrina. Next base: position 84,492,758 of record OV050030.1, on the reverse strand, counting down.
TCATGCAACAAATCACAACAATGATGAACTTATTAGTGACCCTCACGACTAAGAATTGCTCATCCACAATCCCATAAAAATCATTCTATGGAACGCTAATGGGCTGTCAAAACATTTATTAGAAATTAAAAAATTCCTTAAAACATACGAAATAGATATACTCCTAATATCTGAAACCCATTTCACCAACAAAAGCCATTTTCAGATTCCGAACTTTAAGTTTTATCACACCCTGCACCCAGATAATAAGGCTCATGCAGGTTCAGCAATATTAATACGCAATAACATAAAACACTGTGAGAGCACATCTTATCGCACAGAAGCTATACAAGCCACGAATATAATTGTTGATGACTGGAAAGGGCCAATTACAATTTCCGCTGTCTACAGCCCACCTAAACACACAATAAAAATGGAGGAGTATGAGAAATTCTTTAAGACCCTTGGCAATAGATTCCTAGCTGGAGGAGACTAAACGAAAAACACATATACTTGGGTTCCCGTCTCACTACACCAAAAGGTCGACAGCTTTATGCGGCCATTGGAAAATTAAATTTACTCCCTGTCTCTTCAGGTACATCAACATACTGGCCAACAGATGTAAGAAAAATTCCCGACTTGATTGACTTCTGTGTGACGAAAGCCCATGTTTTGAGCTGTCTTCTGACCACTCTCCAGTTCTCGTCGAGCTTAACAACAATCTTGCCCTTCTTCCCAGTCAATGTAGCTTACATAATCACAAAACTGATTGGAATCGCTTCCGATATATGGTATCTTCCACAATTGATTTAAAACTATCACTGAAATCTGAAGAAGATATCATTGCGGCTATTGAACACTTCAACAACTGCCTGCAACAAGCTGCGTGGGACTCCACCCCCACACTAAATGAGCGAAAATCAACGAACATCTCCAAATCTATAAAAGAAAAACTGAGAGAAAAGCGATATGCAAGAAAAAAGTGGCAACAAACTAGACATCCTGAGGACAAGAAAAAATGAAATGCGCTTACAAAAGAACTTAAAGAGATCCTTAATAACGAACGAAACACCCAACTCCATCATTACCTCAGTAATCTCGATGCAACAGCTGCTACAGAATACTCTCTCTGGAAAGCAACTAGGAATCTAAAGAGACCCACAATGTTCCAATCCGCTTTACGAATGGAAAATAACGAATGGGCTAAAAGTGACCTTGAAAGAGCAGTCACATTTGCCCGACACTTAAAAAAAGTATTTACCCCACAGGAAATCGAGCCCCCAGCATGTGTAACAGAAGAAGTGAAAAGTGTTCTGAGTAATACCCATCAGATGGACCTACCCATACGTAAATTTTCCAAAGCTGAAGTGAAAGCAGCTATTGGTAAGCTAAATATTAAGAAAGCCCATGGGTACGACCTTATCACTGGAAAAATAGTAAAACAACTTCCAGAAGAAGGAGTGACATATCTTACCTACTTATTTAACGCGGTACTAACATCTGGCTTTATACCTCCCCAATGGAAAGTATCACAATTAAAAATGATTCTCAAACCCGGAAAAAGCGCTGATAAAGTTGAATCGTATCGCCCAATTAGCTTGTTACCGATTGCTTCTAAACTCATGGAAACCCTTTTCCTGAAAAGACTACTCTCAATTATAGAAGAGCGAAAGCTAATTCCAAATCATCAATTTGGATTCAGGAAAAAACACAGCACAATCGAACAGGTTCATAGGATTGTTGAGTATATACACACTGCATTCGAACATAAACAATATTGTACAGCAGCGTTTCTTGACATCTCGCAAGCATTTGATCGCGTTTGGCACGATGGCTTGCTTTACAAAATAAAAACTACACTCCCCATTAACTACTATGTGTTAATCAAGTCTTTTCTTACAAATAGATATTTTTTCGTAAAGCAAGGTGAGGAACAATCTGAGCTCCATGAAAGCTCAGCAGGCGTACCCCAAGGAAGTGTCATGGGCCCAATACTTTATCTACTTCACACGTACGACTTACCATCAGCTGAAGGAGTCACCATAGGTACCTTTGCAGATGACACTGCTGTCTTAGCTGTTGACACTCTCCCACACTTAGCTTCCTCTTAAATCCAGAGTGGGCTAAACAAAATTACTGACTGGCTAAAAAAATGGAAAATCAAGTTTTTTTTTTTTTTTTTTTATTACAAGAATTTATTATTTATTGAATTTGCTTAAATTAAGCCTAACAATAAGTATATCAAATCTTAAAACTAGTCACTAAAAAATAATTTTAACCCAAATTGTATTTGGCCATCAAAATTCGGTTCTGCTTCGCTCTTCAAAAGGCCGGAAGGTCTCTTCTCTGCAGGCGGGATCGGCTTATCGGTTTTGCGAGGGATTTAGCTAGTGGATTCGGGTGATTTTTCAGTTTTGCTATGTATATCTGCTTTCTAGCATTTATTTCTGAGATAACTGTTGGTATTTTCAGGTCTTTGTGAATATTTTCGTTACGCATGTACCATGGAGCACCTGTTATTAACCTAAGTATCTTCGACTGAAACCTTTGGATTATGGCAATGTTAGAAGCGGATGCATTACCCCACAGTTGAATCCCGTACAACCATATCGGCTTAATAACTGCATTGTATAGGAGGCTTTTGTATTCTAGGCTTAAGGTAGATTTGTGGTTTATTAGCCAATGCAGCTTGGCGACTTTCAACTTCATATTTAAAATTTTAGTTGAAATGTGCGTACGCCAAGTTAAGCGCCTGTCTAAATGAATGCCGAGATAGGTGACTTCATTAGCTTGTGGAATCTCAATATTATTGAGCCGAATGGCTGGACACGTACCAGGCCTCAAAGAGAATGTTACGTTTTTGCTTTTTTGCTCATTGACTTTTATACGCCACATTCCTAACCATTCTTCTACCCTAACTAAGTGCTCTTGTAGAGCTCTCGACGCCTTTATCGGACATTTATTGCAACTGAGTATGGCGGTATCATCCGCAAATGTTGGAATTAGCGTGCTTTCACTTATAGGAGTATCAGATGTGAATATTACATATAATGTAGGGCCTAGAACGCTACCTTGGGGCACACCGGCTAAAATTGGAAAATCTTCGGAAATGAATTCGTTTACTTTTACCCTGAAACGTCTATTGGATAAATAAGACTCAAGAATTTTATGATAGCTTTTTGGAAGAAACTTTTTGATTTTGAACATCAGTCCTTGATGCCATACCTTATCAAATGCTTGAGCCACGTCAAGGAATATTGCAGAGCAAAACTCCCCGAGTTCAAATGCTTTTCTTATTTCATTTGAAATTCGATTGACTTGCTCAATAGTGCTGTGCTTTTCGCGAAAACCGAATTGGTGTTGCGGTATTACGCTATGTTCATGAAGAAAAGCAGATAGTTTATTTAATAGTAGTTTCTCAAACAATTTGGAAAGGCAAGGCAACAGGCTGATAGGTCTATATGATGACGGTAGCGTTGCGTCTTTTCCAGGTTTAGCTATCATACATATCTGAGACTTCTTCCATGCATTCGGATAGTAACCGATGCCCAAGATTGCGTTAAAAAGCTTACAGAGAAATGCTGATGCAGAATCTGGTAACTGTTTTAGCATTTTCGGGGTAATATTATCGAATCCAGGTGATTTTTTTGGATTCAGTTGTTTAATTTGTTTGGTTATTTCTGGAAGGGAAATTTTAATAGGCTGCGCAATCTCAGTACTGCAAGGTAAGGCAGGCAGTGCAAAGGAGTTTGTAGCCATATTCGGCTGGAACACGTTGCATAGATGTTGTGCAAAGCAGAGTGCTTTTTCTTGATCGCTTTGAGCCCACGCGCCGTTCGGGTTTCTTATAGGTTTTACACCTTCCATTGGAGGCTTAAAGTTTTTAGATGCCTTCCAAAGGGAATACCTTTCGGTAGAATTTGGGGTTACCTTCTTCAGGTACTCTTTTAGGTTTTTATCTTCCTCCTTTGTAAGAGCATCATTAAGCGCCCTTTCGACTGCTTTAAGATTGTATTTAGAGATGGGTGAGCGATGTTTCTGCCATTCTCGGCGCAGCCGTCGTTTCTGTGCTACAAGTTTTTCAATTTGGCTATTTGTACAGGTATACTTGCACTTTCTAGAAGTATTTTTTGGCGTTGCCACTACGGCTGCAGTCGCTAGCATGGAGTTGAAAATATCAATATTATTATCTATATCATCTGCATGTTTCACCTCAACTCTTGTAGAGATATGACTACTAATATACTTTTTGTATTTTAACCAATCGGTTTGGTTGGTCCCTAGGCGAAACTGTGGGCTTGTATATTCTGGTTGTTCATAAAGGTTGATTATTACAGGCGAGTGATCAGAGGACAGATCGACACAGGTTTCCGCTGATACTAAAGACCTATCTATATTTTTAGAAATAGCAAAATCAATAAGATCAGGAATTTTCTTTGGGTCTGTTGGCCAATAAGTGGGCTGTCCTGGTGAGACAAAATCGTATTTACTATGTCTGTTAGTTATTGCATTGTACAATTGTCGGCCTTTTGGATTAATTAGGCGAGAGCCCCAGTGTTTATGTTTCGCATTATAATCACCGCCAGCTAGAAATCTATCACCAAGGGAATCAAAAAGTTCTTTAAATTGAGTTTCTGTTACAGTAAAACGGGGTGGGCAGTATATAGCTGAAAGCGTCAGGTCCTTGCCACGATTTTTAATAGATACTGATGTAGCTTGCATCCATTGCATCGAATGCGATTGCATAAGATGATGCTTAAGTCGATTTCTGATTAGAATAGCCGTACCGCCATGTGCCTTACCATCAGGATGATTTGTGTTATAAAATTTGAAGCCTGGGAGATGAAAGTTGTATTTGTTTGTGAGATGTGTTTCTGACAAAAACATAACATCAATTTCGTGGTCATGTAGAAACTTATTAAGGGCTAGTTTATGCTGGTTAACACCGTTTGCGTTCCATAAACATATTTTTAACAAACTCATTTTTTATTTACAAGAGTTTGAATCATCTGATTTTGAGCTTTAATTAAATCTTGTAGCATATTTTGCACTGTAGACATGAATTGAGTCATACACTGAGTAAGATTTAGGATCATGGCTTCTACTCCACTATTAGATGCATTGTTATTGTTAACTTGCCGTACGTTACCCTGCAGAACACTTGCGTAGGTTGCTTGACCAGAATTAGGTTTTTGCATAATAGGGTCACCTATCTGAGGATTTGAGGTGGCAGGCTGGATATAAATAGGATTTGGGGATAAGTTACGTTTTAATTGTATACTCCGCGACAGTTTTGATTTTAGATCTTTATATACAGGGCAACCTCTGTAATTTGCCGTGTGGCTACCACCACAGTTACTACATTTCTTTGCGGATGTGTCAGTTTTAGCTAAGGTGCAAGTACTTGTAGGGTGGAGATCACCGCAAACTACACAAACACTGCGCAGAGTGCAGTACGATTTAGAGTGGCCGAATTCTTGACAATTCATACATTGTATTGGGCCGTTACGTTTGTGCGGTTCTTCAACCGTAATTCTGCGGTGTAAAAGATATCTTAGGTTATATATTGGGTGCGTCTCGTTCTTTTTAAGCTGGGTTGAGTTGGGGAGCAGTTCAACTTTAAATATAGGTTGTGGAACCTTATTTCTATTCACAATATTTATCACAACCTTAACGGGGAACCCTTGCTCTTCAAGAGCCTCTTTAATATCGCCAGAATCTACTGTGGCTTCGATTCCTTTTAAAACAATAACAAGGCCTTTTGAGCTCTTTAGCTGATAGGAATAATAACTTTTCTTGTTCCCCGTTAAAAAATTTATAATATCACGATAGTGCTTTTCACTATATGCCTGTATCTTTGTCTCCTCAATACTACCTTTTCTAAGAGGCACAATGTGAAAATTATTTGTGCCTATAATATTTGCGATGTTCAATACTAATTGATTAGAACTACGCTCGCGCAGGTAAATTGGTGGCGGTCTGGCATTACTGACTACAGGTTCACCTTTCGATGTAGTAGTAGAATTCTCTACACTAAGAAGTGCAAATCTGTTATTCTCCAGAGGAGCACCTGAGTTTGTTGTGTTTGCCCTTTTGGCGACGCCCATGACCTTTTGTGGACTTATCTTTCTTTTAATATTAATGTTTATGTAGCGGTCAATACCAGTCTGCACTACCGCCACTTTTTTATTTTCTTTACCTCACCGTTTATTACCGCCTGCAGAGGCATTGTTGCTGGATTCCTTACTGCTGCTGAGTTTGGTGACGGCGCTATACTGGGCTGCCTTGCCTTCGTTGTTGTTTCGACGAAAGTCATCGCGCTCTTTCCTGTAGCGACAGTTGCTGGGATCGACTTTTCTGTTGAGGTCGCTGCTGTTGCCGACGCTGCTACTGACACCGATCATGACTCTGCTAGTGGCATTGTTGTTGCCGATAATATGCCGTATTGTATTGTTGTAGTGTTATTGCTTGGTGCAACGGGTATATGCACCGAGTGCCGACGCTCTCTATGAGGAGAGTGAGCGACACTCATAGCTTTATGTATATATTTATGATTATATTTTTAGTGTTTACTTTTTGAATTATATTTCATATATGTATTTAATTTATTAAACGAACTGTTAAATTTCTCGAGATTATTTTGATTTAATTGATAATATTAAGACAACAAAATAATATTTGAGAAATATGTAAATCCGATCAAACACTGAGCGTACAAAAACACGTCCGAACAGTACAAAATAATGACTTTTTTCAATCAAGTTGAACGAAACAAAATCAGTCCAGGTTACATTCACTCTCAAACGAAACACCTGCCCACCCGTTAAACTCAACGGCATAAATATACCCCAATGTAATGAGGCTAGATACCTTGGGATGCACCTCGACAGAAGATTAACTTGGAAAACACATATATTTACAAAACGAAAATCACTCGGTATAAAGCTCAGAAATCTACACTGGCTCTTGAATCGAAACTCCAAAGTCTCAATCGATAGCAAATTGCTCTTGTACTCAGCAATTTTAAAACCAGTTTGGACATACGGTATTCAGCTGTGGGGCACTGCGGCAACTTCCAATAATGAAATACTTCAAAGATTCCAATCAAAGACCCTAAGAATGATTGTAAACGCGCCCTATTATGTCACAAACAACCAAATCCATCGTGACCTCAAAGTTCCTACAGTCGCTCAAGAAATAAAAAAGCTCTCTACTTCGCACAATCTGAGACTCCTAGTCCACCCAAATCCACTGATATCGGAACTCACTTCCAACCCCTTCACTTTCATCCGACTGAAGAGAAAATCCACAACAGATCTCCTGTGCTAATAGGCAATGGCTGCACCACTGGGTGTAGTCCATAAAAGACAGTAAATACAAAAATTAGTATTAAGTTATTAAATATTGCTGAATGTGATTGAATGTAACAGATTGCAATAAAATATTTGGATATTAAAAAAAAAAAAAAAAAAAAAAAATTAGACCTCCGACCCAAAGTTCCCAAACGACGGTGTTGCAGAACTGCAAGTTCGGCTGCCTGAATTTCTGCATCGATCAAATGCATTCGATCAAATTGAATGCGATCGGTTGGAGCACCGGAAAGCGAAAGTAGTGGAAACCCAATCTGTAGGATCTTTGAGGTTTACTGTCACGGCAGTTTAGGAGAAAAGACGCCTAAGACGAGAATGGCGGAAATATAGGTCACCTGCCCTAAAGAGGAAATTAAAATTGTCACAAAATCACCTTAGAGATGTACTTCAAAAGGAAGCTGAAGCAATGAAGTATTGACACCTATATTAAAGATCTGGGCACGCTTAAATACACCAATTACTCACTTTGGAGAGCTACAAAGGTTGCAAAAAGCCCAAAGGAACGTGAGCCACCAGTAAGACTTGGAAATGGAAGTTGGACCAAAAGCGACAAAGAAAAAAGAGCAGCGTTTGCTGCACATCTACAAACAGTTGTTTGCCCTAATGCTCCGTGCAATAACTTCGAGGTCCTTACTTTACCTAGAACCAAAGTGACTCAGCCGCATCAACTAAAAATCAAAGAGTTGGTAAGGCTTGCAAAATGGTGTATAAGTCACAGACTATACGTTTTTTTTAATACATGCTGCTTTATTTAATCTCCTGCTGCAGTATCAATTGCAGAAATGTTATTGTCAGACAGTCAGAAGTACTCCGTTAATACACAAAAAGTAGTACAAAATATCCACTACAGATCCAATGCCGCATATAAATTAATGCGAGATGACTTTGGTTTCAAAATGCCAGCTGTGAGAACACTACAACGTGGGAGACCAGTGAATATTGTTAACACAATGGATAACCTCCAGAAGCAGGTAGCTACTATGACGGATACGGAACAAATCGTAGTTCTTCTATTAGATGAAATCCAGGTTCGTACGGATCTGTCATACAATAGCCATACCGATCAAATCGATGGCTTCGAGAATTGTGAAGGAAATTGTAAATCGAAAACAGTAGCCGATAAATGCCTAGTTTGTCACGGTTAAAGGGCTTTTATGTGGTTGAAAATACGTGGTCAACTATTATGCCACAGGAAAAACCATTGAATGTGTTAAACTGAAAACTATGCTTCTATCAGTGTTAAATGCCCTATTTAATATGCAGCTGCGAGTGAAAGCATTACAGCATTAAAGCATTACATCCTAGGAAAGGAATTACAAATTGTAGAAGAAAATCCCTATTTTATATATAGAGAAATAAAAATATATTTCCTATATGATTATTGCGATTTGTTTAAATCAATGAGAAATACAATATTTAAATATGATGTGCAAACTGCTAATGGAATATATTGTAAAAATGTACTAGAACGCATATATGAGGAGGATAAAAATTAACTTAATTTCAAATCCTCCGATCACTCACCTGTCATCATATACTATATATATACTCGTTTATAAATCGACCAAATTGACCACCAACAAACGAACTGGCTCAAGTATAAGAAATACGTGAGCACACATATTTGCCTGGAATCTCCTCTTAAAAACAAAGATGACTTAGAGAGAGCCCTCCACGAGTTTAATTCCTTATTAGCATCAGCGGCTCCATGCGCAACACCAGCAGAAAAAACGATGCATGTTGCTACCCGTTATATAACTTCAAACCATGTGCAGTGCCTCGTTAAGGAGAAAAGACGCCTAAGACGAGAATGGCAGAAATATAGGTCACCTGCCCTAAAGAGGAAATTAAAATTGTCACAAAATCACCTTAGAGATGTACTTCAAAAGGAAGCTGAAGCAAATATTGACATCTCTATTAAAGATCTGGGCCCGCGTAAATATACCAATTACTCACTTTGGAGAGCTACAAAGTTTGCAAATGCTTGGAAATGGAAGTTGGGCCAAAAGCGACGAAGAAAAAGGAACAGCGTTTGCTGCACATCTACAAAGAGTTTTCTGCCCTAATGCTCCATGCAATAACTTCGAGGTCCCTACTTTACCTAGAACCAAAGTGACTCAGCCGCTTCAACTTAAAATCTAAGACCTAGATTGTGTCATTAAAACAGGTCTTAATGCAAAAAAGTTCCCTGGATATGACCTAATCACAAATAAAATGGTCATGGAATTACCACACATAGCGTTAAGACACCTCACCAAATTGTTCAATGCTATCCTTCGGTTGGGTCATTTCCCGCATATATAGAAGATATCGCAAATTACGATGATTCCTAAACCAGGAAAAGATCCAACGCCTCATATCGACCCATAAGCCTTCTACCCACCCTCTTAAAAATATTTGAAAAATTGTTACTTGGGAAAATTATGCTCTATCTAAATAAAAATGGCAATATTTCTACTCATCAATTCGGATTCAGAAAAGAGCACGGTACAATAGAGCAGTGTTGTGAGCTAAAATCAAGATGCCTGCGCGTAGTGTCTCACAGCATCGACTCCTAACAGATGCCACACATTCTGTGTGATTAGCATGTGCTAAAGTTACATAAGAAAGCACATATTTTTAGGGTGCGAGTATTTAGAATTAATATTACCTATGTAATACTTATTATGTAAACTTTTAGGGTGCTACAGTTTTGCAGTCGAGCCACCGAATGGCATTCAAAGTTAGAATGCACCATCAACATTTCAGATTGGCGTAGGTCAGTTGGCTTGACCAACTGACACCAATTAACAGGTGCGAAACTGGAACACCAGAAAGGTCAGTTTTTGTATTGTAATTATGAATTGTAAATAGTATATAAGAGTTAGTATTCTAAGTAATAAAGGCTTGTGATTTTAAAAACTAAAAGTGTAATGTAGTGATTTTTACAAAGAGTGATTTAGGCTTTTCAGATACACGCGCGCAGCAGAAGGACGTCCCCCGTCAAACAAGGACAATACCCCAACATTTTGGCGCAGCCGGTAGGATCCAACGTCGAGTGCCAGGAAAAGAGCACTCCTACGCGGGAATCCACCAACAGGAAACCATCAGGATAACCATCCCAAAGGAGTTCAATGGAGGGTAAAAAAATGGTGAGTATGCTTATAGTAGGACATTCTAGTATCTAAGTGAATTTTGTCGACGATTCTTCGGTGGCCGTGTGGGCGCTTTTGCGCCGGTCATGCAGAAGAAGCAGCATTGGGGCTGATTAGCCGCTGCGGTTAGGTGACAATAGGTCGATCTGAAAAGAAAACTTTCTACTTACGGTCAGGTTGCATAGGGTTGTTTCAGTGAAATCAGGTTCATTCTTTTATAATAACCGTTTATTTCAGCATTCTCGGGGATGTGGAACGTGTCTGCTTATTCACGGATTTTGCGTTATTGAATTGCGAACTTGTGTATACCGGTTGGTTTGGTTCGGAAAGAACGTGCCACGGTATAGGGTTCGTACGGTTATGATAGGGGATTTGTGTTTGTTTGTCGGTAGGGACATTTATACGATTCAATTTATATTGTTTTGAAATCAAAATAAAGATTGATTTTAATATTTGGCATGTTGAGTTTAGGGTATTAGGTAAAGATATTTCGAGAAATGTTTACAACACGTGTTGTTACATCGAGTTTAAGTAGTTCGGAAACTACCATTTGCGTAGCGACGTTAAAATAATTTTACGAAGCATGCAAGCATATCATTGTGCGGTAATGAAAATGCGTATGATTCTACAGTAAAATTTCTTTCTTTGGGTATAAATATTGTTGGAAATATTTTTGCGAGACCAAAAACTTCTTCAGAATTTCGATTTGCGTGGCAATGTTGAAGAAAACATTTAAATGCTATTATCATGTGGCGCATACGTTGCGGGTTTATTTCTAAATATGGATTCAAATTTCCGGGAATGAATCAAGACACTTTTTCCGGTAAATCAAATTTCGGTTTTTACATACATATGTCCTTTTCTATGGTTTTTTGGGAGTATTAAAGATGGTGATAGGAAAACAAGGAGTATTTGTGAGGAAGTCAAGGACCAATTTGCTCTGAAGGAAGGACTTAATGGACTCCGGTAGACAGCGAACATAGAACTTATGATGGGAGTTAAAAGAATATTAAGATAGAATTTACGGTGAAATGTTTTTTTTTATTAAATAAATTTGTATTTATAATTAAGTAAGACAGAATAAAATATTGTAATAAGTTTTAGCAATTATTGGATTTTTATTTGTGATTGGGATACGCCATCTGTTCTGGCATTTTGGAACATGACGAAGGAAGCGCCAGGATTACTGCTGATGCAGGAGCAAATTGGAGAAGCGATTGAAAAACTGGTCCGTAACTTTAAGAAAGACGGTAGTTTACGTAAGGACAACGTGTATTACCGCAAGCGAATAACACAGTTGCAAGATCTGGGGAGAGAGTTCAACAATAATCACGGACTGTTGTTGCCTCACGCAGTTGAGTACGGCAAGGGAAAATATTTTGCGGGAAAATACGCGGACTACATAAATAGTCTGGTCAACGAATGGGCAGATACATTTAGTTCTGAATTAGAAGGACTAGGGCAACAAACTGTGAGTTTGGTTTCACCAGACGAGGAAGTAAGGAACAGATTGAAATCAATGCAGTCAGAGGTGGAACTGTTTACTGGGAAAATAGTTGACCAGTTCAAAGCGAGTACGAGCAGGGAAGAAGCTCAGGAATTGTGGAAGCAGGCGAATGCCGGAGGAGCTGTGTCACCATTGGAAGTAGCGGATCAAGCTTTTACGGCAATCCAAAAGAGAACAGAAGAAAAGTTGTTCAGTTTTCATAAGAAAGCAGAAGATTGGAGAGCACAAAAAGAGTACCTGGAGAAGAAGGTAAAGGAACTTTCTCAGAGGTTGACGGAAACAGAGGAAGCAGCAACGCTGTTAGAAAAGGAGTGTGCGGAATTGAAAAGAGGACGGGCGACCAATAGGACCTCACTGAATAGGGAGAGATCAAAATCAGCATCAGCTGGATTTACGCAGACAGTATTGACATTGCCTCCGGAAGTACGTTGGCCGGAATATTTAACACCAGAAGGGATAAGCCGCATGGTAAAGCCAAAATTAGTACTTAATGAAGAAAGGCAAGCGGAATTTTTGTTTGGCGCATCTGAAGTCGGTGTCGAGCCTTTTTCTCCGGGAAGCCCGATAAATAATAAAAATCAGGGATATCCGCCAAAGGAGCCGGAAGCAGTACCCGTGCAGCAAAGTTCCGATACTGTAGGCAGTATTTCGCCTGCACGAACAAACGATCGAAGACTAATTAGTTTGAATCCGTCACTGACCAATTACCTCTCAGATCTGGGAGAAGAGAATTTGGAAACTACCGAAGAGATTAATAAAGCTAAGGTTTTACCAGCAATTGAGAAAACACAAAGCTATAAAATGGGCATTCTGCAAGTTGCTCATGCGGTGGAGAAGTTGGTGCCCATGTTCTCAGGAGTCGAGTTGTATGATCTGAGAACTGAGATCCGGCGCTTCAAAGAAGGTTGTGAACTAGCGCAACAGAGTGTTCCGGAAGCGGACGGGGAACACTTAATAAAGTGTATTAGGCAAAGAACCACAGGTGATGCGTTTGATTTACTAGCGCATAGCTCAGTAAGCACCCTGCCGGAGTTATACGCACTTTTGGATACGACGTATTTAAAACAAAAGTCATACGACTGTCTCGTTCGGGAAATTCAGGAATCAACTCAGACACCGGGGGAGGAATTGAGAGCCTGGGGACGAAGGCTCCAGTCTCTCGGGAACGCTGCTGAGACGGAAGCCAACAGGCAGTTTCCAGAAAATGTTGCAGCATACAAGGCTCAAGTAGAACGGACTATGATTTCTGTGTTCAAGGCAGGCCTGATAAATAGGGATTTAGCTAATTATACTCTTACTCTCACGCCGAGGAGTATGGCAGAGTTAGTGGAGGCGGTCTCTTTAGCTGAAGCAGCAATACAACAGCGAACGACAACAGGTGGAATCTGCTGGACTGATGCTCCTGCAGAGGTAGGAACAGTACAGCAACAAAACAGATGTGGAGTCGGTAGATTGATGGGCCAATTTCCGCAACAAAGAGACCAAGAATTCTTGGTTGAGAGGTTTAAGCCAAGGAAACCCATTTGCTCATTCTGTGATAATCCAGGGCATACAAGGGATGAATGCGTTATACGGAAAAACACGCCCTATTGTATGGAGTGCCAAACATATGGTCATGAGGCAAGTAGACAGTGCCAAGTAGACACTAAATGGAATCAGAATAGAAGGCAGCCAGCAACGAGTCGCCCGGTTCCAACCTTGAGGGGCAGCAGGGGTAACTTCAGTAGTCCCAGAATTAATTCAACAGAAGGAATTAACCAAGGAAGAAATCCTTTCAAAACTGGGAGTGGTCAGCAGCGACCAAGTTGGGATTCTAGAAGTGAACCAAGGATAGGCAATAACATACAGGGATTGAGATGCTTCTCATGTGGACGAATGGGACATCGGGCAGCGGAATGCAGGGATAGACAATCCCAACAAAGGAACCAGGGAAACTTCCAGCGGCCCAGTCGAGGCCAATAGACTGGAAAGCCAAAAGAAAGGAAGTAATAATAAGGCCGGAAGTACGGGGGACTAGTAATGTAGGAACTACAGTCCAGGAGAAGGAGGAGCAGGAGGCTCTCCAGTATCACGAAGAGTTGAATGAATACACGTCCATATTGGGAACAAAAGGAGGTTGCTTCGCTATGAGCAGGGTAGGAGATGCTTTCATCGAGATACCCTGCAAGGAGGCAGTTAGTGGAAAGCTAGTGCTTCTGGTAGATTCAGGGGCGGATACTAGCCTCGTAAAATCTAGTGTTTTACGGAAAGGACTAGTTATTAACCCAAAAGATGTAAGAACGCTTAATGGAGCGTTCGGAGGTTGCATCAGAACACTGGGGTCACTTAAAATAGGGCACAGTAAAGTTAAGGGAATGAGTTTTAGAGTGCACGCAGTTGAATTGGATAGGGAAGGTATCCCGGCCGATGGGATAATTGGCCGCGATAATCTCTGGGGCCGCACCATACTGGATGCGCTGGAGAAACAGTTATCATTTTATGATGATAATAAGAATAGAATCCTTACTCTCCCATTGAAGTCATGGCAGGAAGGAACCGTGAATAGGGTTAAGAATTGTAGGGAGGTAGTGAACGCAAGGTCAACCAGAGTAGTTACTATGCGTGTAAACACGAAACTCAGGACTGTTGTTTTGCACAAGCAGCAGCTAGCGGAGGGCGTATATATGGGAGAAACCATAACGCACGTTGACAAGGGTAAGGTGTACGCTTGCGTACTCAATGCATCGGAAAAGGACTACTTGATGGAGGAGGATTTTAGGCCCAAGTTCACTAGCTATGATAATTTTAAAGAACAGAATTATAGATCGGTTAATCAGATTAAGCAGGTAGATATAAGAAAAAGAATGGAGAGGGTGCTAGAATCCTTGAAGTTAGACCCAAGCGTGAATTCAGAAGAGAAGGCATCAATAGAAGCCATTTGTGCGTCATTCCATGACATATTTTTGCTGGAAGGAGACCAGTTGACGTATACACCAGAGGTAGAGCATGAAATACCTACTAGAGTGGATCAAGCACCGATTAACCAGAAGCAATACAGATTGCCACAGGCTCACAAAGATGAGGTAAACAGGCAAGTGGAAGGGATGTTAAAAGATAACATAATTTCACCGAGTATCTCGCCTTGGAACTCACCAATAATTTTGGTACCAAAGAAGGGAGGTGCTCAGGGTCAGAAGAAGTGGAGAATGGTCGTCGATTTTAGGAAATTGAACGACGCCACTATCAAGCAGGTGTTCCCGATACCAAGGATAGAAGAAATTCTGGATCAATTGGGACACAGTAGATATTTTTCTACACTTGATTTAGCGAGTGGCTACCACCAAGTTCTGGTGGATACCCAAGATAAGCAGAAAACCGCGTTCAGCACCGGTTTGGGGCATTATGAGTTTAATAGAATGCCGTTTGGATTAACAGGAGCACCGGCTACCTTCCAAAGGCTAATGAACCATGTGCTAACAGGCTTGCAAGGGTTAGATTGTTTTGTGTATCTCGATGATATTGTAATTTATGGGAAGAAC
The DNA here is from genome assembly GCA_920105625.2 of Clusia tigrina. NCBI lineage: Eukaryota > Metazoa > Arthropoda > Insecta > Diptera > Clusiidae > Clusia > Clusia tigrina. The sequence continues at coordinate 84,477,250 of OV050030.1, read as the reverse complement.
TTGCAGCAGCATTCTCAACGCTTGCGCAAGGTGCTCCAGAAATTGCGAGAACACAACTTGAAATTGAACACGGAGAAGTGTCAATTCTTACGAAGAGAGGTGGTTTATTTAGGCCATCGTTGCTCAGAAGCAGGAGCACTGCCTGACCCGCAGAAGGTGGAATGCGTTAGAAATTTAGCGGTTCCAAGAAACAGAAAAGAAGTGCAAGCATTCCTAGGACTAGTGAACTATTACAGAAAGTTCGTGGAAGGACTAGCCGGAATTGCCTTGCCAATCAACAAGTTGCTACGAAAAGAGGCAAAGTTCGAATGGACAGAGAGATGTCAGCAAGCATTCGAGAGGCTAAAGGAGATAATTAGCTCGCCACCAATTTTGGCATACCCCGACTTTGAACAAACTTTTTTGTTGACCACTGATGCTAGCAATGAAGCATTAGGGGCAGTGTTGTCACAAGGGGAAGTCGGGAATGACCGACCAATAGCATTCGCAAGCAGAGCGCTTAGCGACACGGAGAAGAGATACTCCACAATAGAAAAGGAATTTCTAGCCATAGTATGGGCTACGAAGAATTTTAGAGCATATCTGCTAGGACGCCCATTCAAGATATACACTGATCACCAGCCGTTGAGAGGCATAGCCAATTTGAAAGACCAAACGTCTAGGCTAGCCAGGTTCAGACATAAATTGTCTGAGTATGATTTTGAAATCATTTACAAACCTGGGAAAAAGAATCTGAATGCGGATGCACTCAGCAGAGTACCGCAGGCACAGAAGGTATCAGTAGTGCAAACGAGGGCCAAAGCACGGTCAGATAAGGAGAAGACCGAGAGAATTCAAGGGGATAAAATTGATGCAACAGGAAATGTTAGCAATGCGGGTGACGTTGCTAATGAACAAAGAGCCAGTAGTGTGGAATGGCTGAAGGATATAAAGGATATCCAGGCTGTGTTAAAGGGTTTCCATGATTCACCTCTAGGTGGACACCAGGGATTCTGGAAAACCCATGACAGAATTAGGCGAGTATACGGATGGAAAGGTATGCTCAAGGACATAAAAAAATATGTAAGAAGTTGCCCAAAGTGCCAGGCCAACAAAAGTTCAAGGCTAACAAAGATGCCCATGGTGTTAACAGACACACCAAAGCAACCATTTGATAAGGTTCATATGGATATTGTAGGTATTTTACCTGAGACTGTTTCGGGCAATAAATACATCTTGACGTTCCAAGACGATTTCTCAAAGTATATGGCGTGCGTGGCTATACCCGATGCTGAAGCAAGTACGGTGGCCAAAGCATTCTTTGATGAAATTATAGCAAGATACAACATACCTAAGGTTTTGATAACCGACAATGGTTCAAATTTCGTATCAAAACTATTCTCAGAAACATGTAAAATGCTGGGAATCAAGAAGTTGCATATAACGCCATATCATCCGCAGGCGAATGGCTCACTGGAACGTAGTCATCGACCTCTGGCCGAGTACTTGCGCAGTTTTGCCAAAGAAGACGGCTCGAATTGGGATAAATGGTTAACCACTGCAATGCATGTACACAACAATACTGTGCATGTATCAACAAAGCAAACTCCGTTTAGAACACTCTACGGGTTTGACTTCAACATGCCAGCGAATTTGAAGCGCAAATGTGCGCCTGTATACAATGCTGATGACCCCAATAAAGTACAAAAATATCAGTTGCAGCGAGCGCACGAATTGGTTAGAGAAAACCAGGAATGTGCTAAACGAGTGGCCAGGGAAGCCTATAACAAGGTACTAAACCCAGTAGTTTTTCATGTGGGTGATCAAGTACTCATGAGGAATCAAGCCAGGAGAAATAAATTCTCACCTGTGTGGATAGGTCCGTATATGGTAGCAGAGATCCGAAGCCCAGTTACAACAGTCGTAACGATTAAGGGCAAGAGTAAAAAGCTACATAATAATTTGTTAAAATTATTCCACGTTAGACCGCACACCTAGATTCATGTGTTGACAGTGTTTTACAAGTGTAAACACAAGAATAACAACGTAAACATGTACGTGTGTATATCGGATAACACACAGCTCCGATTCTCAAAGTCAAGGCCAGTAGAAGTGTGCCACTTAAAATCGAGCGATTAAAGTTGACGTAATAAAAGTGCTTATTATGCACTGTGGCCGAACGAAGCATAGTAGGGAAAAATATTTTTTTTAAATAATGATAAATATTGCACGTAATTAAAAAATAAAATGAAATAATAAGACAGTCGTGGGTAAGTAATATAAAACAAAACTTCGAATATGTACATACACACATACGGCAGTGTATGCACTGAAATTCGATGCATGAGCATTAACGCCAGGCAACGGAACTGCTGGTGAAGTAAGTATATATACGAGTATGTATATATGTTTATAAGATAAAGAATGAATATACGAGGGAATATTTAAAGAAGTAAGTATTCTAGTTATAGGAATTGGGAATTGCAGATACTGCAGCAGGCTATATGTAGATATACTCGTACATAGGTTTTAACTGTTAATTGATTAGGAAATTAGCGTATGGAAATTTGAATAAATGTATATGTTGGGATATAAAAAAAAAGTATAGGTTGATTGGGAAAATAAGCAATTAATTCTAGGTAATTTAAAGCGCCTTGAATGTATGTATGTATTCATATACGGGCTAATTACAGGATGGAAAATAGAATCGTTAATGGATATATACATATCAGGCTAGAAGTGAATTTAAATAAAAAGTAATTGTATGCGATGAAAGGTATAGTCATGCAATGGACAAAGTTTTGACACAAACGGGATTATTTTGTATAATCTGGTTTTTGTCGGAGGGCCAATGAATTGGTTCAAAGTTGAAATGAGTGATAACTCACGTGTTGAAAAAGAGCACGAAAAATTAATCAGAGCAAAACTGATGCCCTATATGGCTATGAAAACGCATAGTCCAGTCCTCATTTCCTCCAGGATACGGTAGCGGATCCGATAATGTGAGGGGAGAAGACGAGTGGATGGCAAATTGAATGATATAGCATTCAATTATAAAAAAAGCATGTTGTAGAAATATTGTTTTTTGGAATAGCTTATGTTTAAGAAAAGTTATAAATTAAAAAAATTATAATCTGTGCAAAGTTCACATTAGAATCAAAAGTAGTTTAGAAAATAATTAGAGTTACAAAAATTAATTATTTAAAATATAAATTTGTAATAAAAAAAAACAAAAATCATACTAAATTGGAAAATTATACCCAAGAGTATATATAGTACATATAGTGTATTTATTTAAATGTTATATAATTTTTAAATTCATTTATTAAGTTGACTTTGAAATGTTCGGCAAAAATTAAACATAGAAGAAATATCAAACTAAAATGTATACTAGAAAATTAAGAAAATTATTATAGGTGTTGTCTGTATAGCTCTGATGATGTGAAGCGAAGCAGGAAGTTCCGGGAACAGCGGATATCGGAAGGCGGTGCGGACTAAAAGACCAACGTAGTATTCGGAAAGATGCGTTTTTGAAAAACAAAGATTTTTGGCAGTTATCTAAGGTTTGTGACCCCAAAGATGCCAACATATTAGATTGGGGATGAATGGCGACGGATGTAATTTTAATTTTGCGAAACGGCATATGGCCGCAGCATTTGAATGCGTTGTGGATAAGTTATTGACAAGCAACGAAAAAAGAACAAGTTTCCTTGCGGAGTCATGTTTTGAATTGGAAAATTATAGTACAATGTCCACCGAGTGTATCACAATCTTAACAGAATCGATTTTGGATAAGTTGAAGATGGGTAAAAGCTTAAGGTGGGTGACTGAAACCACCACCAAATATAATAAGCAGAAGAAATTTGGCTCACGGAAGTTAATTGCTTCATTGAAGTATATGTCCAATCTAGAGTATGAACATATGATATGTGATTTACATATGAAATATGATTTAATACAAGAGGACACAGAGACTGGTTACCGATCAGAGTACACAAATTACGTCATTAAATGTGTGTCTCAGAGAAATACCGATTGTCTCCACATCAAAGCCAAACGATGTCAAATACCATTATGAGGAAGCTCAAGAGAAACACTTCCACCATAAAACGCATTGCTGCAAAGGAAGAAGGTGTATTGTAATCTCTCATGTATTCCAAATGTTTTTTTTTACAAGTTGAATACTATAAGCAGAGGCAGTACCACTTACAGCCGTGGGGCACACTATATAAATTGATAGAAGAAGGCCACTAAAAGCAAAGTTTTAATGGCAAACCAGATCGCCAACTTATAATATCTTTGTACGTACCGATCCAGAAAGAAGGGAGGGGTATGCAGAGTTCATCGAGGGACTTCACTCTCGCAGGACGGACGTTACCAGGACCAACAATTGCAGAGGACCCTATTTATAAGAAGCGTAGCTAAATATGTAATTAGTTTGTAATTTTGTTTGTATATACGCCAGTGAGAAAAGAGTCGATGAAAGACCAAATATAAAAAGGGGAATATAACTAAAAAAAAAAAAGATAGAAATAAAAGAACAAAATAAAACAATAGAAAAAAAGAAGAAAATAAAAAAGATAGAAATAAAAGAACAAAATTAAACAAAAGAGGAAAAAAGAAAACAACACAAAAGTAAAAAGAACAGAATACAACAATTGAACCCAAATAAGGCGAATTTGAAAAAATTAAAAACTATACATATGTACTATACGATTAAGAAAATGCACAGATTGTTTAAAGTGCAGAAAAGAGAAAAATATTGTAAAGATTCATTAGAAGTTAGTTGCACTAACTTCTTTTAGAAAGAGGGGAGGGATGTTGTGAGCTAAAATCAAGATGCCTGCGCGTAGTGTCTCACAGCATCGACTCCTAACAGATGCCACACATTCTGTGTGATTAGCATGTGCTAAAGTTACATAAGAAAGCACATATTTTTAGGGTGCGAGTATTTAGAATTAATATTACCTATGTAATACTTATTATGTAAACTTTTAGGGTGCTACAGTTTTGCAGTCGAGCCACCGAATGGCATTCAAAGTTAGAATGCACCATCAACATTTCAGATTGGCGTAGGTCAGTTGGCTTGACCAACTGACACCAATTAACAGGTGCGAAACTGGAACACCAGAAAGGTCAGTTTTTGTATTGTAATTATGAATTGTAAATAGTATATAAGAGTTAGTATTCTAAGTAATAAAGGCTTGTGATTTTAAAAACTAAAAGTGTAATGTAGTGATTTTTACAAAGAGTGATTTAGGCTTTTCAGATACACGCGCGCAGCAGAAGGACGTCCCCCGTCAAACAAGGACAATACCCCAACAGCAGGTGCACCGTATAACAAACGAAATTAGAAGAACTTTCGAACAGAAGAAATACTGTTCAGCAATATTTCTAGACAATGCCGAAGCCTTCGATAAAGTCTGGCATAAGGGGCTAGTGCACAAGATTAAAAATTTTCTGCCATACAACACACACAGAGTGCTGGAATCTTACTTAGCGAATAGGAAGTACAAAGTGAAATACAGGCAATTTGTAACCCCCGAATTTCAAATATTTGCTGGAGTACTACAAGGGAGTGTGCTTGGTCCTATTCTCTACCTAATATATACGTCTGACCTACCAATAAATAACAGCCTAGTTACTTCCACATTTGCTGACGACACAGCTATTTTAAGTACCCATCAAAGTCCGCATATCGCCTCTCGTGACATAAACGAACACCTTAAAGATGTAGAAATTTGGCTGGCAAACTGGCGTATCAAAGTTAACGCAGAGAAATGTACACACATAACGTTCTCCCTCAGAACCAGCACCTGTCCAACTGTGTCACTAATTGACATAAAAATACCGCAAGCACCAGAAGTGAAGTATTTAGGAATCCTTCTTGACCGTAGATTATCTTGGAGGAAGCACATAGAAGCGAAAAGAACTCAGATGAAACTAAAAGCTAACTCTCTGAATTGGTTACTCAACAAAAAATTAAAGATGCGCTTGGAATACAAAGTCCTTCTATACAAAGCTATAATAAAGCCCATATGGACATATGGGGTGCAAATTTGGGGTAGTGCGAGAACCTCAAACCTAGAACCTATCTGTTGTGTATGCTACCGTACATCGCTCTATCGTTTGCTAAGTCAGTCGATCAGTGGACGTCAAGGAATACACATCGCGCTACGTAGCGATCATCAATACAACACATACATATATACATTCTCACTGTACATTTATCTGTTCATCTTCATATGGCAATAAACATTAATATATATTAAATGCCATTAGCGCACGCATATTTAATACTAGACAAAATAATTACAACTTAGGACAGCCTACAAGGAATTATGAAAATTCAGGTAACTTCGGGCGAAGCAACTATAACTCAAGACAGTTTCAGCAAAACAATAATAATTCAGGACGATTTAGACAAAATAATAGGGACATTTTAGAACCTATGGACATTGACCATGTAGAGGAAGATGTAAATTTTCATTTGAGCCCCTCAAAACGTATCTACCGATAGTCGAACTAGGTATAGATAACAACACGATCAAATGCCTTGTAGACACAGGATCTTCCACTAGTCTATTAAATGAAAGTATGCTACCACAGTATAAGAGACTGCCCTTAAAATGACCCATAGCTTGTAGGTCACTAAATGGACAGATAAACGTAGAGACAGAAATAATCACCCCCTTACCAAAAGATTTTAAAGAAGATGCTCTTATGGCATGGAAACTAACAAAGTTTAAAGGAAAATGTTTTGACGCAATAATAGTACAAAATCTATTAAAACCATTAAAAGCCATAATTAATATGGAAAACAACACACTAACAATAAACAACAATTCGATGAGATTCCTTGGGTCCTGTCCGTACCGAACTGAGGAAATTCACCAACTGGAACCCATCGATGATTGTTCTCTCGAATTCAGAGAGTTATTTAAAGACCTTAACCCTAAAGAGGAAAAGGAATTGACAAAACTAATTGCATCCAATAAAGATCTGTTTTTTCCCGAAGGCTACCAACTAACAAATACGTCCGCCATACAACATGAAATAATAACTACAGTAAATACTCCGACCTACTCCAAGATCTATAGATACCCACAGGTGCACGAACAGGAGATTAAGACACAAATCAACGATATGCTAAAGCAACGTATTATTAGAGAAAGCAACTCTCCCTAAAATAGCCCACTCTGGATCGTTCCAAAGAAGCCAGACAATTCAGGGAAAAAGAAACGGAGGATCGTGATAGACTATAGAAAGCTAAACGACATAACCATAGACGACAAATTCCCCATACCCCACATTGACGGAATTCTCGACAAACTGGGACGAGACCAATATTTCACCACACTAGACAAAAGGTTTTCACCAAATACTGGTGAAGGATGAAGATAGGAAAAAGACAGCGTTTTCTACACCACTGGGACATTACGATTATATTCGCATGCCTTTCGGACTGAAAAACGCCCCATCCACTTTAGCGTAATCCTTTCTATTTATAACTACATAAATATGCTGTATGTATAACTATGTATGAACATAAATATATAAATAAAATAACTAAAATTATAAAATAAATACATATGTAAATGAATTTTTTATTTCACTTCCCATAATTATTTAATTTTATACTCCCATTATCGCACCAAAACAGCAAATAGCAACTTTCACGGCACAAATTTAACCAATAAATTATTGAATAGAACAAAAATTTTAATGCCAAATCAATTGAAATATATTATTTCACATTTATTTATATAAATATTATTACAAAATGTGATAGGTAGGTAGGTAGGAGTGGCCGCCCAGTTTGCCAAAAGCACACTTGAGCACACATAATGGCCCATTGTGATACCACGGTGTGGCGCCGTTCAAGCACTGACTAAAAAGGTTCCCATACTTGGGATGGTGATAGTCAGCGCAAGGACAGCGCACAAAATGTGATAAATATTAAAATATTTAATATTGAACACAAATCATCACATTTCTCACACAAAAATGTATGCATTTTGGCTGTTCCCTCATTTCGTATGTGCATAGTGACAAGATGCGCAGAGAGAGGAAATTTTCGTACCAGCATTGGCGCAATCTTCTATTTTATCATTCTTGATTGCAATCCCTTTGCATTGATTTTGTTGTTGGATTCGGCAAATTGCGTATCTATTAGTAATTTATGTATCGTATGTTCTATGGTATTGCTACCATGTCCATGGAACTGCATAGCGCATAGTTTGAATTGTAAGTTTTCCATTTGTGAATATTAAATTGCAAAACCCAACGGCTGTATTACAAAAAATGGTTGGAAGAAACGGCAATGGATGAAACTTGGAATACTTAAAAATGCAAAGATTGCCATCTTAAGGGCATTTTGCATAAATGACTAGTTTTAAATTGTTCGCTTATTTGCAGATAGATAAAGTGCTTAAAATATGTCCCCACTACTACCAGCTATCCGACAATTTTTCCACCTACTTAGGAAGTTGAGGTCGTTGTAATGGATATATCGATCGATGCATTCGATTTCAGTCCACTTGATGCAACCGATTTCGATTATGACTTTTTTTAGTGAGTGATGAGCCAATAACGTCGTCAGCAGCTACCACGTTCGCTCACAAAGTGAAGCGTAGAGGACCAAATACTTGCTATGAGAAGCTTGTGACAATGTAATCTGAACGGACTAGCTTTCGGGAAAAGCAACTCAAATAAGAAATCGAAAAATTCGAGTGGGCGAAAGAGATTTAGAAGAAAAAATTAGAAATAGATGGGCAAAAAGCTGAAAATGAATTTGAACTAAAAAAATTAGAGCTAGAACAAGAAGAAAGAATAAAAAGTTTTGGAATTGAAATTAAATGAAAATAAATGAAATAGTTTTTCTTAATGCAATAATTTCAAAACACGAGCTTTTATACGAAAATTAAATTATAAAGTGCTTTCCTTTCTACCTCGGGTGTAGGTGCAACAAGAGCAGTGATATCATATTGGTCTTCACTCGTTTCGCCACTTTCCCTTTCAAATTGTGAAAAATTGCAGTCTTCCAAGTACCCATTTATTAAAATATACCTGACCCGTTTTATCTTTTATTTTAACTTGCATTTCTTTCAAGTTGCAAAATTTTTCCTTGAGGATTCCGAAGCAATTGTCTACCCTAATGCGGTATTGGCTGTGTCTTTTCTTGAATTGAGCTTGTTTTTCAGTATCCATTAACGTAGAATTGCTGCGGCGATATGGCGCTATCAACTGTTTTGCCAACTAGTATGCAGAATCACCTGCAATCCATTCTTCTCCAAAAAAGAAGAGCGCAGTTTTTGTTCCAATACGGGACTTTCTTGAATACGTTGGATTCTTGAATACCCAATTCTGCGTGTATTATCAAAGAATATCAACGAAATAAGAAGTCTCATCAAGAAGAAGATCAAAATATTTGATTTTCTCTTTCACGTTACGAGTTAAATGAGCGACACTACAAATCATGATAACTACAGAATCATGAAAACTACAGAATTTTGAATACATACATATGTATGGTTGTTTGTATACTCATACGCAAAAATAAAAAGAAAGAAAACAAACCCAAAAAATGAATACATACATACATAATTTTGACAAGTAGCGATGCAATAAAATGGTATGAAATCAGAACAAAGCGTCTTTATGTCTAGAATCATTTATACAACAGTTAACCGAACTCTTGCATCCGCTCCAGTTTGCGCACATCCGTTGCGCAACCTTTTTTATATTTTATTTTAAGCTTATTCTATATTCCTTAGTAATAATCAATTAGCCTATTAAGCATTTAATTGTTATAAATATAAGGTCAATAAAGAATAACTCGTGCAGTGTTGTTGTGACGACTCCAGAATAAAGTTAATCTTTTATTTTTTTGATGCTTCGGGGTTAACACTCCGTAATTGGCGCCCGAGCAAAATTTAACAAATTAAAAATTAAACCGGCAAACAAATAACAAATAAATAATAACTAATAAATTCAACTAAGTGTCTAAAGGACCAAGTGCTAAAATAAAGCTAGTCCACAAAGACTTTAAATAGTAAGTGAAACGAAATCCTAGTCCGCAAAGACTTTAAATAATAAGTGAAACGAAAACCTAGTCCGCAAAGACTTTAAAGTGAAGCGGAATCCTAGTCCCCAAACACTTGGAGTTTACCTCCAGACGAAGAAGAACATGGAGCAGCCAACACACAACCAGGCAAGTGATCGTAAGTTAAATCCCTTTTAACAACTTAAAGAAAGTTATAGGAAATATAAAATATATCATTTATTTATTTTTTAATTTTATTTTACTTTATAAAATAACAAGTTATAATAATAAAGTTGTAAACTAGCAGCACTAGCGGCAAAGGCCATCAGCTGATATTTCATTTTAAAAAAAAAATATATATATATGTATATATATAATAAAAAGAATTTACCTAAGGAAAATTTCTATAAAGAAATATATTTGTAAAAGAAATTTACTTTTCAAATTTAAAGAAAATCATTGAAAGTGTAAAAAAAATATTTAATATTTTCAAAGTGAATATTTTTTTCAGTATACTGAAAGCATATTTTTGTAAACTAGAATTTAAGGAAAATTATTGAAATTGTGAACATTTTGCTAAAATATTGTGAAAAAAAATTTAATCTAAACAAACTCTGTAAAAACATGGAGCAAATTCAAGAGAACTTAAAACTCCTAACAGGAGCTGTAAACGCTCAAATCGAGCAACAAAGAGTGCTGACGGCAAGGCTTGAGCGATTAGAAGCAAAAGCGAATGAATCAATAGATAATAATATAATTGAACAAATTTCAATTTTCTGTGCTAAAATAGAAAATATAGAATCAGGACGGTCTGCGACTGACACTCGTTGCGATCAGACAGTTTTTTCAATCGGCCTTCTCGCAAATTCTCTGTTGTTTTTAAACAACTTTTGCATTTTCGTTTTTCTCCCAACACTGTGCTTTTGTTACTATATTATTTTGTTAGTATTATACTAAAATTTGTGCTAGTCGGTAAGTGTAAAGAGTGAAGTTATGGTCTTCGGGCCTCCCCTCATTGGGGTAAACCGGTTTGCCACTCTGGCAGACGGTCCTCAAAAAAAAAGATCACGTTACAACAAGCAACCACTCACTGATTTCCCTGGACTTCCAACGATTCAACTACCTAACCTAAAATTTATTGTTATTGCCTCTACAAACGAACAAAAACCGCTATGCGAATATTCCTGTTTTGCTGTGCAAAAAGCCCTTCATTCTATCAGCAGAGAAATAATATCAATTTCGGAATTACGTGACGGCAACCTATTAGTCCTAGTCAAAGATATATCAATTGCCAATAAATTTATCTCAGCAAAGGATTTATCTGGAATTTGTTCTATCAAGTGTAGCTTCCACAATTCTTTAAATGGTGCAAAAGGTACGGTTTACACACCTTACTTAAATAAAGTACCAGAAAAAGAAATTATAAAAGAATTAAGTGACCAAGGTGTAGTTGAAATATATAAGTTCACTAAATACATAGAAGGCAAACCTCAACCAAGCGGTGTTATTTTGCTAACATTCGATTTGTACCATTTACCAGTGAAAATTAATATATCATGGCACTCTGTATATGTTAGAGAATACATACCAAACCCAATGCGTTGTAAATCATGTCAATTACTCGGTCATACAGCTAAGCGCTGCAATAACAATCCAGCATGTGTCACCTGCAACCTTCCCCCACACTCTCCTTCCGACTGCACACGCACATATTGTGCTAACTGCGTCGAAAATCACCCGGCCTCTTCCAGAGAGTGCACAAAATTTCTGCAGCAGAAGGAGATTTTAAAAATAAAAACAAAAAACAAGTGCACAATGCGAGAAGCCAAATAAATTCACAGACCACAGCCTACCACAAACACCTCTAATGCCAGCTTTGCACAAATAGCTTCACAAGGCAACAATAAAATAAACACACAACCCATAATTTTCCCTTCTAAAATCTCACCTAGAGTAACCACAACCAAAATAAAACTTCAAAATACATACCTTACCACTAATAACAAAAATAACAATGAAAAGCAAATCGATCCAACCAACCAGCCCTCAAGTTTTCCAAACAAAATAGCAGCAACAAAAATTCAACCTACAACAAAATCCACTTTTCCTGAAATAGACATCTCTCCAACAACAAGTAACACTAACAATAACAGAAATATAAATATATCAAAATTTACACTAAAAAAATCAACAATTCCTAGCAGTACATCCCAAACCGACAGCACTCACCCAAACTTTAACCATTTAGACCTGACAATTTGTTGTTCAGAACTAGCGCCAAAATGTAGTTGGAAAATCCTTAAAAAACTTCATGGAAGTGATCACTTTCCGATTATTATTGACATTTTATCCCATCTTAGATTCGACAAAATTAAATGTAGACATAAATTTAAAAAGGATGCTGCCAACTGGCCATTATTTCAAAAATGTGTTCAAAATAAAAGTCTCTCAAGTATATCCTCAAACAACATCAATCAAGAAGCAGCCAAACTCCACAGAATCATTCTTTCTGCAGCCAACATAGCTATTCCACAATCAAAGAAAGCTCTTGTTAAATCTACAGTTCCCTGGTGGTCAACCGAACTCTCAAATTTAAGAAAAGAGAAACAAAATTATGAATTTCTTGAAAAAAAGCTAAAAGAACCTGTTTCGAAAATCTTACCTCTCAAATAAACCCACGTTCCAGTACTAAAAAAATATGGTCCGACATCAGAAGAATTGTTGGAAACAACTCCTACGATTCCATAAAATTAATAACATCTGGCCAATCACAATTAACTTCTTCCCTAGATATTGCAAACTGTTTAGCCTCCACTTAGTCACTCTAATCAGATTACACTTTTTCTAAAAATTTCGTTTCAAATAAAGAATCAGTTCTAAAAAATACATACCACACAAGCAAATAGTCAGCAGCCCCAAATCAAATAGATTTAGAAATCACAATCATTGAGCTTGAAAACGCCTTAACCTTTGCAAAAGGAAAAACACCTGGTGTTGGGTCACCGACTATTAACAGAATTTATTTCTCTTCTGTATTATAGTACTCTTTGCATTTCTTTAGTGCTCTTTAACATCTATTTCCAACCATCATGCATTCAATCATCTATTTCTAACTATCTGGCTCTATTTGCCTAAGTGTCAGTAATGCCATTTACCATTGAATTGTCTCTGTGCATACATACCTAATTGCTGACCATACATAATGTCTAAACTCTCTTCTACTCTTATATTGTCTTACTTATTCCAATCCTGACTCTAAGCGAACCAATTTGAATTATAAATAAAACAGTTGAAGCATAACCACAGAACGAAAGTGTTGTTTGATTTGCCCTCGCGCTAGTGCATTAGTCTATTTAATCATTTTGCCCTTATCACAGCCTCACACATTTTCAGCTGCTGTTACAACTTCGAATCAATTTCAAATACATAACAATTTGCGGCTCAGACCATTATAATTCCTTGGTCTCAACATTTTGGCGCCCAAGGTGGGGCTCGATTAAATAAATTAACGCTCGAAAAAGAACGAAAAACTACTGAAATATAAATGCAAAATATACATAAATGTTCAAAAACATTTATGAGCAAAAGCATATTCGCAACGTTCGAACAATTTTAAAATATAAAACACATTGTAACAACAACAACAAAGGAATAAATTCTTTTGTTTAACAACAACAAACAACACATCACTATCGGTAGTGGGTGCGCTACATTAAATGAATTGGCATATTCATTTTTGAGGCAGCGTGTGCAACATTATTTTACACATAATTCTGGGCTTCAATTCTACTGATGCTTTGGAACCTACTTATTTCTGCTCGAGAACCTTTGTTAGCAACCTTTTGCTGAAAAAGAAAAAAGACAAAGGAGAATTACGTTCATCGCTTACAAGTTCTGGCTCACAGGGTGCCCTTGTACTGCATATCACGTCATCGTTTGGACTTGCTGCACGGCTCAATTAGTAAAATCATCGAAAGTATATTTTTGTTGTTGGTTACATACAATAGCTGGTTGGCACATAGGAAGCCGCTATTACGGTTTATAGTCGTTGCCCTTGGACTTTGTCGCTGCTCATATTTCGCTCTTCATCTCGAGTTTTTTTTAGCAGCATGTCTCTCGAAGAAGTAAAGCAGCAGCGAGCCAACACAAAGAAAAGCATGTCTCGGATCAAAAACCTTATAGAGGCCAATGGTCGTGGTGAAGGTAAAACTCTCTCGGCAACCGAACTCAAATGTCGGCTCTCTATTGCCGAAGCCTATTTCAAGCAAATCCTCACATATCAATACAAGATCGAATGCTTGGATCCAGAAGACAACTCTCACGCCAAATTAGAAGACATCATAATTGCCATTCAATTATCGGTGCAAGAACAAATTGGTGGTGACATGCATGATTCAACAGTTGCTGAGAGTACTTTACCTTCGGCCAATCGCAACCACAGCAAATTGCCGTCTCTCCAACTGCCTACATTTTCTGGAAAGTACTCTGAGTACAAAAACTTTATTACCTCATTCAAGCAAGTGACTGACAGAGAAATTGGGCTCTCGAACATAGAGAAATTCAACCACCTTCGTAATTGTCTCGAAGATCAAGCATTGGAAACAATAATTCACACGTGAATTTTATCACGGACAGATTTTCGCAGGCTCTTAAATCCACCAGGAAGAAGCAAAACGTCAAGATTTATGGTATTGGTGAATCATCTACAAACATTAAGCATACAATTTGCTCCACCATTAAATCTAGACTCACCGATTTTGAGATCCCTCTTGATTTTTGTGTAACTGCACATATCTCATATCAGCCTGAGCCTGAAATTGACATTTCATCATGGAAGTTGCCTCAAAATATCTCGTTGGCTGATGAGAATTTCCATAAATCTAAACATATCGATTTACTTATTGGCACCGAAGGCTTTTTCGATTTACTTTCAGTTGGTCAGATTAAACTTGGTCCAGATAAGCCCACTCTTCAGAAAACTCTGCTCGGTTGGGTTGTTTCTGGTAGATATAACCATGGTTCCAAAATTGTCACACCCCAAAAATGCCTCATGACTTTTGAGCAAGCTGTTGATACTAAACTAGAACGTTTATGATTATTAGAGGAAGTGAATCGTGAGAAGAAGCCTTGGACTCCAGAGCAAATTGATTGCGAATCTCATTTTTTGAAGACTGTCTCCAGAAATCCTGAGGGCAGAATTATTGTTCGTTTGCCTTTCAAAGACAACATTTCATCCCTTGGTCAATCCTTTGAAGTTGCAATGAGAAGATTCCTATCACAAGAGAAGAGATTAAGTCATCAACCTGATTTAAAGGCACAATATGTGGATTTTATGGATGAGTTTCAAAATTTGAAACATATGAGTCTTGTCACAAACCCAAATCGTCTCAAGCCTCACTACTACATCCCACATCATTGCGTCTTAAAGCCCACCAGCACATCAACTAAGCTGCGTGTAGTATTTGACGCATCTTGCAAAACTACATCGCAAAAATCGCTCAATGACATACTGCTTGTTGGCCCAACCATCCAAGAGGACTTATACATTTTACTGCTCAAATTTCGGCTATATCAGTTCGCTATCTCAGCAGATATAGTCAAGATGTTTCGACAAGTGCTTATCCATGAAGATGATCGCTCATTTCAGTCCATACTTTGGCGAAACAAGACCCAAGACGAAATCTCAACGTACCATATCAATACTGTGGCATATGGTACAGCCTCCGCCACCTACCTCGCAGTAAGGGCTCTGCATTTTCTGGCCGATACTTATGCTGCTGAGATGCCAATCGGAGCACAGGTAATAAAAAATCTAATTTACGTTGATGATTTTCTTTGTGGCGCAGATACACTGGCTGAACTGGCTCGCATCAAAACAGAGGTCACTGAAATCCTGCGAAGAGGTTGCTTCGAACTGGCAAAATGGCACTCCAATCACCCCGAATTTGTTAATGACAACACCATCAAAAATATTAGTATATATGATGCTCACATAACCAGTGCATTGGGCATTATTTGGGATCAAAGGCCCGATGAGTTTTTGTTTGCTTTTAAACCTCCATCAAAAATCGATGGACCAATCAACAAGCGCAGCATCCTCTCCATAGCATCATCATTATTTGATCCGCTTGGGCTATTATCACCTCTGATCATCATGCCCAAGATCATCATGTAGGAGTTATGACTCTTGAAAATCAGCTGGGATGAGTCAGTTCCACAATTCATTCATACCGCTTGGGAAGACTTTGTAGCGGATTTAAATTCACTAACAGCATTATCGGTGCCCAGATATTGTTCGACTCCAAATGCGCACAACATACAGCTGCATGGTTTTTGTGATTCCTCAATCCGAGGATATGGCTGCTGCCTTTATATGCGTGTTGTGGATACAATGGGTAACATCTCTGTGAAATTGCTCACAGCTAAGTCCAAGGTAGCACCAACCAAGAAGAAGTCACTGCCTAAGCTTGAACTTTGTGGTGCCAAGTTACTGGCCTCTGTATACGAATCTACAAAATCTATATATGGCCATCTCGCAACTGATGTATTTCTGTGGACAGATTCTAAAATTGTCTTATTTTGGCTCAAACAACATTCTGCAACATTGTCAGCCTTTGTAGGTAACAGAGTCTCTGACATTCAGGAGATCACTGCAACATGCCACTGGCGGCATGTGCCAACCAAGTGCAATCCTGCGGACATTGTATCCCGTGATTGCAAGGTCGCAGAACTTTCATCATCCATTTTTTGGTTTTCTGGACCATCATTTTTGAAATTGGCTTTCGACTAATGGCCTGAAAACGACTTTGGCAATCCACCTATTGAAGAGATCAACAAAGAGAAGCGCAAATCAACATTTCATGCCAACATTAAGCAAAATTATCTCTTAGATTGTTTGGAAACAATCAGCTCTTTTACAAAAATCTTGAGAGTTGTTGCATGGCTGTTTCGTTTCAGACAACCTCCTCATGTTCAGAAAAGATCGTCACATTTGACTCCATATGATCTCCAGAAGGCTCTGTGGTGTATTGTATACAACATTCAGCAACAATACTTCACACAAGACATTCGACGCCTAAAGAAGAATCTGCCAACTAAAATACCTCAATCCATTCTTGGAAGAAACATTTGGGTTTCCAATACTTAAAGTTGGTGGTCCTTTAGAATTCGCTAACATTCCATCATCACAAAAACATCCTTCAATTTTGCCAAATAAGTGCATTATTGTGAATTGCTATGTCCGACATCTCCACTTGTCCAACTATCATGCTGGAGCGAAGACTTTAGTAGCCTTAATTCGCAATAATTTCTGGATAATCAACGCACGTGAAACTTGCAGACGCATGGTTCAATCCTGCGTACATTGTGTACGATACAAACCGAGATTGATGCAACAAATAATGGGTCATCTGCCTCCTGCACGCGTTATTTTATTTAATCATTTTGCCCTTATCACAGCCTCACACATTTTCAGCTGCTGTTACAACTTCAAATCAATTTCAAATACATAACAATTTGCGGCTCAGACCATTATAATTCCTTGGTCGCAACACCTGGCTTCGACCGAATATCCTACCCAATGCTCTATAATTTACCTACTACCCTAAAAAATAGACTTCTAAAATTATACGAAAACATTTTTACTACTGGCGTCTACCCTCAAAGTTGGCGAACAGCTCAAATAGTACCGATTCCAAAACCTAATAAACCTGCAACCGATACCAGCGGCTATCGCCCAATTTCGCTTCTTCCTTGCATGGGGAAAATTTTGGAAAAAATTATTGCAAACAGGTTTATGAGGACAAAGAACCTTATTAGCCCAAACCAAGTTGCATTTAAACGGAAGCAATCCACAAATCATGTGCTTCTCCACCTTCAACATTATGTGTCGAGTGCTCTTTCAAACAAAAACCATGTCTCTATTTTAGCGACTGATTTCGATCGCATAGGTGTACATGTAGTACTAAATCAGCTAGGAACCTGGCAAGTTGGTCAGAAAATCTTTAATTTTGTTAAGGCATTCTTGACAAACCGTAAATTCCAAGTCTGAGTAAATGCAACTTTATCAACCACATATCCACTCTGCAACGGAATCCCACAGGGATCTCCTTTATCAGTTATCTTATTTATAATAGCTTTTGATCAGATAAGCAAACATAAAAGTATAAATCATGCAATATATGCTGACGATGAAATTATATTTTCAAAAACCAACAAAATTGACTCGGTGGTAAAAACGTTTACCGAAATTTTAAGGGATATAAAAAATTGGGGTAATTATTCTGGAGCCACGCTCTCATTAGAAAAATGCAAGGTCCTCCATATATGCAAAAAAAGAAATTGTCCAAAGTTCACTTTAAATTTCCACAATGTAAATATTAGTTCCGTGAACTATTTAAAAATATTAGGCATTACATTTGACAACAAATTAAACTTTAAGGAACAATGTTTAGAACTAAGAAAAAAACTTGCTGCCAGGCTTAACATTATTAAGTATTTAATATCAAAACACAGTTCCATTCATATTCATATATTGACTAATGTCATTCGATGTCTATTACTCTCCAAAATTGATTACGCTCTCCCAATATACGGCTGGTGCACCCAAAGCAACATTAAAAAACTAAAGGCTCCTTACCATACAGCAGTTCGTAGAAACATTAGCGCATTTCCAACATCACCTATCAAAAATATACTGGCAGAAGCTGGCTTACCAACAATTACTGAAAGAATTGAAGCGGAGACAATTAAATTAATCCCAAAGCTTTTCAACTGCAATAACCACATGCTTTACCAAAATATGATAAAAGCAATTAAACAAAAAAAATACCAAAAAACAAATCCGTAATTCAACGCTGTATCAAATATTCCAAATCCATTCAACTCGACATCATCCCTCGGCTTCAAAAAACTAAAAATATCCATCCCCCATGGTTTCTCAATAGTTCATCTTTCGTCCCTGAATTATCAGAATTCCCCTTCAATGCTTCAATATACCGCAAGCTATTTGCTAAGCACACAACAAATTTCCTCGACAAAAATTGGAAAATCTTGTACACGGATGGCTCCAAAATGATGGAGGACACCACTTTTGCCGTAGTACATCACAATGGGAGTACAATCTCAACTGGACACCTTGCCAAACATTCCTCAGTTTTTACTGCCGAAACATTAGCTATTAAAATCGCTACAGATTTTGCCACACAAACCACAGGAAAATACCTAATTTGCACGGACAGTAAATCCTCATTTGATGCCATTCGTAACATCAACAATAATAGCGAACTTATCAGGAACATCAGGAATACATGCATTAGACACCCCCGAAAAATCAAAATCATGTGGGTCCCTGGGCACACAGGTATAGAAGGAAACGAACTCGCAGATAAAGCAGCAAAAGAATCAAATAAATCACCCTGCTATACCTTCTACACAGCCGAAAACACAGATCTACATCATGCATTAAAAAAATATATCAACACACAGCAGAGTCTTAGATGGTCTTCATATAACCACCGATATACAAATTTTAGTACCGGAAAATTTTATACCCAGCTTTCTGCTCTCGCCAGCAAACTAAACTGTTTGTGCGACTACGAGTTGGTCTACGATATTCTCTCACCCCCACACCTACTAAATGTTAGCACCTCAACAGGATGCCTAGTTTGCAATGGACCAGCCACTATAGAGCACATTCTAAATGAATGCCCAATATTCAACAAAATTAGAAATGACATTTTTTGAAACAAAACACCTACAAATTTACTAAAATAAATTAATTATAGCAATATATCAGCAATAGAACATTATTTTAAATCAGCTAACCTAATCAAATATATATAAAAATTATGTACATATATGTATATATATGCATATGCGTGTATGCGTGTGGGTTGTATGTTTTTTTTTCTTTTTTTTTATTGGTTCGGAGGTGGAAATCTGCAAACAGACACTGGGCGCTCTCGCACCAGTAGTGTGGGGCTCTTACTCACTAAAACCACCTCCTCAGACGCCTCCCAGACGGTACATAGCCATTAAGCAATACTTCGTCTGGGAGTGAGTTGGTCAACGGACCCCTCCTATTGATTCCCTGAACGTCGCCACCACTCCAAGTGGCGGAGGTCTCGCATAATTGCGGCCGAGGTGTCACACACCATTTCTCCGGGCACTCGAGCATATAGTGCACGAGGTTGTCCGGTGTCACAGGTTCTCCGCAGACTCTTTGCAGTACCGCTCTGGCACCGCTGTATCGTGGACATGAAAAAAGGACATGCTCCACGTCCTCGGGCTCCGTGCCTCCACAATTATCGCAGCAGGGGGATTCCTCCAGCCGGAATCT
The DNA here is from genome assembly GCA_920105625.2 of Clusia tigrina. Taxonomy (NCBI): domain Eukaryota; kingdom Metazoa; phylum Arthropoda; class Insecta; order Diptera; family Clusiidae; genus Clusia; species Clusia tigrina. Next base: position 84,456,887 of record OV050030.1, on the reverse strand, counting down.
GTGTAGGTACGCCCGGAAACCTCCGTGCCCGGTCAGCGGCTGTGTGACGTGATCGTTCACCTCGCCATGCGACCTATCCATCCAGCGTTGGAGATCAGGGATCAACCTCCTCGTCCAACGGCCCTTTTCGGATGCATCCCATCGGGCTTGCCACTCCTGTATGGTGCTTGCTGCGTAATGCCTACTACGCGATATTCCGCACTCAGCTCATGCGTACTTTCGCCGTAGTATAGGCTCCACGCCTCCTTGGCCAGCAGGTCCAGCGGGATCATACCGGCTATCACCAGCGCGGCATCTGCAGACACAGTACGGTGTGCTAAGATCGTGCGGAGCGCACATCTCCTATACGTCGCCTCTATGGTGCGAACGTAGGCCTTTACGCTCGACTTCTCAGCCCATATGGGCGGTCCATACAGGATTATGGATTTGACGACCCCTGAGATGAGCCGTCTTTTCCAGTGCCGTGGCCCTCCGAGGTTTGGTATTATCCGGCAGAGCTGGGAACAGGTCCGCGCTGCCTTCTCACCTAATCGCCGAAAGTGCTCCTTGAACGTCAGTCTTGCGTCAATCCAGACGCCTAGGTATTTGAGATGTGGGGTCGTGGTAATGGTGCAGTCACCAACCCTTATCTCCACCACCTCCTGTACCTTTCGACCTGACACAAGGATAGCCTCCGTTTTGTGCTCTGCCAGCTTCAGTCCAACATCCGCCAGCCATCTTCCAACAGTGGCCACTGTGTGATTGGCCTCTGCTATTACCTCCTCCAGGTGTTTCGCCGCGATCACTAGCGCTATGTCGTCCGCATATCCGATTATTTCAACGTAATCGGGCACCCGTATGCGAATACCATCGTACATAACGTTCCAGAGAAGTGGCCCCAGTACAGACCCCTGGGGAACTCCTCCGGTGATCTTGTACGTTTCTACACCTCTATCGGACTCGTATAATAGCATCCTGTCGCTAAAATAACTAGTGATGATTCGCCTTAGATAGATGGGAACTTTGAACTCTGCCAGCGCTTCTGCTATGCGCGCCCAGCTGGCCGAGTTAAAAGCGTTCTTGACGTCGAGGGTGACCACGAGGCAATACCTCTTGGCACCCCCCTTCCATCTCTGGCCCTGAATCGCCTCCTTCGCCGTTTGGACGAGTTCGTCAATGGCGTCCACGGTGGATCTGGCCTTTCGGAAGCCATATTAGCGCCTCGCCAGTCCTCCAGCATCCACTATCGCCTCGTCGATCCGGTCGCATATAATCCGCTCCAGGACCTTCCCTGCTGTGTCCAACATGCACAGGGGACGATAGGCCGATGGGTCCTCTGCTGGCTTATCGGCTTTAGGTATCAATACCAACCGCTGCCTTTTCCACAGTATCGGGAAGACTCCTTCCCTAAGACTGGCGTCGTAAAGTGACCTCAGTATTTCTGGGTGTAGTGCAGCTGCGGTTTTCAGCACTCGGTTGGGAATTCCATCTGGGCCAGGTGCCTTCTGGTCCCCAAATTTTCCAACCGCCCGCAACACCTCTTCTGTCATTACACTGGGTACTTCTTTGCCCAGCTCGGGAGAGAACTGATCAGGCACATAACTTTGCACTGGGAAGAGCTCTCTCACAATGCGTTTGAGCAAGTTTGGGCAGCTTGGGGCTGGCTGCCTGTAGCAGGGGAGCTTTTTCATCATGAGCCTATATGCCGTGCCCCACGGGTTGTCTTCAACCTGTGCACATAGCTCGGTGAAACTCCTGCGCCTGCTCACCTTTATGGCCGTCTTCAGCCTTCTTTTAGCCTCTGTACAACTGGCGCAGTTTGCAGGCAGTCTGGGTTGCCTATTGCACGCTGGTGCCTTCGCCTTGCTGCGTGGCATTCCTTGCGTAGGCCGGCAATTTCGTCCGTCCACCAATAAACGGATTTATAGTTTCCACCATTGGCCCGCCTGGGCATCGCCGCATCGCAGGCGCTCTCTAGCTGGCTCGCTAGCTGGTTCGCTATTTCCGCCGCACTGCCTTGCAGCTCAAAGTTCTCCAACATGACTTCGAGTGCGCCGTCGTCGAGGGCGTCCGCTCTCCAGCCTTTCGGCCACGGGCCTGTCCTCCGCCGTTGTTTGTTCCTTTCCAAGTCAAAGCAAATGGCATTGTGGTCGCTGTGGGTGTGCGCGGAACTCACAATCCACCTGGCTCCTCTGACTAAACCGCTGCTGAGGAACGTAAGGTCGATCACAGATGTGGCTTCTCCTCTCACAAAAGTCGCCTCTCCCGCGTTCATGACGACTACGTCAAGAGCCGCAAACGCGTCCATGAAGATATGACCTCTCGGTGTGGTTCGGGCGCAACCCCATTCAGTTGCCCATGTGTTGAAGTCGCCGGCAATCACTACGGGGTTCCTGCCTTGCGCGTCCAGAGAAAGTCTGTCTACCACTGATTCGAACTCGTCCGCAGTTAGGCTCGGCGGAATGTAGCAACTGTACACCGTGGTCCCTCCAATGGTCGCTCTGACGTAGCAATCGCTTCTCTCTATGTTGCTTAGTTGTAAACGCTTGGTTCCGCACACCCAAAGTGCAGCACCACCAGTGGTGTCTTCGGCCCATACTCTTTGGTGCTTGCGCCTATACGGCTCGCTATGCACTGCAACATCGACCATCTGTTCCCTAACGGCCTGCTCCAGGAGATCCTGTGCAGCCTCGCAGTGGTTGAAATTGAGTTGGAACAACCTCATCTCCTGCGCCTGGACCTCTTCTCCGCGGCTCGCTTGTAGGATGGGCATGAGCTGCATCCTGTCGGATGCTCTACATCCTTGCGGCCGCTGGCCTTACAGAGGGCACAGGTGGGGGCCTTGTCACACTCCCGTGCGTTATGGCAATCTGTGCCGCATCTGTAGCACTTGTGGCGCCAATCGTCCTTGCTACCGCATTTCTGCGCGGTGTGTCCATACATTTGTAACAACGCAGGGGAGTCACCTTTTCGCGCACCCGGCATGAGGTCCATCCGACTCTCAGCCTGCCAGCTTTCAGAAGGGCTGCGGCTGCCTGGGGCGACAGACTGATGACCGCTGTCTGTGTTCCACCGTACGCTTTCCTGAGGGACCTGATTGCATCCACGGGAGGTCTCTCCGAGAGATTGGCTGTACACAGCGCCTCGTGGACATCTTCCACCGTGGTGACTTCGTCCAGGTCTTTCACCTCCACTAGGGTTTCCTGCGTGAGCCTACGCACCTCCACACTGGTTCCCAGGACAGTCGCCACCGCCTCATGATACTGGGGTGGCTTTGGATCTGCCGCCACGCTCAACTCCAGCAGCAGTTCACCCTTGGCCGTCTTTCGGATCCTGCGGACGCTCTCTCCCAGCTCTGATAGCTACGGGTCCCCCTTGATCTTGGGTTGTATGTTGTGTGCATGCGTATGTATGTATGTATATATAAATAAATCAGAGTCGAAAGCCCTGGCAGCTAGTACTCTTATTTAAAATTAGTTATAATAATTATTTATTGTAATTAATTTCACTAGTTTACACCGAAAATGTGCATTTGATGAGAAGTGACTTTTCTTATGTATTTTCATCTGCTGAATCCGAATATCAAGGTTAAATTTTTTTTTCCATGGAACAGTTTTTGAGATATTGTAATTTTTGTATTTTTTCGACCTTTTTTTACGTGACAAATAATATCTCGAGCTAGAAATGTCCGATATTGAGATGACGAACAAACATGTATAATCGGATCTTTGATTGGTAAAGCGGTTCAAAATATATCGATGAAAATAGGACACATTTTCAAAAAAATAATATTTTACAGTGATTCTGTGCCGGCGGAAAAGTACAAATCGTTGAAAAAACGTCTGGTTTCTCTTCATGTACGCAAAGATGATACTTTAACGTAAGAACTAAGACCAACTAGAAGAAAATCGACCGAAAAATGACAAAGTTATAAGCAATTGAGTGAATAAATCCAAATCCTAAATCGGTGAATCTAGGTCTATTTTGTTGGAGGACAAAATTGCCACACGTAACAGAAATTATTTGGATGTTTATGCACTTAAATTCTCATTTTCTTCTAGGCATTTTGGAAAATATGGAGTGGACTTGCTTATAACTTTCGTCATTTTTCGGTCGATTCTAGCTCGAGATATGATTTGTCACGTGAAAAAGGTCGAAAAAATACAAAAATTACAATATCTCAAAAACTGTTCCATGAAAAAAAATTTAACCTTCATATTCGAATTCAGCAGATGAAAATACATAAGCAAAGTCACCTCTCATCAAATGTACATGAAAAAAAGTTTATTTTGTAATCTAGTGTTATAGTAATAATAATAATTATAATAATAGAATCAGGAGTAAATTCACGGTTAGTAAGAACAGAAAATTCAAATAGGCCAAAAACTAAGCAAGATCTCAGAGACACTAGTAAGCTACCTGACAGTGTGAAGGACCTTCCAATATTTACTGGCAACCCCACTGATTATGTGTCCTGGGTACACCAGGTAGAAACAATTTTAAATGATTATTCTATAGTTAAAGATAAACCCATTTATAGAGTGATTCTCAACCATATTCATAGGAATGTACAAGGACAGGCAGACCAGGCTCTTATCTCTTACAATATATTCAATGAAGAGTGGTTGGCAATTAAAAACTGTCTATCTCTGCACTATGCAGACAAAAGATACATTAGAAGTTTAGAATTCGAATTAGGTAATTTGTACCAAGGAAAACTTTCTATTGATGAATATTATGCTAAAGTAAATCATCAGCTATCTCTGATAATAAATAGAGAGAAAACAGAGACTCATTCAAGAGAGACTATTACGGCACTAATTGAAGGTCATAGAAATAGAGCGTTGGATGTATTCATCCGAGGACTCAGAGGGGAAGTCTCAAAAATGCTTAAGTTTCAAAAACCAAAAAATTTGCCAGAGGCATATGCATGCCTTGATTTCCCGAACGTAAACTACCGCGACCACACATTACATTACAGAACTGACCATAACAGTATATCTGCACCCATTAATCAAATGACGTATAATAATAATACACGTTCACCACCAAGACCGGACAAAAATTACACAACACCTAGGAATATCTTTCCACAGGAACCAAATAAAATTTATAACGCTGCCCATAACAGATATATGAGCAACCCTCCACCAAGACCCACCCAACCGAAGCCACCAGTGCCAATGGAAGTGAATCCATCTTTGCGATCGCAGAGGATCAACTATATGAATAGACCGAATCCTGACGTCCGATTATCCAATGAATCATCCAACATACAGCGTAAGCAACAACGAGTATTTAATATTGAAACAAAACAGGAGGAATCCGAAGATGAATATGCAGAAGAATATGAAAGAAACTAGGCTCAAACGCAAAACAACTAAGACGAAATAAATTTTATGACACAAGTCTCTCTAGGGTACCCTACATACGAGGGCGGATTGATATTGAAGCTAAATAAGTAGGAAAAAAACATTTTTTTGTTTCAAAAACCATTTATTTCTCAACATAGTCTCCTTTTACTTCGACAAACTTAGTAAGACGATATTCCAACTTTTTTATACCATCTGAATAATACGATTTCGGGAACCCCTCACAATACGCGTTAGTTTCGGTAATCACTTCTTCGTATGAGATCAATCTGTTTCCTGCGAGCCATTTTTTCAAGTTTGGAAACAGGAAAAAGTCACTAGGAGCTAAATATGGACTATAACGTGGATGATTAACCAATTCGAAGTGTATTTCACGTAATTTTAGTATCGTATCTAATGCTGTGTGAACCGCTGCGTTGTCTTCAAGAAAGAGCATTTTTTTCTTCTTTAAATGTGGTCGTTTTTCCTTGATTGCATCAATCAATTGATCCAATAATGCACGATAATACTTTCCTGTGATTGTGGATCCTTTTTCAAGATAATCGATGAGCAATATACCGTGTGCATCCCAAAATACAGTGGCCATAACCTTGCCAGCCGATTTCACTGCCTTCGCCTTATTCGGAGTACTTCCACCAGCTTCCACCCATTGTTTCGATTGGTTTTTGTTTCAGGTGTGTAGTGGTGGACCCACGTTTCATCAACAGTTATTAATCGACGCCAAAAATCAACAGGATTACGCTTTATCATGTCCAAACACCGCTGTGAAGTGGTCTGTCGAACTCGTTTTTGTTCGACACTGAGCAAACGCGGCACCCATCTTGCCGATAGCTTTTTCATATGCAAATGTTCATGCAAAATGTTGAAACACACTCTCATATGATATGTTTACCATTTCAACACTCTCACGCAACTTGACTCGGCGATCATTCATAACGATATCGAGGATTTTCTTGATATTTTCTTCAGTAACCACCTCTTTTGGCCTTCCTGTTGATGGTATTGTTACAGTGCTTGTTCGGCCGCGTTTAAATTCAGCAATCCAATATTTTACCATGTAATCTGACGGAGCAGACTCACCGTAATGTTTATCGAGCTTTTCTTTTGTCTCTTTCGCCGTTTTCCCTTTCAAATAATAGTGTTTAATCACTGCACGAAATTCGCTTTTTTGCATTTTTCAAGAAACACAAAAGTTGCTTACTTCAAACGACTACAACAAATAAACTAATCGATGAATTTGGGTGAAATGTTGACAGATCGCAATTTATAAAAAAAAGTTTTTGTGTTTGTGCTGCCATCTAGCGCTAGGTAGCTTCAATATCAATCCGCCCTCGTAGTTTAACTATTTACATATTATAAAATATCTGTAATGATTCCCTTGCCTAATGTCGGAGATGAGATTATTTCTGACGACTTTCTTTACACACTTGAAAAGCAGCATGACAAGTGTAACCATGTTAAACCTCCAGTACAGTTTATCAATTAAATACAAAAATTAGACAGCAGATGTTATGCACTTTTTAATTCAGCATCTGAATATCTTTTCGCTTGCTGAGAGAAACGTGATCCCAATATACTGTTAGCTTTATTTATTATGATTTAAATTTATTTCGCAACAAATTTTAATTTTTTATATATGTAAATATAACTTACATATGAAACATAAGAATACCCCCCAAAATAATATGTATATAACCGATTTAAAACATCGTGATACTAACTGATAGTCAGGCAGCACTCAAGAGTCTGAGCTCACTCTTAGTGAGGTCTAAACTTGTGTGGGACTGTATTGGGAAGCTAAACTCCCTAGGCAGTATGAACAAGTTATCTCTAATGTGGGTACCAGGCCACATAGGAGTAGAGGGAAATGAGAAGGCTGACAGCTTAGCTTAGAAGGCTGCGGCCTCTCACTTCAACGACCCTGAACCCTTCTGTGGACTATCATCCAATACCATTGGAGGTCTGCTGAAAAAATGCACAGATGCAAAACGAAGTCAAACCTGGAAAACTCTTCCGGGATTAAGACAGTCCAAATCTCTTCTGGGAGATTTTAATCCTAAAAGAGCTAATAAGGAGTTAATAAATATGCCTCGGAGTAAATTAAGAATCATCACAGGCATTTTAAGCGGACATTGTAGACTCAACTACCATTTGAACAAGTTGGGTGTATCTTCTGATGCCATCTGTAGATTCTGTGGAGAAAGTGACGAAACCTCACTGCACCTGATCCCAGACTGCGGACCATTGGCACACAGAAGACACAGGTGTTTTGGAGAATATATCTTAGACATGAGCAAGATCCCTCATCTTGAGATCTCCAAAATATATGAATTCCTGTCGTAAATTAACCTGACAGAAGATTTATAGATGAGTCTATCCTCATCTTTCTAATAAATAGGGGCATCACAATAGATCTTTCAGGTCGCAGTGTATAACACCCTTAAATATATCTATCTATCTATCTATATAACCGATTTCAAATTCAATGTACTTTTTGATTCTTACGCCACGAAACTTCATTCTACTCCCATGTTTAACGTCAGCTGTAGCAAATTTTACTTTCTCACCATAGCATGGCCGCTATACATTGTCTTGGTATTGTTTCACACGGATAGAGAAAAAAATTGATTTTTTTCAACAGCTGATGAGGAGAAGAAAAGTTGCGTATCTATATTAATGATATATGATTTGACATCGTAGCGACGCTATGTACAAATATTCACAAAAAAGATAACTAAAATCTCACATCGCTATATCTGCATAGATTAGTCCGAAAAAATGCTCTAATCACATCTTGACAAAGTTTCGTAGTCATTACGTGTCGAAAGCCTTTTTGTGACAAAAACTACTACTTTTCCCTTAAATTATTTTTATTCATAATCAAACTGTTTAGAAAATTAAAAGTGTTTGTCAGATCAAAATTCCTGACATATTTTATACTAAAAAGCTAGTTGATCCGAAGATCCAGTAATCATGGAAATAATTACTGCTATTAAAAATATTATTATTAAGTGCTCATTTAAGTCGATGTAAAATGCGAAGTAATGTGAAAGTTTGTAAATGTTGCCACTCTGAGCGCTTAATAATCAACTGTTTTGAGAATAAAACACTTCGTTGCAAGTGCCAATAAGATAGAACTTGACCAGGAAAAACTAAGAAGGTAAAAGACTTTTGATACACACTCTTTCTTTATTAGAAATTTCCATTTAACGTTGTTCTTTTATTCAATCTTGGTTTTTGCACATTATTGCACAAATTTTTAAATAAATCCATCTTAAAGCTGCTACCCTCTTAGTGTATCTTGTCTATGGCGGTTTATATGGCAATTCCCGTTTGTTGTTTAAAAATCGTCATTTTATAACCAATCAATGTTAGTTGTGAATATTTACAATTATTCAGCGTTGGAAAATTCACAAAAAAATTGGATGAATTCATTTTTATAACTATGAACATGTGTGTAATATTTATTTTTTTTAATAAGCGTTATTAGCGTACGAGTATGTATATTTCGAATTAAAAAATAAAATTAAAATGAAAATTATTAGTGAAATAGTGTGGTCTGTTATTTATATTTACGAGAATTCAAAAGTGTAAGACGTTTCTTCAGATAATATTGCAATAGATGAAGCTAAAGAAAGACTAGCAACCAAGGCCTTCGACTCAAAGAGACAAGAATTGCAAAAGAAGCATTTCGCATGAGGTCGTGACTGTGAGGTCGTGACTTTGAGACTACTATTTATTGTCGGAAGTAGTAAAAAACAATAATAAAATTTTACACTTTATCTGCCTCAATACACATTTTGGCTATGTAAAGCCAATTTCTGATAAAATTACATATCTTTCTCTTGCAATTAATTTAAATTAATTATAAAAGTGCAACAGCAACATTTATTTAATATTTCGCAATCTAAACGAATACCTTCAAAACAGTTATAAATTAACAATAACAAAGAAGTTCTTTCGCAACCATAAAGTAGTTTTAATTGATTAGAAAATAAAAATAATAAGCTGAAATGTATTACTGAATTAATTTAATGTTATATTTTTTCATTAATAATGCACCATATTGATACTAATATGAATTTACAACCTACTATAAAATTATGTCCTTCGGTAACACTCTTTTGTAAAAGGATTAAAAATGGTGTATAAGTAGTTTATTCACCGAGGACATTTGTGCTAATGGACCTTGGTGAAAAATGAGATTCCCGCATACTATTGCAATCCAAGAATGATAAAATAGAAGATTGCGCCATACGAAGGTCCGCTATTCCTCTCTCGACAAAAACACAGTACAGCTGATTGGCTGTGACGTCAGGTGGCACTTTAAAATATTGTGATATGTGCAAAGGCAATAATTTGTGTATTAAAGGGTTTTTAATTATTTTGAATTATATAAGTTAGCAAATGCACTTGTATGTAAACGAGTACAAATTATATTTGTATTATATATATTATATTATCCAAATACTCGGCGGATTTTCAAGGAATATTTTGAAGAAAAGTTCATAGAGAAGAATCTGCAGGTTAAAATGAGTAAGTAATTTTTTCTGAAAATATATTATTTCAATTTTAAAAATATTAATTACAGGATTTAGAATGAGAAGGTATTTAAAGCCAGGTGCTATTCCATCTTTGGACAAAAATATTGAGCCCATAGCACAAGATCGACTGAAGCGGCTGCAAATATAAAAAAGGCTCAATAATAAAAAAAGTTTTTGCTTCATTTCTACTAGGGTCAAGTTTAATTTTTTATTTATTTATTATAAATATCAATACAACTTAACAAAACTTGTTTATCTTAATCCTTTCTATTTATAACTACATACATAAATATGCATGCATATCTGTATGTATAACTATGTATGAACATAAACATATAAAAAAATAACTAAAATTATAAAATAAATACATATGTAAATGAATTTTTTATTTCACTTCCCATAATTATTTCATTTTATACTCCCATTGTCGCACCAAAACAGCAAATAGCAACTTTCACGGCACAAATTTAACCAATAAATTATTGAATAGAACAAAAATTGTAATGCCAAATCAATTGAAATATATTATTTCACATTTATTTATATAAATATTATTACAAAATGTGATAAATATTAAAATATTTAATATTGAACACAAATCATCACATTTCTCACACAAAAATGTATGCATTTTGGCTGTTCTCTCATTTCGTATGTGCCTAGTGACGAGATGCGCAGAGAGAGGAAATTTTCGTACCAGCATTGGCGCAATCTTCTATTTTATCATTCTTGATTGCAATCCCTTTTGCATTGATTTTGTTGTTGGATTCGGCAAATTGCGTATCTATTAGTAATTTATGTATCGTATGTTCTATGGAATTGCTACCATGTCCATGGAACTGCATAGCACATTCGATAGTTTCATATCGTAGCGACGAGATGTTTGAATTGTAAGTTTTCCATTTGTGAATATTAAATTGCAAAAACCAACGGCTGTATTACAAAAAATGGTTGGAAGAAACGGCAATTGATGCAACTTGGAATACTTAAAAATGCAAAGTTCGCCATCTTAAGGGTATTTTGCATAAATGACTCATTTTAAATTGTTCGCTTATTTGCAGATAGATAAAGTGCTTAAAATATGTCCCCACTACTACCAGCTATCCGACAATTTTTCCACCTACTTAGGAAGTTGAGGTCGTTGTAATGGATATATCGATCGATGCATTCGATTTCAGTCCACTTGATGCAACCGATTTCGATTATGACTTTTTTTAGTGAGTGATGAGCCAATAACGTCGTCAGCAGCTACCACGTTCGCTCACAAAGTGAAGCGTAGAGGACCAAATACTTGCTATGAGAAGCTTGTGACAATGTAATCTGAACGGACTAGCTTTCGGGAAAAGCAACTCAAATAAGAAATCGAAAAATTCGAGTGGGCGAAAGAGATTTAGAAGAAAAAATTAGAAATAGATGGGCAAAAAGTTGAAAATGAATTTGAACTAAAAAAATTAGAGCTAGAACAAGAAGAAAGAATAAAAAGTTTTGGAATTGAAATTAAATGAAAATAAATGAAATAGTTTTTCTTAATGCAATAATGTCAAAACATGAGCTTTTATACGAAAATTAAATTATAAAGTGCTTTCCTTTCTAGCTCGGGTGTATGTGGTGCAACAAGAGCAGTGATATCATATTGGTCTTCACTCGTTTCGCCACTTTCACTTTCAAATTGTGAAAAATTGCAGTCTTCCAAGTACCCATTTATTAAAATATACCTGACCCGTTTTATCTTTTATTTTAACTTGCATTTCTTTAAGTTGCAAAATTTTTCCTTGAGGATTCCGAAGCAATTGTCTGTCCTAATGCGGTATTGGCTGTGTCTTTTCTTGAATTGAGCTTGTTTTTCAGTATCCATTAACGTAGAATTGCTGCGGCGATATGGCGCTATCAACTGTTTTGCCAACTAGTATGCAGAATCACCTGCAATCCATTCTTCTCCAATAAAGAAGAGCGCAGTTTTTGTTCCAATACGGGACTTTCTTGAATACGTTGGATTCTTGAATACCCAATTCTGCGTGTATTATCAAAGAATATCAACGAAATAAGAAGTCTCATCAAGAAGAAGATCAAAATATTTGATTTTCTCTTTCACGTTACGAGTTAAATGAGCGACACTACAAATCATGATAACTACAGAATCATGAAAACTACAGAATTTTGAATACATACATATGTATGGTTGTTTGTATACTCATACGCCAAAATAAAAAGAAAGAAAACAAACCCAAAAAATGAATACATAATTTTGACAGGTAGCGATGCAATAAAATGGTATGAAATCAGAACAAAGCGTCTATATGTCTAGAATCATTTATATTTGCACATCATTGGATTTTTTTTTTTGTGGTCTGGCTCATTTAAAAAAATAAAATCCATAAGAATTCAATTTGTTATGAAATTTCTGTCAATGTTTTCAAAATAGGCATACATATGTACATATGTATGTACATATATCAAAAACTTAACTCTTTCCATTTTTTTTTTTATCAGTATTTAATCACAAATAAATACAATATTAATTAAAAATTGAAAAAATTTCATATTTATTTTAGTAAATATAGGAAAATGCATGTTTTGTTAACTATCTTATAATATAAATATATATTTTTGTCTATTGCCTATTTTTATTTTAAAAATTTATATAAAATATTTCTAAATAATATACATTCATACATATGTATGCGTGCTTAACCAAATCTAATTGCTTCAAAGTTTCTTCCCAATAGCCGTTCGAAATATTACAAACGATGTGGTCAATGCATGACTCCTTGACTTGGAGATTTGGGCAATGGAAACTGATTGGAAAAAATTCATAGATCTTCGTTCATATTGTCTCTGGGTACGTATGCACTTATGTATATGGGAAATACTTTTAATGTGATTATATATTTTGACCTAAATTCGTATTTAATATTTGGGCCTTTTTTTATTTGCCATTTTTTATTTTTGCCTTATCACTACTTCTTCTATGCATGTAAGTTACCACGCTCTTATAGCTTACTCATAATTATACCACGACTAAGGACAGTTGCACAATAGGTCAATAAACTTATGCACCCGCCCTAGGTTGCCTTCAATCCGTTGCACAAGCACGTGGACATAGCCCACTCAGCACTCTCGCACGATCGAGTGCAATTGCACAACAGTTAACCGAACTCTTGCATCCGCTCCAGTTTGCGCACATCCATTGCGCAACTTTTTTATATTTTATTTTAAGCTTATTCTATATTCCTTAGTACTAATCAATTAGCCTATTAAGCATTTAATTGTTATAAATATAAGGAAAGAATAACTCGTGCAGTGTTGTTGTGACGACTCCAGAATAAAGTTAATCTTTTATTTTTTTTTTCTCTGTGGTTAACTCTCCGTAACTTGTATGTATTATTATATATTAATATATTTGCATAATTTATTATATAAGTAGTTAAGAGATATGAGATTATATATATGTAATGTATATAATAAATGCCTTACATATGTAATAAAAATAAAATGTAATTTATTTTTAAGATAAGTTGCATACATATTCCATATATAAAAAACAATTATTCTTCTATCTTGAGCAATTGTATGAAGTTAAAAGTGATTTTTATTTTAAATATTTTATTGAACAAAATTCATGAGAGTAAACATTATTTTTACATGTTTTCCTTAAATAAATTTAATGTTGATGATGTAATAACTTTTTATTGCTATATTTGCATTTTCCACACCACCTATGAAGTATGCAAAATGGAGCGTTACCGATTTTTTGTTGATGATGATGAATTCTGAATATGCACGTTCCTACATTTATACATGCATACTTGTATGTATGTATATATGTGGGGATTTCTTTTTATTCGTTTATTTTCTGAAATGCGGCAATGAAGAGAATGAATCCTTAAATACGCCTAATAACTTTTTACAAATATTCATAACTTAAGATATATATGAGATTAATGGACGAAATTTAATATGAAGCAACATGTGGACATTAAGTTAACCGCAAAAATTTATTTGATCAGATAAAGGCTACGCCTCCCTCCTTTATAATCAACTCAGGATAACCTACCAAAAATAACTCTATATATGCTTCTAATGACGCAGAGCTAGTTACTTTTATCATATAATTATATAAAACTTTCCTCATTTGCTGGAATCAATAATTTCACGGAATGAATGTGAAACTAAATTTCTAATTGCGAAAATGTAGAAACTTTCCACTCAAACCGTGCGTGGAAGTATTCAATATTTTATTATAAAATCTAATTTATAACTTATTAATTAAATGATTACATTATAAAAACTAAAAGCAGTTTAAAATGGATTTATAATGTAGTCAACTTTATGGAAAATGTCTTGTCCGTGGTTGTCTCGGAAAGGAAAATTCTTCCGATGACATTAAAATGTTTCAATTTCCGAAAGATGACAATGCTCTGCAGAAATGGAACGCAAATTTGCATTTTAATGACAAAATGCAAATAAGGGTCTCAGCTCGGATTTCTTCTCGGCACTTTCCAAAAAATTGCATTCGAAAAAGACGTTTGACCCCAAATGCAATTCGAACTTTATTATTAGGTATAGTTTAAGTAGTCATGTGTTCTTTGTTTGTTCATAAAATAAAGCAGTCGTAATGTATAGTTACAATTGTTAGGTGCGGAAATATATCTTGTGTCTGTGTTTCCCCTTCCCGATGTATTTGTGAAATGTCTAAATCTATGTCGCTTACAGTGTTTTTGTGTAAGTCCCATTTATGCTCGTGTTACAGTCAATCACATTAATGCTATTAATGTAACTTTTTAAAATATTAATTTAATTTATTAATAAAGCTAAATTAATATAAAAAAGGCAATGAAGGTGCCCCACCGCACGACAATCTGCAATCTAATGAAAAGTTTAACAGGCGCCAATGCTGTATTCCACGCTGTAGAAGTTTTTCGGGATGTACCCTATTTGGAATACCGAAGGACCCTATCAGAAGACGCTGGTTGATGGAATGCGGAATAAATTATTGCGTTGGGAAATGCTACCTTTTTTGCCAAAGACATTTTAATAAGGAGCACATACGAAGTAACAGACTTTGTGCAGCTGCTTTCCAACAACATCATCTTAACTTGTCCATAGAAGATTTACCAGAAAATTAACAACAAAATGTCGAGAAAATCAATGGGTTTTGAAACTTCCCATTAAACGTACTTACGAATTGATCAAACCGAACACAAATGTTGATTTCACCTGTGAAGAAATAGATAATTTGTGCGGTACGATGGAAAAGACAATAAGATATGAGGTGCTCATCGAAAAGTTGGAACAATTGACTCGCAATAAGTCTGATCACGACTACGTAAAAATAATTGAAAATTATAAAAATATAAACCGCGAGGATAAAATTAGAATAATGGACTTAGAGAGATTGAAGAATTGAGAGAAGAGGTGAAATTGATTAAAATAAATGCTATAGTTCCAGCTGCTTCTGCTACTGAACATGTGATATTTTCAAAAATGATCTGTGGTCCAATAAATACAGTGTACACAGAAGAAGAGCGGATGTTATCGCAGAATATAAACTATTTATCAACAAAGGCATATCGATCAATGAGAGATGATTTTGGTTTCAGATTACCACATAAGAGCTCATTGCATCGATGGATTCCCATTAAGGTTGTAAACCAGGAATGTATCCAAACGTTTTAACAAATTTAGCAAATTTAGTAAAAGAAATGCCAAAAGATTCTCGTATTTGTGAAATGTTGATAGACGAAATAAGTATTCGAAGAGATCTAGTTAATAATAAATGCGATGACATAATAAATGGATACGTAGACCTTGGAAATGGAAACCGAACACAAGAACTTAGCAGCAAATGCTTATTTGTTATGCTAAAGTGCATTGTGGGAAACTGGAAATGCATGCTGAGTTACTACGCTTCCAGTAATGGGATACGTGGTGACAAACTGAAAGTATTGTCTTTGAATGCATCGACATTGCAGGACAACTTGGTCTTAAAGTAGTGGCACACATCTGATGCACCTTACTTCGTACACAATGGCAATACGATTCATGCGATGTATGACTATTGCCATTTAATCAAGTCAATACGAAGCATTTTGATCAGTGGTCAGATCAGAACACCGGATGGCAAAGCAAGTATTGATGTGATTCATCGCTTGAATGAGGTGGGCAATGCGAGAGTGCACTTCAAAATGTGTCCAAAATTAACTTAAAGTTATCCAACAAGTTTTGAAAAACTGCGTGTTTATCGAGCCACTCAAATTTTAAGCAATTCTGTATCGCACGGTATTGATATGATGATATCAACAAACCTCCCTGGTAATAATAATGTTGTAAAAGATTGCGCAAGACCAACACAGACATTTGTCAAGAAGATGAACGATTTATTCGACGATCTTGATTGCAAATTGTGTATGGCTAAAAATTTTCTCTGTATAGGAATTCCGTAGAAAAACGAAGCCGATTGATCAAATACATGAGGTACTTAGAGTTATCTAGAGTCCTGGCAGGATGTCTGACACATTGTATTGGTGGCTTCAAATTAACAATACAAGCAATGTTAAATCTGTGCAGTGATTTATTTGGAGCACATGAGAACATTCAATATATAATGTTTGGCAAAATAAACCAAGATGCTCTTGAAAATTTCTTTTCCAAGCTCCAATCAGCGTTGGGACCGAATACTCATCCTTCACTCTATGAATTGCAATACATAGTCGCTCGCCTCATATCAATAAAAATATTGAGGTTTAAAGTGCAAAATACAACGAGCAATTGTGAGGATGATGAAGACATTATGTTAGATTGGGTCTCTGAAAATGCTATTGAAATTCAGAAAGAAATTCAAGCCCAATCAATGTTAGATACTATTATGGAAGATATAGACATGAATTCTAAGAACTATGAAATATGGGCATCCACCTCAAAGAAACCAACTGCAGAAATACAAGTACAATGGTATTTTACAGGATATGGTATTTTCCAGAAAGTGTTAAGAAAATTGAAATGCCAAAATTACGAATTTCCCAAAATATGCTTTCGAAATTTTCTAAAGAATTAATTCGGTCAAAGAATTATAAAAATGATGAGTTATGTCTGATTAATCCCGTTGATATGGTATTTGAAATATGCCAATATCATTTTACTGTGTACGAGACTGTATTTAAAAAATATGCGCATGAAGAAGAAATTAGAAAGAAAATATTCTCATGTATATGCAAAAAAAAAGTTAGTGAATAATAACTGGTTTGCTGAAGAAAATGAATGCGCCAGACATAGACTTCAGTTACTTGAATTTTTTATAACCGTCGTTCTCTTTAAGAATGCAAAATGGCAACCGCCGGATTTAATAAAAATTTACCAACAAAGGATAAAAGTAAATCGGGAGAGAAAAGCCGTAAAAAAATTACAAAAATTAACCACATGAAATGGCATTTGGTACATTTTTGTAAATTTTCGCACTTATATTTTCTTGTGTTATTATGGGTGAAAATAGGCCTACAGGGGAACCGAACACCTCAAACAAAAAATCGGTAATGCTCCATTTTGCATACCTCTTAGGTGGTGTGGAAAATGCAAATATAGCAATAAAAAGGTATTACATCATCAACATTAAATTTATTTAAGGAAAACATGTAAAAATAATGTTTACTCTCATGAATTTTGTTCAATAAAATATTTAAAATAAAAATCACTTTTAACTTCATACAATTGCTCAAGATAGAAGAATAATTGTTTTTTATATATGGAATATGTATGCAACTTATCTTAAAAATAAATTACATTTTATATATATTACATATGTAAGGCATCTATTATATACATTACATATAAATACTCTCATGACTCTTAACTACTTATATAATAAATTATGCAAATATATTAATATATAATAATACATACAAGTTACGGAGAGTTAACCACAGAGAAAAAAAATAAAAGATTAACTTTATTCTGGAGTCGTCACAACAACACTGCACGAGTTATTCTTTCCTTATATTTATAACAATTAAATGCTTAATAGGCTAATTGATTAAGAGTTCGGTTAACTGTTGTGCAATTGCACTCGATCGTGCGAGAGTGCTGAGTGGGCTATGTCCACGTGCTTGTGCAACGGATTGAAGGCAACCTAGGGCGGGTGCATAAGTTTATTGACCTATTGTGCAACTGTCCTTAGTCGTGGTATAATTATGAGTAAGCTATAAGAGCGTGGTAACTTACATGCATAGAAGAAGTAGTGATAAGGCAAAAATAAAAAATGGCAAATAAAAAAAGGCCCAAATATTAAATACGAATTTAGGTCAAAATATATAATCACATTAAAAGTATTTCCCATATACATAAGTGCATACGTACCCAGAGACAATATGAACGAAGATCTATGAATTTTTTCCAATCAGTTTCCATTGCCCAAATCTCCAAGTCAAGGAGTCATGCATTGACCACATCGTTTGTAATATTTCGAACGGCTATTGGGAAGAAACTTTGAAGCAATTAGATTTGGTTAAGCACGCATACATATGTATGAATGTATATTATTTAGAAATATTTTATATAAATTTTTAAAATAAAAATAGGCAATAGACAAAAATATATATTTATATTATAAGATAGTTAACAAAACATGCATTTTCCTATATTTACTAAAATAAATATGAAATTTTTTCAATTTTTAATTAATATTGTATTTATTTGTGATTAAATACTGATAAAAAAAAATGGAAAGAGTTAATTTTTTGATATATGTACATACATATGTACATATGTATGCCTATTTTGAAAACATTGACAGAAATTTCATAACAAATTGAATTCTTATGGATTTTATTTTTTTAAATGCGCCAGACCACAAAAAAAAAATCCAATGATGTGCAAATATAAATGATTCTAGACATATAGACGCTTTGTTCTGATTTCATACCATTTTATTGCATCGCTACCTGTCAAAATTATGTATGTATGTATTCATTTTTTGGGTTTGTTTTCTTTCTTTTTATTTTTGCGTATGAGTATACAAACAACCATACATATGTATGTATTCAAAATTCTGTAGTTTTCATGATTCTGTAGTTATCATGATTTGTAGTGTCGCTCATTAAACTCGTAACGTGAAAGAGAAAATCAAATATTTTGATCTTCTTCTTGATGAGACTTCTTATTTCGGTGATATTCTTTGATAATACACGCAGAATTGGGTATTCAAGAATCCAACGTATTCAAGAAAGTCCCGTATTGGAACAAAAACTGCGCTCTTCTTTATTGGAGAAGAATGGATTGCAGGTGATTCTGCATACTAGTTGGCAAAACAGTTGATAGCGCCATATCGCCGCAGCAATTCTACGTTAATGGATACTGAAAAACAAGCTCAATTCAAGAAAAGACAAGCCAATACCGCATTAGGGTAGACAATTGCTTCGGAATCCTCAAGGAAAAATTTTGCAACTTGAAAGAAATGCAAGTTAAAATAAAAGATAAAACGGGTCAGGTATATTTTAATAAATGGGTACTTGGAAGACTGCAATTTTTCACAATTTGAAAGGGAAAGTGGCGAAACGAGTGAAGACCAATATGATATCACTGCTCTTGTTGCACCACATACACCCGAGCTAGAAAGGAAAGCACTTTATAATTTAATTTTCGTATAAAAGCTCGTGTTTTGAAATTATTGCATTAAGAAAAACTATTTCATTTATTTTCATTTAATTTCAATTCCAAAACTTTTTATTCTTTCTTCTTGTTCTAGCTCTAATTTTTTTAGTTCAAATTCATTTTCAACTTTTTGCCCATCTATTTCTAATTTTTTCTTCTAAATCTCTTTCGCCCACTCGAATTTTTCGATTTCTTATTTGAGTTGCTTTTCCCGAAAGCTAGTCCGTTCAGATTACATTGTCACAAGCTTCTCATAGCAAGTATTTGGTCCTCTACGCTTCACTTTGTGAGCGAACGTGGTAGCTGCTGACGACGTTATTGGCTCATCACTCACTAAAAAAAGTCATAATCGAAATCGGTTGCATCAAGTGGACTGAAATCGAATGCATCGATCGATATATCCATTACAACGACCTCAACTTCCTAAGTAGGTGGAAAAATTGTCGGATAGCTGGTAGTAGTGGGGACATATTTTAAGCACTTTATCTATCTGCAAATAAGCGAACAATTTAAAACTAGTCATTTATGCAAAATGCCCTTAAGATGGCGAACTTTGCATTTTCAAGTATTCCAAGTTGCATCAATTGCCGTTTCTTCCAACCATTTTTTGTAATACAGCCGTTGGGTTTTGCAATTTAATATTCACAAATGGAAAACTTACAATTCAAACATATCGTCGCTACGATATGAAACTATCGAATGTGCTATGCAGTTCCATGGACATGGTAGCAATTCCATAGAACATACGATACATAAATTACTAATAGATACGCAATTTGCCGAATCCAACAACAAAATCAATGCAAAAGGGATTGCAATCAAGAATGATAAAATAGAAGATTGCGCCAATGCTGGTACGAAAATTTCCTCTCTCTTCGCATCTCGTCACTAGGCACATACGAAATGAGAGAACAGCCATAATGCATACATTTTTGTGTGAGAAATGTGATGATTTGTGTTCAATATTAAATATTTTAATGTTTATCACATTTTGTAATAATATTTATATAAATAAATGTGAAATAATATATTTCAATTGATTTGGCATTACAATTTTTGTTCTATTCAATAATTTATTGGTTAAATTTGTGCTGTGAAAGTTGCTATTTGCTGTTTTGGTGCGACAATGGGAGTATAAAATGAAATAATTATGGGAAGTAAAATAAAAAAATTCATTTACATATGTATTTATTTTATAATTTTAGTTATTTTTTTATATGTTTATGTTCATACATAGTTATACATACAGATATGCATGCATATTTATGTATGTAGTTATAAATAGAAAGGATTAAGCTAAACAAGTTTTGTTAAGTTGTATTGATATTTATAATAAATAAATAAAAAATTAAACTTGACCCTAGTAGAAATGAAGCAAAAACTTTTTTTATTATTGAGCCTTTGCAGCCGCTTCAGTCGATCTTGTGCTATGGGCTCTATATTTTTGTCCGACGCCAAAAATCAACAGGATTACGCTTTATCATGTCCAAACACCGCTGTGAAGTGGTCTGTCGAACTCGTTTTTGTTCGACACTGAGCAAACGCGGCACCCATCTTGCCGATAGCTTTTTCATATGCAAATGTTCATGCAAAATGTTGAAACACACTCTCATATGATATGTTTACCATTTCAACACTCTCACGCAACTTGACTCGGCGATCATTCATAACGATATCGAGGATTTTCTTTATATTTTCTTCAGTAACCACCTCTTTTGGCCTTCCTGTTGATGGTATTGTTGCAGTGCTTGTTCGGCCGCGTTTAAATTCAGCAATCCAATATTTTACCATGTAATCTGACGGAGCAGACTCACCGTAATGTTTATCGAGCTTTTCTTTTGTCTCTATCGCCGTTTTCCCTTTCAAATAATAGTGTTTAATCACTGCACGAAATTCGCTTTTTTGTATTTTTCAAGAAACACAAAAGTTGCTTACTTCAAACGACTACAACAAATAAACTAATCGATGAATTTGGGTGAAATTTTAACAGCTGACGTTTGACAGATCGCAATTTATAGTTTTCATGATTTGTAGTGTCGCTCATTTAATTCGTAGCGTGAAAGAGAAAATCAAATATTTTGTTCTTCTTTTCGATGAGACTTCTTATTACGTTGATATTCTTTGGTATTATGCGTAGCTTATGGTCACACACAACTTGTAAACTTAATGAAATACAATCGTTGGAGGGAGATATATAACTCGTGGTTGTTGTTGGGTTTTTCGGCCAGCTTGCTTCCGTCAATGTAACCAATACAATATGGTAACTCGCCGAATGTCTGAGCAACAAGTTGTCGCCGCTCTGTCGCATTAGGCCAACGAATATATTCCGGTAATTTCTATAAAATTGCTGAAAACACTCTTTCGGTCATTTTAGCCAGAGTACCACCATCTCCGACTCCAAATGTTGTTGCAATTTTTCGCACTGAAGCACTTATTCCCGAAGCGCCTGAACGGTACAATACGATTGCGAGTTGCAAATCCACAAGCAGTTACAAATGCAAACTTGGACCTTATTAGATTATATCGTTTGAAAATATATTTATAAGACAAGCGAGTTGGCGTTTGTTGACACGTAGTCTTTGCAAAAATCGTCAATCGTCAAAACAATAGAGTATATTATCGTTCAGTTCATCTCCTCGTCGAAAAAAGCTGATTATTGTTATGTCCTCCAATTGTTCATCTATTTTTTCATTAATGGCAGCGTGTCATTGGTCGGCTGGACTGCGTATATAAATGTAAAAGCTTTAATATTGTATGTATTGCAACTAATAAATTTTAGAACACATACATTCAATAAATTCAAGTTCCAAAATAGCTGCATTTACTTTAAAGTCTATAATTTGGCTTTTTATGCTGTGCTTGGGCACACAGGTACATACAATTTAAATTGCAAAATACAGTCGAATTTATTTGATCTCAGAACAAAAGCATTGAGCAGCTGATTACGTTAAAATAAGCAGATAACCAACATAAAAGGGTGTTCACTGTGGACAGAAGTTACTTTTAATTTTATAGCCACATAACCCGATAACCAGCCTACCGTGAATAACCTAATTGTATTTATTTGTGATTAAATAATGATACAAAACATATAGAGTTGATTTTGCTAATATTTATTTGCCTATTTTGAAAATATTGACAGAAATTCCATAACAAATTCTTCTCGGCATTCTTTCTAATGAAGCCAGACCGCCAAAAAAAACAATAACTGAGATGTGCAAAAATAAATGATACTAGACAACATAAAAAGACAGTTTATTTTCCTTTCATACTATTTTATTGCACAAATCGCTACCTCCCAGAATTATGTATGTATAAATATAGGTACGTGCGCATTCAGAATCTATATTCTTTGTTTTTATTTCGCATATGAGCATACATACATAATATGTATGTATGTATTTATATGCGGCATTGGATCTGTATATTGTATAGACTATTATTTTCCAAAGTAAAAAAGTGACTACAGACGGACGGACAAAATATAAATTGCTAGAACACTTTCTGATCATATCTTTATATACGAGGTGTGATCAAAAGATAACCGTTATTTTCATCTTTTCGTGAGTTACGTATGTTCGATGTTCGCATTTTTTTTAATGTTGGTACACATGTCTGTTATATATGTTGGCAATACCAACCATTTTGGATTGTCAGTTTCTTTTTGACAGATAAAAAGGTTAGTCGTGTTTTGGTGTGCTCTTCGATTTTGTACTATTCGAAAAAATGGATCAAAGAAACTGTATTCAGTTTTGTGTAAAATATGAAATTAAATGCGCAAGGACATTTGAAATGTTGACTGTGGCCTTTGGCGAGTCTACTATGAGCAGAACACAAGTTCAATTGTGGTATAACCGATTTAAGGAAGGCCGAGAAGATGTCAATGACGATGCTCGTCCTGGTCGCCCGAGCACGTCAACAACCGATGAAAACATTGACGCAGTGAAGAAAATGATTTTGGATAATCGTCGAATCACTATCAGAGAGGTTGCTGATGATGTTGGCATATCGTTCGGCTCATGCCAAGCAATTTTTACGGATGTTTTAGGCATGAAACGAAGATTGTTCCAAAATTGCTAAATTTTGAGCAAAAACAACGTCGCATTTACATCGCTCAGGAGCTGTTTTTGGCCAAAAACAAAACCGTTATCATGCCTCAACCACCGTATTCACCGGACTTGGCCCCCGCTGACTTTTTCCTCCTTCCAAAACTGAAGACACCGATGAAAGGAAAGCGTTTTGCTACGATTGAGGAGATAAAAGAAAAATCGAAACAGGAGCTGTAGGCGATACCAAAAAAGGGGTTTCAGAAGTGTTTCGAGGATTGAAAAAAATGCTGGCATAAGTGTATTATATCTGAGGGGAATTACTTTAAAGGGGACAAGATAGTTGTTGATGAATAAATAAATACTTTATTTTTTGATCACACAATAACGGTTCTTTTTTTATCACACCTCGTATGTATGTATGCCCTTCTGTGTAAAATTCACAACAAAAAGTTCAAAAATGTGAAGTGCGGCGTATCGTAGCCGACTTAACTCGCAATATGATCGAGGAAAACAAATATTTCGTTCTACCAACGCTCCTATTTAATACCGTAATGTTCTTGGTAGAACTTCGCATAAAGGTTGCAATACTCTTGACGAAACGAACGTAAAGAAACAAAACAAACGTCGCGTTAAAAAACCATTGTCTAGCAATTAGTTTTTACGTGAAAAAAAGAAGAAGTCAAAACAAACATTTGGCGCCTGCTCGACTGCTTTACTTTTATAAATTAATAAAGCGAAAAGGTATTAAAAACTAAAAAATAGTAGTGGGCGCATTTTTACCATGTATAATATATATAATTTACTATGTATAAATATAGAAAGAACGAAGTTCATTAACTAAGCAGTAGAAAGCGATCAATATGGAGTATCTGGTCCTTTTACAGAAAATTCTGCAACCTGCAAAGGTTTTTGTCGTCGTTCGTAAATTTACGTTTTATGCGTAATAGCCGTGACAGACATAAAGTATTGTTACAATGTACTGGAGAAATACTAGATGTGTGTCATGAAATACCACCCAAACACTACGAGAGCAATCAAGTATTTCCCTAGTAACAATACTATGTGGAGTTTCATAGTATTCGGCTGGTATTCTACTAAACACAGTTCAGCATATATTTTCCAATACCCCCATTTTCTGTCAAAGAAATTTTAAAGTAAGGAAAATAAATTCTAATTGATGATAAAAAAAATATGGGGTTGGTGTCTGTCATTTTCCGTAGAGCCTTTATGCATCCAATTCTGGTTAAAGGGTAATTTTTGATGCTTCAACAAAAACATGAACGTTTCTCTCAACGATATAATATGCTTGGTGGGCCAGTAATACACCACAAATTTGTATACTCTTATCTTTAAAAAAAGGTAAAAAGACTATTCTAATTATATATATAATAATAAATTTGTTTTTGTAACGAGTTCAAGGTCCAAAAATAAAAATTATTTTTATTATTATTTAATTAAAAAGTTCCCAATATTTCGGTTTCCTCCGGAAACCATCCTCAGGGTCTACAATTAATGACAATTATATAAAAAATGTTTCAATTCAATAAATATCTTGACACTTACAATTTTCTGATCTGTCAACTTAAATGTAAACTACAGACTAACTATAATTACCTGCCTAACATTAAACGGTGGTCTTAATTTGTTTACGGTCAGCTGTTTGTACTTGTTGTTGTTATTTTGAATGTTTACTTGTCTCGTACAAGTTTTCTATATATGTGTGCACAGTTATCCGTGTCCGTTTTATAATTAAGTCTTTGTTTTGTTGGTATGTTGGTGATATGTAGCATTTCCAGTAGGTATCGTTTGTTGTAATGTTGTTCTTGTTGTAATACCTGTGCTTCTTCCAAGTTCGGGTGATGTCCAGTACGAGCACAGAGATCTGCAAGTGCCGTTTTTGGTTCTAGAGCTGTGCTTCTATTTTTCCTATCCGATTTGGGCGCTGATATTCTCGTCCTTAATTTGTTTTTGGTCGTACCAATATATACTCTATCGCATAAATTGGACCCGTCTCCACAACAATTAATTTTGTATATCACGTGCGCCTTATCTAATTTGTCGATCGCACTTTTTGTGTTGGTATATAGTTGTTCCAATGTGTAAATAGTTAGTAGTTGGAAGAGCAAATTTTGGGCCTAAATGACACTGTATGTCATTAGGTATTCTTGTATCAGTTATGTTCACAAACCAATATTCATTTTGGGTCACGCCTACATACTCTCTCTCGTTAGTTCGTAATCTGATATATTTGTTGTTCTGTGTACTAAACACATTAAATAAGCATATATACAAATATATATATATATATATATATATATATATATATATATATATATATATATATAAGTTTCTTATATTCTAAGAAAGATTCAATAAATAATATATATGGTTATTTAGTTTAAAAATAATTCATTTATTTATTAAATAATAATAATAGTAAATAGTTTATTTAAATGTGTTTTAAATGAAAGTTTTTTTTTTTAAGTATAAATGATATTTAATGAAATTGAAGCGCTTTTATAATTTGCACGTCGTGTCGTCTTTGCGTCGTAACTTCAACTAACTTCAGTTTTCTCTCTTTGGCTCATCTTAGGCTAATTCCCACATCTCGGCCCTCCTGCTAGGCTGTTGAATAAAATTCATCATCGTCGACCTCATTCGGCCAAGGTTTCATAAATTCAGCACAAGTTGTAGTACGTCTAGGGCCTTCACAATCGCCAACTTTGATTACGTCGTACGTGTCTTTGGGTTTAACTTTGCAAATTTTATATGGTCCTAAATATTTGGGTTTGAGTTTAAGACCTCCTCCTAACTGAGTTCTCTTAATTGCGACAAGATCTTCTAGCTTATACTGATTTGCTGGTTTACGACGACTGTCAAACGCTTTTTTATTTTCAGTCTGAACTGCAGAAATTTGTTGCTTTGCTGCTTGCCTAATTTCATTTCGCTTTTCGTCATGACTCGCCATTAGCTCTTGCTCAATAAGTTCTCTTAGTCGAATATCTGCTTTGGTTTTCATCTTTGTACCTGTTAACATTTCGAATGGTGTGGTACTTATACTTCGATGATAAGTAGAGTTAATTAACTGCTGCACATCTCCAACGAATTTGTACCATTTAGATGGATCGTCGAGGCTAAGCTTTGATAATACCGAGATGATAACGCTGTTTAGTCTTTCGATTTGTCCGTTCGCACGAGGCAGACCAACCGTGATTTTTATATGATCAATCTTTTCTTCTTCGCAGTAATTTTTAAAATCTTCACTAGTAAAAGCTGATCCACGATCGGATATAATTCGTAACGGATTTCCAAAAATTAAACTTTGCAATTGCAATTTCATTATGGCATCTTTAGCGGATGTAGTTTTTGTCGGATACAGCCAACAAAATTTTGTAAATCCATCAATAACGGCAAATATGTGTTGATACATTTTACTTGTAGTTTCAAGCGGACCAAGGTAATCAATATGATACGTATGTAAAGGTGTGTCTTCTTTATGCAATGGATGTAACTCACCTTCTTGTTTTCCTCGTTTCCGATTGATTATTATACATGAAATACAATTTGATATGTGTCTTTGTATTTTTTCTTCCAACTTCGGAATGAAGTATTGTACAAACTAACTCTTTAGTTTTTTTCGTCGAAAAATGACCTCTATCGTGAGCTCTTCTAATTATTTCACCTTGCATGCCTTTTGGTATAACTAGCAATTCGCGATCATCAACAATTTTGTAAAGAATATCAGATTTCAGAAAATAATCATGGTATGTTGTTTTTTCTTTCAAAATATCTTTAATAACTTGAAGGTCCTCGTCTTGTGTTTGTAGAAATTTTATCTTAAGAATAAGATTATCTTCTTCAATTATCATAATTGGTGCTCGACTTAGTGCGTCGACATGCCGCATCTGTGTTCCAGGCCGATGCTCCACAACATAGTCGTATTCTTGTAAAAAAAGTATCCAGCGAGCGACTCTCGTACACAGATCTTTTTTATCAAGCGTCTTGGTAAAAGCATTGCAATCTGTTACTAACTTAAATCGTAGACCAATTAGATAAACTCGAAACTTCTTAAGTGCTCCTATAACAGTTAAAACTTCGAGTTCATAGCTTGTATACTTTCGTTCTGGATCGGTGGTTTTCTTGCTCATATAGTATACGGGATGCAAAAGGTTATCTTCAGGTGACCTTTGTAAAAGGACTGCAGCATAACCATCGATAGATGCGTCTGTATGGACCTCTGTTTCATAATTTTGGTTAAATATATTTAATGCTGGGCTATTGCTTAGAGAATGTTTTAGTAAATTAAATGATACATGTTGTTCCTTACCAAAATTATATTTAACGTTCTGCTTTTTTAAATCAGTGAGTGGTTTTGCAACCGTTGAAAAGTTCGGAATAAATTTTCGAAAGTGCCCTGCCAAGCCAAGGAAACTTTCTAGCTGTTTTATATTTTTCGGAGCTGGATAATTAATCATAGCTGTTGTCTTTTCGGGTGACGGAAATATTTGATGGTTTTCGATAACGTGACCAAGAAACTTTATTCTCTTTTTCAAAAAATTACATTTTTTAACATTAATGTCCAAGCCGTAATCTTTACTGAGTTCCAAAACAAGTTCTAATCTTTTCAAAGCTTCGTTTTCATCCTTCGCCGGAATAATGATGTCGTCGACGTATGGCAAAGCAATTCCTTTACGGGTTAAGTCTCGAAAAATAGCATTTATTATGTGTCGTTGGAAAAAAGCTGGAGAATTGGACAGACCAAATGGAACCTTGCAAAATTGATACTGCCCGCTATGAGTAACAAAAGAAGTGTATTTTCTACTTTCTTCGTGAACAGGAACATGGAAAAATCCATTTCGCAAATCTATAGTACTAAAGATTAATGCATCCTGCAAACGATCAAGCTGGTCCTCAATCAGCGGTAATGGAAAACGATCCTTAACGATTACTTTATTTACTCCTCTAAACTCGACACAAAGTCTCTCCGTTAAATCTCTTTTCTTTGCCAATACTACTGGACTGCTTAAATCTGATACAGAAATTTCTACTATACCTCCGGCTAACCACTGTTCAATAAAATTATCCACAATTTCTCTTTCTTTAAATGGAAGCCGTCGGGGATTGCAAAATATTGGTTTATCGTCTGTTAGTATTATACGCATTCCAATATTTGTTGATTTGACCTTATTCGGCTTATATTCGCTTATCATTTTTACAACCTGATGTTTTGCCTCAATACTCGCCGACTCATCAATATTTATAGATACTTGAGAAGTATTCTCACAAACATCCATGATCATAATACTTTCAACTTCCTTCGACGTGTCATTTTTTATTTTTTCAATTTTAAGCCCACAAGGTGTAATTTTAATTTCGGCCAATAAACAAAATTCGTTCCCTAATACCACTTCGATATCCATACAATCATTTGGCACTACATGAAAATTCAGATCATATTCTTCTTTGTCTATTTCGACGTTAAAAACGAAATTACCTAATGGCTGTATTTTATTGTCAGCTTTATCTTTATCAAATCCCATGAGACTAAATTCTGATTTCACAAGTTTAGGCTTATTTAAACAGTTATATACTTTTTCTGTAACAATATTGTACTTACTGCTTGTATCGAACAATGCCAACCAACTTTCGACACCAAACTTTATTTGTTTTTTCATGATATTATCCGTTACCAATTGGCGTACATTAGCTTTTTCTTGTTTTAGCGGACAGTTTTTAGAAATATGTCCAAATTCGTTACAATGGAAACACTTAACACCTTTATCTTTATCCTTGCAATCGGTGGACTTGTGTCCTTTAGCACCACAGTTGTAGCAAGAAATTTCCGTTTTTTCACCTTTAACAATCAGTTTCTTTGTATTTTGTTTGCTGTCAAATTTTTGTTCATTTCGTTCCGTCATAGTTTCATAGCATTTAATTTTTTCTTTGAACTGTTTCAAATTATTTGCACCGTACAGTATAGCCTTATTAACATTTAAATCTTTTATGCCATCAATGACGTACTGTATCAAAGCATCGTCTTCAATTTCAGCGCGCCCAGCCAACTCTTTCATTTCCAAAAAATATTCTTGCACACCTTCGCTTTTATTCATTTTTCTGTCCATCAACATTCTATGAATCTGTGCGCTATTGGCTGTCGTTGCATATTCTTCTAATAAAGCATTTTTCAACTTTATCCATGTCGTTAAGCCTCTTTCACCGTCAACGAATAATTTAGCCAGTCCCTTCAATGATTTTTTTGCAAAAACAAACTTCTGAAAATCGTCCCAATACATAATCGCTGCAGTTTCTTCAAACTCGCTAATCCATGCCTTTACGGGTAAATTGCTGCTGCCATCAAAAGATCTAATTGAGTCTTCAATGTCTCGAAAATTCATTGAAAATCGAGGCATGTTATACTGATGTGTATGAGCTACGTCATAATCGTCGTTATACAATTCTGCTCTGCTACCACCTTCGTTCTTCTTCATATGATTTTTTACCATTTCTTGTTGTTTAATTTTTGCTGCTTCAATCTTTGCGTCGTTTGCTGCGTTGTCGCTGTTTGCAATAAGCATCGTTCTTTGATCATCATCATCATCATCGTTATCGTCGTTATCGTCATCGTCGTCGTCGTCCAACATATTAGCACTCAGCAACATTCCTTTACGCAAATTTTTAAAGATGGGTAAGCACAAATCATCAACGTCGTAGTTCAAACCCAACAAGTTGCAAATAGACACCAAATCTGCGGCAGCTAAACCCTTTTTGACGTACTCTAACTTAATTTGAAAGCCTTCATCGTTCTCGTCGTAATCAAAGCCTTCAAAATCACGCAGACGCTGTCTGTGTGATCGATCGCCATCATAGCCAAACACAAATTTATGAAAAGCAACAATAACATTACGTTTAGCCGTTGACAAATTGCTTCAAATTCAATTAGCTTCGACATTTTTGTTGTTTCTTATACTCAGAGAATTCCAGAAATTTTTTTTTTATTTTGATTCTGCTTTATGCACTTGTTTTTTTTTAGACTGAGGCTCTCCGTTTTTCTCGGTTTTTTGTTTTTATTTCTTTTTTGCTTTACACAAAAGGAATTCGTATTTTTTTTTGTGGGAGAGTGTCTGCTTTTGTTTTTACACTTTTCTTTTTATTGCAGAATATCAAATTCGTCTCTTTCTTTCTCTATTTTATTTTCAACTGCGTAGTAAATTTCGATTGAGTCCCCAATTTATGGTTATTTAGTTTAAAAATAATTCATTTATTTATTAAATAATAATAATAGTAAATAGTTTATTTAAATGTATTTTAAATGAAAGTTTTTTTTTTAAAAAGTATAAATGATATTTAATGAAATTGAAGCGCTTTTATAATTTGCACGTCGTGTCGTCTTTGCGTCGCAACTTCAACTAACTTCAGTTTTTTCTCTTTGGCTCATCTTAGGCTAATTCCCACATATATATGGAGAAAAAAATATATACTCGTATATATATATTTTAAATTAGTTCTTAAGATTCGAAAACTTATTGGAAGTTTCTTATATTCTAAGAAAGATTCAATAAATAATATATATGGAAAAAAATATATATATATATTGTGATGAACGTATAGTGTGTGCCAGAAATATATGATAAATACCACTATATATATATATATATATATATATATATATATATATATATATATATATATATATATATATATATATATATATATATATATATATACATATATACATATATACATATATATATATATATATATATATATATATATATATATATATATATATATATATATATATATATATATATATATATATATATATATATATATATATATATATATATATATATTAGAGCGTTGCTCGGGAAGACGCCATTGAGCAAATTCTAACAGTGAGCCGAAGAAAGGCTGAATGCAATAAAAATGCAAATGTTTGAATTGCCAGTTGGTAACTGATTAGTTTAATTCCCGAGCAGGGTTTTTATATGGTTTATTTAAGTTACAAACTCGATAACAAATCTCGATTAATTTAATTGTTTAGTGCACATGCACTACACCCTCACCATTTAGGAAAAAAATTACAGTTGTTTGAAAGAGAAAAAAAACAACTTTAAATTTTTATGTGTTTGTGTGTGGTGGAAATGAGTTCTTACTTATTTGATTTTAATTTTTACTTATTGGATTTAATGTAATACTAAGTTGTTTCTTATTAGATTTGTATTTAGTATATATATTTTTATATGAGAAGTAATTTGTTTTAATGCGCTAGTATTGTAATATGAATAAAATTTACATTTTCAATAACTATAAATTTACAATTTCTTATAATAGTAGTTTAATAATATTATACATATATTTTTAATTATATATATTTTTATTCATACATTATTTTTTATTTTCTATATTTGTATTCTCATATCAGAACATTGTATCGTTTTACCATATTGTTATGCATTTTCTTCTCCATGCCGTTTATTAATATAAATTAATTTACTCCTTCTCGTTTTGAAATTCTATACGGACCATGGTATGGACTTTGAGACTTTTTACGATTAATTAATTTTACTAATACTAGGTCTCCTATGGTTGCATTAAGTGAATTTTCATTTGTTTTGCTTTCAATGCTTCTTTTCTTTTTCACAACTTCGATCAGTTCCCTTGCTTTGTTTATTGACGTTCCCATTCTTAACTTCAGTTCATTCGCATAATTTTCAATATCATAAATTGGTTCTCTTGTTTCAATTAGGTCGCTTGGTAAGTGTGGCAGTTTACCAAACACAACCTCATATGGTGAGTAACCCGTATCGACATGCGGCGTCGTATTGTAAGCAAAAGTGTAAAATGATATCCACTTGTCCCACTCATTATCGTTTGCGAACGTCAACATGCATTCATTAAGAGTGCGGTGGTTGCGCTCTACTGAACCCAGTGATTCGTGATAATAAGGAGTTGAAAATATTTGATTCATTTTTAGATTTTTACACACATTTTTCATTAACTAGTTTACGAACTCTGTGCCCTTGTCCGATTTCAAATTTTTGAAATTACCATACTTGAGAATGAATTGGTCAACAAGTGTTTTAGCTACAGTGTCGGCATCTTTGGTTTCCATGGGGTGCGCTATCACAAATTTTGTCAATTCGCACTGCGCTGTTAAAATATATCTGTATCAATTTGCTACAAAAATTCCTTTTGCTATTTCTTTATTAAAAACTACACGGATTTGTCTTAACTGGGTGTGCCTTGTTTTTATCGGTAAAACTATGTCATCTTCGTGAATATTTATCGTGATAGTAAAAATCTCGTAATCTATTTTGCAAAAATATTTCTGTAAGAAATCTCTTCTTATTATGCTATCAGTTGGTATTGGAAAATTTGAATCTACTATGTGGAATGTATGGACTATACTGTCATTAGCTATTTTTAGTTTTAATCTAGTAGTGCCTTTTGATTGAATTTCCTGTGAAGTTATCCCTGTAAGTGTGCACTTTTCTTCTGTATAAATATTCTGATGTGTTATATTACTATGTGTCTTGCAGATTGAAATATCTGCACCTGTGTCAATAAGAAATGAGAATTTTGTTTCAGCTGTCTCACAATTTAAAGTGATGTAATTCGTCAAATTGTGGGAAATTGTGTATATTTTGACATTTCTTGCCCCGGAAAGTCGTTCTGCAAACCCCCCGGGTGATGCTCGTTTTCCGAATGATTCATTACACGTATACGTCTGAAGTTATTGCTACCGTTATTATTGTAATTGTTGTTACTGTTTCTGTTATTATTGTAGTTGTTGTTGTTGTTGTTGTTAAAATTTCTATCTCTGAAATTTCTTTGATTATTGCCTCTTTGTCCTACGTTTGAATTGTATCTATTGTATCCATTGACTCCTCTGGTAGTGTTCAGTCTACTATTGGTTTGATAATTTTGAAAACTGTCGCCAGGAAAAGTATTCTGATTTCGTTGATGTTGGTTATTTTGGAACTGTCTTGGATTTCGAAAATTAGCTCTATGCTGTGCATTTCTATTAAAATGCATTACACTTGCTGTTTGCTGATATTTTTCTAGTTCCAAAGCTAGAGTAACTGATTCAGATAAAGTTTTTGATTGGGCTGCAAACACTGTTGCCTTATACTGTTCGCCCAGTCCATTCTTAAATATTGTTAAAGCATAATTATCATTCATTTTGCTTATGACCTGTTTCTCAATATCGCTTGCAGTGGGCTCCAATTCTTTTACTTGTAGACTGTTAAGTTCACTTATGAGAATCAATAAATTGTCACTGTAATTAGTTATGGAACTATTACGCTGTGAGAAATTGGTCAAAGTTGTGTGAATTTGTGCGATTGACTTCGTGCTTTTGTATCTATCTTGCAGCCTTGCTTTCAATTCAATGAATGTAGTAGGCTGAGAAATTGAAGTTATCGCTGCTTTAACGCTAAATGACAGTTTGACTTCACAGACAAACTGTATTAGTATTAATTTGTTGTCATTGTTGAAACTTGCATCTAAAAGTTCTACCACCTTTAGAAATGCTGGCAATTCTTTGTATTGACCAGAAAAAGTTGGTATGACTTTTAGAGCCACTTCTAGATTAAAATTGCTCATATTTGTATTTTGATTTGGTGGTTCTTCTATAAATTTTTCTTCTTCTGCCGTTAATTTTTCGGCAAGTAAGACTTTGGTCTTGTGATATGTTTCTTTAAAATTGATCAAAAGTTCTGCACGAACTTTGTGGTCGCTTGGTGGTTTAATTTGTAGTTCTATGAATCTGTTTCTTAATTGTTCTACTTCTTCTACTTTTTCTAGTAGTGTCTCCTTTTTATATAGAATATGAGGAGTTTTTTTAAAGTTTGCGTAAATGCGTTTCAAAATTTCAATTATTTCTTCCATAAATGGATTTTATTTGTAAAACATTTTTAATATTACTAAATCTTATACATTAAAATTATAAAGTATTTATCAATATAAACATTTTAAATAAAATTTTTTTTTTGTTTTATTTTTTATTATTAAACTAAATTTTATACATTATTTACTTTATTTACGCACTTATGTACGTATTGCTTAAAATAGTTGCTGAGTTTCAAAAATGTATATAGTATTAATATTATAACTGCTATAGTCGATGCTGCTCCGGTCAGAATTCCCGTTGTGGTAAAGTTGTTGTTGTTAGTATTCGCGAAATTCTTCGTAATTACCGTAGTCTCTTTCGACTGAGGGGACCCCATTACTGTTTTTGCTTTGTCCAGCCGCGTCTTTGCTGTTCCTGTTCTATGTCATTTATCTTCATCCACAATTGGGTGGCTTCGTTCCAAGTCGGGAGTCTTAGTGTGTCGTTCACTAGTGATAACAGGTGAGCGTGCTGCTTCCTTAGGTAGACCTGTCTGCCACCTCTTTGACGCTTCGGTCGTGGTACTGCTACTTTCTGAATTCTGGTCGGCTTCTCTTCTTCTCCGCGTTTTATCCGTTCGCGGTACTCCTGGATTGTTAATGGTTTTGGACCAGCCGCTGGTAAGGCCGCAATCGCTTCTTCTACTGTTGACATCAAATCTCAATTCGGAAAAATTCAAAAGTATTTCAGAAAATCTGCAGGAACGAGTGTGGCATCAGAACTGGATAACAGTTTCCTTGCAGGATACAATACTGTATAGGAAGATCTACAAGCTCGAGTTAGGCAGGATCGCCATGTGATGCACGTACAGTGTGTGCGAGAAATATATAATAAATACCACAATATATATATTGTGGTATTTATTATTGCTCGGCAAGACGCCATTGAGCAAATTCTAACAGTGAGCCGAAGAAAGGCTGAATGCAATAAAAATGCAAATGTTTGAGTTGGCAGTTGGTAATTGATTAGTTTAATTCCCGAGCAGGGTTTTTATATGGTTTATTTGAGTTACAAACTCGATAACAAATCTCGATTAATTTAATTGTTTAGTGCACATGCACTACAATATACTCGTATATATATATATATATATATATATATATATATATATATATATATATATATATATATATATATATATATATAAATATATATATATATATATATATATATATATATATATATATATATATATACTCGTATATATATATATTTTATCCATATATATTATTTATTGAATCTTTCTTAGAATATAAGAAACTTACAATAAGTTTTCGAATCTTAAGAACTAATTTAAAATTAATATATTCTTCGCCAATGGTCCGAACGTAACATGAATTAGCATAGGATTACATAGGTACACATTACATTATACAATACAGTTGAGATTATATATACAGAGTGAATTTCTAATGTAGCAGGTTAAAGGTATTTTTCCTTTTTAATCGTTCATAACCCTTGTTTGACAATAGCTCCCTTGCTAAGGTGTTCGGGTGTAGTTTCAGCTACTGTGAGTAACTTCTGCAGCATTTTTTTATTTCTTCTTGTATTGTAGATACGTTTAAATCTCTGTGGATATTCTCATTTTTTAAGTACCAGGGTGCACCTGAAATTGTCCTAAGACATTTTGATCGGCTACGAAGATGGCGATGCGGTTCCCCACAGCTGGATTCCGTAGGTCCATATTGGCTTTACAACCGCTTTGTATAATAGTATTTTGTAAGATAGGGATAGTTCTGACTTTTTGCTTACAAGCCAGTGATGTTGATTGAGTTTTAGTTTTACTTGAGTTTTTTTAGCTTCTATATATATTTACCCCATGTGAGCCACCGGTCAAGATGAATGCCTATGAACTTAATGTTTTCGGTCTGTGGGATGGATTTTCCGTTTATTTTTAGAGAAGGGCATGTTCCCAGAGTGAACGTGACGTGAGCACATTTGGATTCGTTGACTTTAATTCTCCAGTTAGCTAGCCAGACCTCCAGCAAGTTAAGATGTTTTTGGAGGTGACTGATAGCTGTTTTAGGGCAAGCGTTTGAGCATAAAATGGCTGTATCATCCGCAAACGTCGAGGTAAGTGTGTGACTGCTGGTCCGCATGTCTGATGTGTAGAGCAAGTATAGCAGAGGACCCAGTACACTCCCCTGCGGCACACCGGCATGAATGCCACATGGGTCTGAAGTGAACCCTTTATGAATTACCACAAATTTCCTCTGCGACAAATAGTTTGTGAGTAGATTGTGGACGTTTCCAGGCATTAACTTTTTAAGTTTGTATAGGAGGCCCTCTTGCCATACTTTATCAAAAGCCTGATTTATATCCAGGAAGACTGCTGGGCAATATTCTTTATTTTCGAATGACTTCCTAATAATCGAGACGATGCGACGCACTTGTTCTATCGTGCTATGATGTTTTCTGAAGCCAAACTGGTGCTGAGGGATCATTTGCACATCTGTTATTATGGGAGATATTGCCTTAACAAACAGTTTTTCAAATATTTTCGAGAGCAGAGGTAGGAGGCTGATAGGCCTATAAGAGGACACGAGCGTATGCTCCTTGCCGGGTTTCGCTACCATAATGATATTGGACATATTCCAGTCTATTGGATAATAGCAAAATCGAAGGATAGCGTTGAAGAGATGCACTAAACGAATACAAGCTGAATGGGGTAGTTCTTTTATCATCCTACCTGTTATTTGGTCATGTCGCGGCGCTTTTTTA
This sequence comes from Clusia tigrina, assembly GCA_920105625.2. Taxonomy (NCBI): domain Eukaryota; kingdom Metazoa; phylum Arthropoda; class Insecta; order Diptera; family Clusiidae; genus Clusia; species Clusia tigrina. The sequence continues at coordinate 84,419,686 of OV050030.1, read as the reverse complement.
ATGTTTAGGTATTTGTACACCGCTTGAAATACATTTTTCTTTTTTATTACGAGAGGTATTTGTGTGTGCTTCGAAATCAAAGTCGGAAACTGGAAGCTCATTGTTGGCGGATTTGGGGTGAAAACTCCTTTAAGGTGGCTAGCGAACAGAGTACCCTTTTCACTGCAACTTCTGGCCCAGGTTCCGTCACTTAAACGTAGAGGCGGGTTGGTGAGGACGGGATGCTTCAAGTTTCTCGCTGCTCTCCACAAGGAATAATCAGTAGATATAGTGGGCGATAAGTATTCAAGATACTGCTGATGTTCTTTCACTTTTGTCGCTTTACTGATCGTTCTAAGCTTCCTGGAGCAGCATGACAGTTGATTTTTAAGGTTTGGTGATCTGGATTGTTGCCATATCCTGATCAGATTACTTTACTGTTTAACTAGAGCTTCGATCTCGTTAGAACTGAAGATTGAGTTTCTAATTCTGCATTGGTTGTTTTTTATAGGAGTAGCTACTTTAGCCCCTAATAGCATCAGCTGATTTAATGTTTCAATCGCACAATCTGTGTCATGGGAGTTTGTCAGTTTACAATCATACTGAATGTGAACGCTTATGAATTTTTTGTAGTTTATCCAGTTGGTAAATTTATTATGTAGCATTAAATGTTTATCTGGTGGGGGTGTAATAGTGGAGTTGATTTTGTTGTTGGCGAGTGGTCTGAATATAGATCATAGCACGGTTTCGCAGATATGTTCGATCTAGCAAGACCTTGGAATATCCCAAAATCGATCAGATCTGATTTTTTCCGCCTGTCTGAGAGCCAGTATGTTGGTTGATTGGAAAATACTATGTGCAGGCCAAGTTTACTGACAACCGACCATAGTTTTCTGCCTTTGGGTGTGATCAGGCGGAAACCCCAGTATGTGTGTTTCGCATTGAAACTCCCGGCAACTATGAATTTAGTCCCGACGGACGCAAAAAAATCGTTGTATTGCTATTCTGTTATACTGAACTGCGGCGGACAATAAATCACTGTGACTGATATATTAATGATGTACTCTTCAATGCATATTGACGTTCCATGCAAATAGTCTTTACTGAAGCTGGTTCGTGAATGGTGTTTTATTCTGCTTTTTATTAGTATTGCGGTACCTCCACAGGCTTTGCCATGAGGATTGTTTGTGGTATACAGTTTGTAGTGCGGGATTTTAAAACTATTTATTTCTGTGAAATGTGTTTCTGAAATAAGCATAATGTCTATTTGATGGATGTTTAGAAAGTGAATTAATTCTAATCGGTGTTGGCTTAAGCCGTTTGCGTTCCAATGGCAAAGTTTGATCGAGCTCATGGTTTGGATAAAAGGGTTTGTAGTAGAAGGGATTGCTTTCTAATCATTTCCTGCATCATATTTTGCATCGAGACCATGAACTGGTTCACGGTTTGGACAAGTGATTTGAGTGAGTCCTCTACTGAATTTGGTTGGTCGGTTTGGGCTTGGATATTTGCGGCTTCGAGCTGGGTGGTATTTTTTACTATATTTTCATATGATGCCAGTTGAGGTTGCAATGTTCGTGCAAAATGGGTTGTAGTAGGAAATAGTGATCGCTCAGTGTAAGCTGAAGTCTTTTTGTTGCTGTTTTGACCTATGTTATTGAAATATTTTTGTTTCACGGTACTGTACACGGCGCAACCTCTATAATTGGCAGTGTGGTTTCCGCCGCAATTGCTGCATTTCTTCACTGATATATATATTTTATTAGATGGACACTTGGATGAAGTTTGTCGATCTCCGCAGATAACACAAACACTACGTAGAGTGCAGTATGATTTAGTGTGCCCAAATTCTTGGCAATTTGTGCACTGAACAGGGCCTTTGCGTTTATGGGGTTCTTCTACCGTTATTTTTCGGTGCATTAGGTAGCGCATGTTGTAAATGGGATGAGATTCTCCATTTTTTAGTTTCTTTAGCTCTGGTTCTATTTCGATCCGAAACAGTGGCTGCGGTACATTATTCCGGTTTTTTATGTTGAATACCGTTTTAGTGTTATAACCAACTTCATTTAGTGCCTCTTTGATTTCGTCGGAGGGAACGCTTGGCCCTTTGATAACTACTGTTAACCCTTTGCTACCCTTTAGTTGGTAAGTGTAGTAGTTTTGCTTGTTCATGTCGAGGAAGTTAACAACCTTGCGGTAATTATTATCTGAGTATATCTGGATTTTTATTTCGTTGATATCGCCCTTGGTAAGTGGAACGACATGGAAACTGTTGGCGGGACTAATTTGAATTAGAAATTTCTCTAAAGCAGCTGACCTTTTTTCTCGGAGGTAAATGGGTGGCAGCCTAAAGGATTTCGATGGAACCACCTTATCATCATCGTTGCTAAGTAAAGCAAATCAATTTGTATTAGATCCGTAATCAGTCTTTAGAAGTTTTGTAACTTTATTTGGTTTGGCAGATTTTGGGCTACGTTTTCGTTTTATGACTTCTATGTAGCGGTCCATACAGTTTGGATTTTACTATTCATCTCATTTCCCACTGGGTGTTGAGTATTCGGTGGTGGAATCGCCTCCATATTTCCTACTGGGTATTGTGTATTGAGAGAGCATGTAATCTGAGAGCAAGATTTAGATGGTTCCATTTGTGTTTGGACGTGAGAGAAGCGTGTACGTACACACGCAGTGTGCACTAAGAAGGTGGCCGCAAGGCTACACTGATCTCAAAATAAAAGCTTCGAAGCTTTTGAGGAAACGTCAAAACGAAAAAAAGAAGAGGAGCAATTCTCCCTTACGACTACCTTTTAGGTGTGCCCTGTACACACGCTTTGGTTGTTTGTTACTGATGATTTTGCGAGCGCAACTAGTTTGGAGGTGCTTACTAGTTGTTGTGGCTGTTCATACGCAGACTTTGTAGAAAGCAGGGGTTGATTACTTTGATAGTCAACACAGCGGCTGGTTAATAGGTGCACTTCCAGCTCGGGCTGCACGAGCTAATGAAGTCGGAGTTGCTTGTAGCGAGGGTGGGCTAAACATGGGATTCACTGATTTTGAGTTATCCACATCTGATGATAGGGTACCACTGAGTATTTTCTCCTTTATGCCTTCAGAGAGAACAACCGTTTGTTGAGACGGTATGCGCTCCCTCAGGGGGGATCGTAACATGTTAATTTTGCGCACTTTATATTATATTATTACTGTTTCACTTATTGTAAATGAGACCAACTATTTAATATTTGAATTTAATATAAATTATCTCAAACACTCTGTAAGCCAAGTGGCAGCGTCTTTTCGCTTATTTTTGTTATTAATAATAATAATTTTTGTTATTAATAATAATGTGAATTGTGAAAAATATGAAATTTGACTGGAGCGTCAAACACGTCAACCTTCAACCTTTAGACGAGAAACAAATATATATATATATATATATATATATATATATATATATATATATATATATATATATATATATATATATATATATATCCGTCTGTGGCCACTTTTTTTCTACACCGTTAGAGCTATCTTAATGAAATTTTGCAAAAGTATAGTCTGGACATAGATACAGAACCACATTGCTATATGGGCCGGTTTGGACAAAGACACGCCTACCTACCATCAGGGCCGTGCGCACGGGGGGTTTTGGGTGTTGAAACCACCCCAGAAGGGCTTTTAGCTACAATTTTTAAAATCACCTGAACTTCCTGATTACGAAAATTTTGAATCATTAGTGCTTTATAATTTGATATGTGAAAGCACTATTACCAAAAGTGCTTCTTGCTTCCTCATCGGCCGGTAGGACTGCAGATGATTCATTATGATTCATCTTAAGGCATCTTAAGGTACTATTACATGGCAGCAATGATGACGCCGACGCTGACGATGCCACCCTGGGGTGCGTAATTCGGTACTGTGAGGTGTTCTAGCTTGCCTGAATTCAACTCCAACTGCAATGCGCAGTGGACCCATTGTTCGTATCTAATCAGCTGTTTAGCCCCCACTGAACTCGAGTTCATTCCTCCTCCACGTCGTCGCCCGAGTTATGTATATTAAATACGCAAAAGCAATTACATTGAATTTGTTGGATCATATTTCATAGGAAGTTGTGAAATATGTAAAAACAATTCCTCTTAATTCAATGTGGTCATAATTCTTGGGAAGTTGTGAAATTGTGAAGCGATAGAATAGAAAGATATAAAAGGCCGGGGACATGAAAATAATGTTTAGTTGTAAAAAGACAGTTGAATTGTTAACATAAACTTAAAATTATATTTAAATTGTGATTGTTAAAATGGATATTCGCAAATTTATTTGTAAAAAACTCGACTCGACCATGTAAGTATATGCATAATATAATACTAAATATAATACAACACTGTTTATCGAAATTAAAATTAAAAATGGTGCTATTCTGAAGTTCATTGTAAAAATCTCCTTATTTATTGTTAAACGATTCTCGACCTCCGGTTGAAATTTTATAAATTTGTTTTTGCCCAGTGTCTGTAATTTGCATTAAGTTGACAGATCAGAAAATTACCCTGAGGATGGTTTCCGGAGGGAACTTTTTAATTAAATAAGAATAAAAATAATTTTGGACCTTGAACGTATCTATTTCCAGCATCAGGGCCGAGAAATTTAAAGTTTCAAAGATCTTGCCTAATAAGCATAAATGGTAAGCTTACTCGGCGGAAATGGACAGAGCCTTTTGCTTGGTGCCAGGGAAACAGGAGTTCACAGTCAAGCATTAGGTACCTTGGTATTAAAACCTTTCACTAATTGGAAGAAATCACCAATCATTCGTTACTCGAATATCACAAAACGTCTATGATGAACGCAAAAAATAGAGCTGACATTGAAAAGCAAGCTATCTATCGATTTACAATTATCGAAATAAAAACTAAATTTTTTATATGAAAGTAGTAACCATTTGGAGGCCATAGTTCAAACAGTGATACTGTGCGGTCGACAATGTTTAACACTTCGCGGAAGGAATGATGCTGGTAATTGTCTAGGCACAATCCAGTGAGTCCACAAATTTTTCAATTATCCCAAACGCTTGCTCACACTTCAAGACGCAATTTCTAGAAACGAAAACCTTCGTCATGATAAGATGACAAAACAGTCCTGTGCAACGAGAACGACACGAGTCAATCGGAATTTATCTCCACTTACAACCAGCAGTTATGGATCCCTTGGAAGACATCTCGAGCACCTGGTCAGAACCGAAAACAACCTCTGCTACTTTTCAGCTGCTAGCAGCCACAAGAACTTTAGATTTTCAGGTTTCCCTACATGTGCTAGATTCTATTCATACCTTGGCTTTATCGTTGAGTCGTTTTCTTCAATCTGAAAACAATGATCTCGATGAAGCCATAAAGTTGGCAGATGCTACAAAAAAAGAATTAATGGCCACAAGAGACAAAGCAGAACTATATTTTAGTAAGATTTTCCAAAAGGTCAGCAAGATCTGCGAAGAACACAACATTGAAGTAAAGTGCAACCGAGACTTGTTTCGCGTCAGACTCATCGATGCAATATCAAGACTAAGGCTATTGAAGATTATTATCGAATTTCAACTTATATACCATACCTGGATTTATTCGTCAGTCATCTCGAATACCGCTTTCTTAAGCACCGTGGAATTCTATCTAATTTTATATGTCTTATTCCATCTAAAACTTTAACTCTAGATGAAGAAGCCTGCAACCAATTTTTTTAAATATACTCTACGATTTTGCATGATGATTCTTCTGAAGTGAAACCTTGGCGAACACGGATTTTGGATAAAAACATTCTATCGAAGCTGTGAATATATGTAATGTAGATGTTTTTCCTAATGCTCACCAAATCTTGCTTGTAATGGCTGCGATACCAGCGACATCAACGAATGAATTCGTTCACTTAAAAAGCGCCACAGAAACAGTGATTTCTATCAAAGCGTGACATCAATCGCGGCTGTTATTTCACGCTTTTATTAAAAGTAGCGATTTTCAATCACTGTGACAAAAGAACGGACTATTAAAAATCACTCTATTGATCAAATCGCTGTTACTTTGTATATTAGATAACAGTTGCTACCAGCGATTTTTAAATAACAGCGAAAAAATCACCGGCAGTGAAATTTTGCTCATCTCTACTTACGACCTATACAATATTTTTGGACGAAATTATATATTAGTACGTATATGGACCCTGCAAAGCCATATATAAGATTCGAGGTCGATCAGATGAAGGATACGCATCCATCCCATATAATGAACTTAGGGGGACCCCACTTAAAAACAATTACCCTATCTATGGTTCTAGTGATTATATATGAATACAAATTGGTAGATGTATACACTAAGTCTGTACTAGCATGCATTCCAAATATGGGCTGATTAATTCTACTGCCACACCCACAATTAAACAAACATCATTACTAAGTTCCTATAAAAGATTCACCAACGAAATTTCACAGGTATGTTGCAGGTACTAACATTAAACAAAACACAAAAAATGGGCTTGTTATTTTTACAGCCACGCCCACTATTGACATATTATTATAAATTACGACCTATACAAAATTTTTGGACTAAATTTTACATTAGTGGTTATATTGACACTACAAAGCCATACACAAGAAATGGGGTCGATATAATCAATTCAAGGTACCATACCGAACAGTACCGTATATATCCTAATGATGATTTATGAAGGAAACATCCCCATTGTGGAACTCGCACGCACCAGAAAAGGTAAAGGGTATTTCGAAGTCGATTTAACCTGACTTCAGACTTCTGCTCTCGTTTAAAATGACCATATCTTCAGTCCAATTGATGGAATACGCCATTTGGTAGTTATGTAGATGTGACTCCTACTAAACATTCTGAAAAATGTGGGCGGTATGTATTAGCTGCCTCGCCCACTATAATCAAATATTCTTAACTTAAGACCTATTACAGATTTGTTGATGAAATTTTATTAGAAGCAACATGTAGACATTATAAACCTAAATGTAAGAAATGAGGATGATCATATATATATATATATATATATATATATATATATATATATATATATATATATATATATATATATATATATATATATATATATATATATATATATATATATATATATATATATATATATATATATATATATATATATATATATATATATATATATATATATATATATATATATATATATATATATATATATATATATATATATATATATATATATATATATATATATATATATATATATATATATATATATATATATATATATATATATATATATATATATATATATATATATATATATATATATATATATATATATATATATATATATATATATATATATATATATATATATATATATATATATATATATATATATATATATATATATATATATATATATATATATATATATATATATATATATATATATATATATATATATATATATATATATATATATATATATATATATATATATATATATATATATATATATATATATATATATATATATATATATATATATATATATATATATATATATATATATATATATATATATATATATATATATATATATATATATATATATATATATATATATATATATATATATATATATATATATATATATATATATATATATATATATATATATATATATATATATATATATATATATATATATATATATATATATATATATATATATATATATATATATATATATATATATATATATATATATATATATATATATATATATATATATATATATATATATATATATATATATATATATATATATATATATATATATATATATATATATATATATATATATATATATATATATATATATATATATATATATATATATATATATATATATATATATATATATATATATATATATATATATATATATATATATATATATATATATATATATATATATATATATATACACGAGGGCGGATTGAAGCTACGTAGCGCTAGATGGCAGCACAAACACAACAACTTTTTTTTTTTAGAAATTGCGATCTGTCAAACATCAGCTGTTAAAATTTTACCCAAATTCATCGATTAGTTTATTTGTTGTAGTCGTTTGAAGTAAGCAACTTTTGTGTTTCTTGAAAAATACAAAAAAGCGAATTTCGTGCAGTGATTAAACACTATTATTTGAAAGGGAAAACGGCGATAGAGACAAAAGAAAAGCTCGATAAAATATTGGATTGCTGAATTTAAACGCGGCCGAACAAGCACTGTAACAATACCATCAACAGGAAGGCCAAAAGAGGTGGTTACTGAAGAAAATATCAAGAAAATCCTCGATATCGTTATGAATGATCGCCGAGTCAAGTTGCGTGAGAGTGTTGAAATGGTAAACATATCATATGAGAGTGTGTTTCAACATTTTGCATGAACATTTGCATATGAAAAAGCTATCGGCAAGATGGGTGCCGCGTTTGCTCAGTGTCGAACAAAAACGAGTTCGACAGACCACTTCACAGCGGTGTTTGGACATGATAAAGCGTAATCCTGTTGATTTTTTGCGTCGATTAATAACTGTTGCTGAAACGTGGGTCCACCACTACACACCTGAAACCAAAAATCAATCGAAACAATGGGTGGAAGCTGATGGAAGTGCTCCGAAGAAGGCGAAGGCAGTGAAATCGGCTGGCAAGGTTATGGCCACTGTATTTTGGGATGCACACGGAATATTGCTCATCGATTATCTTGAAAAAGGATCCACAATCACAGGAAAGTATTATCGTGCATTATTGGATTAATTGATTGATGCAATCACGGAAAAACGACCACATTTAAAGAAGAAAAAAATGCTCTTTCTTCAAGACAACGCACGGTTCACACACATATATATATATATATAAATATATATATATATATATATATATATATATATATATATATATATATATATATATATATATATATATATATATATATATATATATATATATATATATATATATATATATATATATATATATATATATATATATATATATATATATATATATATATATATATATATATATATATATATATATATATATATATATATATATATATATATATATATATATATATATATATATATATATATATATATATATATATATATATATATATATATATATATATATATATATATATATATATATATATATATATATATATATATATATATATATATATATATATATATATATATATATATATATATATATATGCGGGAGTCAAATATTGACTTACAGTTGATGAAGTTCCCGCTTCTGTTTTCAACTTGTACCAGAGCTGTTGCTTAGAATACATATGAACCCTTCATTTATGTTGTTAATGAAGTATTAGTCAGAGAAGTTGTTGATAAAATCAAAGTATTTTTTAAGTTCCACATCTTTTGTGTGTTCCCCATTTTTGATTCATGGATCATTTGGGTGTATAAGTCGTGAAATGTCTGCTATTCAGTGTATGATACGGTAAATTTGGGAATTTCAACTTTTGGCAATGTGACTCCTTGCTTGCTTCTCTGAGTACTTGATGTATACTGATAGTTATCTAAGTAAAGAATTATTCTGATTGTAATTACAAATTGCCCAATATTTATATTAAATTATTACATATACATATATAAATATTAGGGAAATTTTAATTACAATTTAAATAATTCTTTACTTCGAATAAGTATGGACGAGGAGGAGGAAGAGTCCATTGCACACCTGTTGTGCACGTGTCCAGCGCTGTCCAGAAGGAGGCGCACTTTCCTAGGCGACAACTTTCTGGACTCTTTGGGAGATATCTGAAAAAAAAAGATTAGATCCATCAATTGCTTCATTAAAAGCTTCAAGTGGCTGGACCTTTGAAAGGGATGGGACCTGATGTCTCATGCGGTATCACAAAGGGTCAATGTTGGCCTAAGTGCGACCGTCGGGCGGCCACCTTACCTACCTACCTTACGAATAAACAAGTTGGATTTCCCCCCACCAGTGGTAAAAGATCCAACTTATGCCATGGCATAAATTCTCTGCTTTTTATTTAAAGTAAGCTCTAAAAGAAGTGTATTTTACATGGTGACCCAAATAAGTGATACACAAGCGATCACTGCATTCACAAAGAATCCCATACCAGTGGTAAGACTATTGTGCTATCAGGTGCCTGAGCTAGGCCATAACATAGCTCAGTAAGCAGGAATTTTATTTTACGGTGACTAAGCAGCGGTGACTCATAATCGGCTCTAAAACACTTTATAGTGTTAACTTTCTTTTCTTCCTTTAATTTTTTATAAATCAATTATTATTTGTAAAAACACTTTCTTGACAGCTAATTATACCTTTTACCTTTAAAAATGGTAAAAACGGTATATTAAGTTTGTGCGGTGGAGAGGGTTTTCAACTATAAGAAGGGGACGTGGTAAGTATGCACATATATACAAATATGATCAAAAACACTTTTTGAACAATTTTCAGTCTCCGACTAATACTCGTGGCGAGCAGACACAAGTGTATACTCCGGTTTCTTTCTGAGTTTTTTCTCAAGTTTTTGCATACCGTTCGCGGTTTCACTTCACATTATCTTTACTACGGTTCGTACTTGTATTTTTACACAATAAATACTTTCCATCAAGTGAATAGTGTACAACTCCATAAAGTAGATCATAGCCCCCGGGCCCCCCTCCGTCGAAGGCAACCGTTTCGCTTTACTTGCGGACGGCCCTGAGACAAAAAAAAAGAAACGGCACAACCTTAGTTCCTCCATCACCTTCCCCGATCTCCCAAAAACCATCCAGGCTAATCCCAAATTCATTGTTGTAGCTTCTGCTGATGAAAAAACTCCGTTGTCAAACTTCTCCTGTTTCTCAGTGCAAAAATCTCTTCAGCTCATTAGCAAAGACATCACCTCCATCTCAGAGCTTCGTGACGGCACATTGCTGCTTCTAGTCAAAAACCAAACGATAGCCGAGAAATTTTTATCAGCTAAAACACTACATGGACTATGCCCAATTAAATGCACATTGCACAACTCCCTAAATTATACAAAGGGTACAGTATATGCGCCCTATTTAAATACTGTGTCAGACGAAGAAATCGTTCGTGAACTAAGTTCCCAAGGAGTCGCTTCCATCCACAAATTCCTAAAAATCACGGAAGGTAAAACACACCCAAGCGGAGTTATACTCTTAACGTTTGATTTATATCACCTTCCTGACAAAATTGATATTTCCTGGCATACAGTAAAGATAAGGGAGTACATTCCCAGTCCAATGCGTTGCAAATCGTGTCAGAAGCTGGGACATACAGCTAAACGCTGCAAAGGAACCCCTGCTTGTGCGAACTGTGCCCTCCCACCACATACTCCCATTAATTGCTCCCGCACTTTCTGTGCTAACTGTGCAGAAGATCACCCTTCTTCTTCCAGAAACTGTAAAAGGTTCATCCAAGAAAAAGAAATTCTGCACATAAAAACAAAAAACAAATGCACAATACGGGAAGCCAGGCAAATTCATAGAAACCAAACACCTTTAAATCCCTCTGTACATAGCTATGCTTCCGTACTTTCCTCTTCTAACATAAAACACACTACTCCAAAAAATCAAACAGAAACAAAACTAAACGAAAACAATGAAACCACAAACCATACAACAAATAAAGTAAAAATTACTCCCACAACAGAACTAACCGCTACTAGTAAAAAAACAACTACTTCAACCAACTTCTCTCTCGAATCCAACAACAGCAATAAACAAACCAGTTTTAGTAGTTTCTTAACACACAAAGAAACAAAAAATGACAACGCTTCAAACACCTCTACTTCCAACACTTCATCTCTTATTAAAAAACCATCTCTTAACCATTTTACCAATTCTTCTCTTGAATCCAAAAACAATAATACACTACCCATTTTTAATTCTCTTCGAAATATAGATAATTATTCATCCAAAACAACACACAAAACTCTTCTTTCGTCTGACGAAGAAGAATAATAAAATAAACAACGCATTTTTTGCTTTTTTATTTCTCCATTTGGTACTCAATAAATGAACCTTAAACTCTTACAGTGGAACATAAAAGGACTCGTAAACAACTACCACGAATTACAATTGTTAATAAAAGACTTTAACCCGGACATAATTGCGCTACAAGAAACACACATCCCGTTTTCAACAAATAATACAATAGTACCAAAACAATATGTAGGGTACTTTCATAACTTGACAACCAACACTACTTCTAAACAAGGCGTAGGTTTCCTCATAAAAAAACACATCCCTCACAAACTGGTTTCAGTTAATTCTCTTCTAGCAACACACATAATCGAAATCAATATTGGCATAATTTTCAATATAATCAATATGTATATCCCCCCATGTCAAAACTTCACTTCGCAAAATTTACATTCTATTACACGCTCCATAAATACACCCTACATTATAGTAGGTGACTTTAATTCATGGAGTCCGCTATGGGGATCAAGAATTTCCAACCAACGAGGAAGAATCTTGGAGGATCTTATTTTATGTGAAAGTTTAATAGTCTTAAATGATGAGTCGCCTACGCATTTTTCTACTCATAAAACCTTTTCACACATAGATCTCAGCATATGCTCCTCACAAATTGCTCCTAAATGTTCTTGGAAAATTTCTGAATATTTGCACGGAAGCGATCATTTCCCGATCTTCATAGAAATAAATTCTAAATTCAATATAGAAAAAAGTAAAATAAAACCAAAATTTAAAATAGACCTAGCCGACTGGACTCTTTTTAACTCAATTTGTGAGAAACAGTTTCCAACCTGCGTTCAATCCAGTAATGTGAACAAAGATGCTGCAAAAATACAAAAAATCATCCGTAGTGCCGCAAAAGTAGCTATACCCCAGTCTAAAGGAAATGTAGTTAAAGCTACTTTTCCTTGGTGGAGTACCCACTTATCCAACCTGCGAGAGGAAAAACAAAATTCATGGTACAGATATAAGAGACATATAAGTGTACCTAATCTGATCTTATACAGGAAAGCCAATGCTGTTTTCAGAAAAGCAATCAAAAACTCCAAAGCAGATTGTCTCGAAAAACTCACGGAAAATATAAACCCGCAAACCAGCCCCAAAAAAATCTGGTCCAACATTAGGGGCCTTGTAGGAGGCAAGCAACTTGAAAAAATAAAAACAATAAAAAATGGTGCGAAACTATTATCCAAATCCACAGACATAGCTAATTTCTTTGCCACATCATGGTCTAACCTCTCGCAGAACCATAACTTTCACCCACACTTTAGAATTGAAAAAAACACAGCACTTCAAACCCAATATAAACCCAAAAAATTATCTACCTCAGCCAAACAAATAGAATCAAATATAACCATAGTAGAATTCGAGTCCGCCCTATCCAATGCTAAGAGCAAAACTCCTGGTTTTGACCGTATATCGTACCAAATGTTGAAACACTTACCCAAACACGCAAAAATTACAATCATAAATTTATACAATAACATCCTTGAACAAGGCATTTACCCCCAAAATTAGCGAACAGCTGAGGTTGTTCCCATCCCAAAACCCAATAAAAGCAAGTATGAGTTTAATGGTTTCAGACCTATATCCCTATTACCTTGCACCGGAAAAATACTCGAGAGAATAATAGCTAAAAGAATAATGTGGTTTATATCAAAAAACAATTTAACGAGTCATAACCAAGTAGCTTTCAAGCGAAAACAAAGCACAATTGATGCACTGCTTCACTTTGAACATTACGTTACAACTTCACTTTCCACCAAAAACCATGTTACCGTTTTAGCTACTGATTTTCATAGAGCCTTTGACCGCATAGGAATACATGTTGTCCTTCAACAACTGGCGACCTGGGGTATAGGAAAGAAAATTTTTAATATAGTCAGAGCTTTCTTATCAAACCGAAAAATAAGAGTTAGAGTTAATACAGAACTATCAAATACATACCCCCTCGTCAATGGCATACCGCAGGGTTCCCCCCTATCGGTTGTTCTATTTATTATTGCATTCGACCAATTCAGTAAATTAGTCCATGGATACAAAAATATCCAACACACAATTTACGCAGACGACGCCATTATATTTTCTAAAACAAAAGATCTCGATACTATCAAATCTACTTTCACAAAAATACTTAATGAAATTACAAATTGGGGCAACTTCTCTGGCGCCAAACTATCTGTTAGTAAATGTAAAATACTACATATATGTAAGAAAACCAAATGTAATTGTTTTAGCCTTAAATATGATAATGTAAATATTGAACTTGTAAAACATCTGAGAATTCTTGGTGTTATTTTTGATAATAAGTTTAACTTTAAGGAGCATTGTTTACAGTTAAGAAAAAGTCTAGCTACCCGCCTCAACATTATTAAATACCTAACATCCAAACACAGTTTAATACACATTTCAACATTAATTAACATCACCAGAGCTCTCATACTTTCAAAAATAGATTACGCATTGCCAATTTATGGATGGTGTTCTCAAAAAAACCTAAAATCTTTGGAAGCCCCTTACAACACAGCTGTTCGCAGGAGCATCAGCGCCTTTCCAACGTCACCTTTAAAAAATATATTCGCTGAAGCTGGGCTACCATCTATTCAACAGCAATTATCGATGTCAACATCAAAACTCATCCCTAAACTCTTCATTACTAACAACAGAGTACTGCACAAAGACATAATGGAGGTTGTCAAGCACAAACGGCAATATAAAATTAAATCCATAATTCGTAGATGTGTCCAACTCTCCAAAAACCTTGACTGGGATATAAAAGTCTGTCAAACTAAGCGACAAAGTGAACCACCTTGGAATATAGAAGATAGCTCCTTTGCATTGAATTTATTCCAATATCCAAAAACAGTCACCGATCCCAAAGTTCATAGACAACTTTTTACAGAAACGGGAAGTGCATATATAAACAAACGGATAGACGGATCAAAAGAAACTCTTGTCACATCATTTGCTGTAGTCCCCCACAGCGGAAATTTAATTACGTCAGGATGTCTTCCTCCATTTAGCTCTGTATTTACTGCCGAAGCTTTTGCTGTTAAATGTGCCATCGACTTTGCTCACAAAAATAAAGGAAACTTCCTCATATGTACAGACAGCAAATCGACTATTGAAGCCATTCAAAGCTTCAATAATGATAGCAGCAGGACCATAAACAATATCCGTAACTCGTGTATTAAATATTCCAAGAAAATAAAAATTATGTGGGTCCCAGGACATTCGGGGATACCAGGTAACGAACTTGCAGATATAGCTGCTGCAGAGTCAATTACGGCTCCAAACTACGTCTTCCAAGTCACAGAAACTAAAGACCTACTGCGACATATAGTATCTCTCCATGTTGCCACGAACTATTGCACTTGGAAAAAATATAAACACTTTTACACCACCTTCAACACAGATGGAATGAAACCATATTATCCTGTAACTTGCTCTCGCCAACAAACAAAAAACTTTGTACGACTCCGCATCGGACACACCAAATGCTCAAACGAGCATTTGCTACGTGGGGAACCGTTACCTAACTGTCAATTCTGTGGGGAATCAATATCCTCGTTACACCTGCTAAATAACTGCCTCAACTTCCAAAAAACCCGTAAAAATATATTCCATAACCAGATTCCAAGTGATTCTCTAAAAGATACATCAAAGAATAACATAACAAAGATCAATAAATTCTTAAAAGAATGCCACATCCAAAATTATATTTAAATACCTAAATAAGTAAATATGTAAAATAATATATTAAAATCGAGTTGAAGGCCCTGGTATCTATGACTCTTCTTCTTAAATTAGTTATAATAATTTATTATTGTGATTAATCCTTTTAAATTAAAATTGAACAATTTTGTCGTCCGTCTGTGCCCACCTTTTTCTATACCGTTAGAGCTATCTTAATGAAATTTTGAAAAAATATAGTCTGGACATAGAGAGATTAGTATATGGTGCGATTTGGACAAAGACCATGCCTACCTCCCATATATGGCACTTTTTTCACCCTTTTTAAAATGGCTATAACTTCGGACCTATTTATGGAATAGAGACGTTATTTGGTAGTTAGGTAGATGTGGGTCCTACTAAAAATTCTGCAAAGTGTGGGTGGGTTCCATTAACTGCCCCGTCCACTATTAACAAACATTCATAACTTAAGATCTATTAGACATTTATGGAGAAGTAACATGAGGACATTATAAAGATAACTGCAAGAAATAAGCTTGATCAGAGAAGGGACACGCCACGCCCATCTAAAGAATTTTCGGCTCTCAAATTAAAATTAGCCTGCCTATGCTATGATGGAAGGTCCATAATAGTGTGTATGTGCAATATGCGAATCATACTACTACTACCACGCCACACATACAATTAACCAAAAATCATTACTAGTTTCCTCTTAAAGACTTATCAACGAAATTTCACAGGAAGTTGTGGGTATTAAGATTAAATCTCACACAAAAAATGGGGGCGTATAGATATATAAATATATATAGTTAAATATATATATATATATATATATATATATATATATATATATATATATATATATACATATATATATATATATATATATATATATATATATATATATATATATATATTTAACTATATATATTTATATATATAACTATATATATTTATATATCTATACGCCCCCATTTTTTGTGTGAGATTTAATCTTAATAAAATTTATAAAATTAAATATATATATATATATATATATATATATATATATATATATATATATATATATATATATATATATATATATATATATATATATATATATATATATATATATATATATATATATATATATTAGGGTGGTTTTAAAAAATCGATGTCGGATTTTTTTTTGGGGCACCCCCATAAAATGTTTCATTTTGTTAGATTTTAAGATTGCCAAAGTTTGAGCACGATTGAAAGATGTTAACACGTGCCACTAGGGCCTCAAAGTTTTTCTCGATTTTTTGGCAGTTTGGCGACTTCGGCGACCCATATCTCTGGAATGGTTTAATATATTTGCCCGTGTCATACATCAAATTAAAGGCCATACTGTTTTTAACATTTTGTATTCTACACAATAAATACGCAACTAGTACTGAAACCGAAAAAATAGAGCCAATGTCCCTAAAAACGTGACTAGGTACCATTGAGATCGAAGATGCGTTATTTGTATTATTATTGCTTATTATGGACAAATACTTGTACTTTGGAATCCCATTTCATTTCAATATGTTTGCTATGGAATACCCTTAATTTTAGACCCACAACAATGTTTTTTTTTTATGTCAGGTATGTATCTATTTTTACCTCATACCCCAAGCAGGTAAAACCAAACTAGTTTAAAAATGTATTGGGTTACCCTACTACCTATTGTTATATTTTAAGTAGAAGTCCAGGGGTTCAGAGTCTGTTATTAAAAAAAGAAAAGGATAGCTAGGTGGTTCTTGCTTTTATGATTTTGTTTCTTGGTCAGTTGAAAAGTATTCGCTGAACAGTGAAAGTCGTATTTTCTTCTGCGTTCGTGTGATCGAGTTTAAAAAAACCCACTAAATATTAACTACAAAAGACATTTTTATTTTAATTAGGTCGGTACCTACTAACACGTACTCTTTGTTTTAGTTAGTGTCATTCTGTGTCATTTATTCTTTCTTCTAGTGAACATTTTTATTTCTCGTAAAAGTGATGGCTTCTACACATCTGGCGTGAGAAGTAGAGGTAGAGACAAAATTTTTCTAATTGACTATCCAGCTCCTCAGATAACTGGATGTAAGCTGCCCTCCAATCGACAAGTTCTAGCTACTATGTTCTACAATTTGCGTACTGTGAAGTTAAATGTGAGAGGCTCTGCCACAACTACTGTTGACGAGGTTTTCGTTTTTTGGACAAAAGCTCGAATTCCTTCAAAACAAAACAAAAATGTCATAGTAAAGCTGGAAAAACTGTACGATGATTGGAGAAAAATGCAAAAGTACAAGGATAGAAAAACGGAAAGTGCAAGAAATGCTGTAAAAGAGTTTACTCTAAAGTTGGATGATCTCTTTGATATTGCCCACCAAGATGCCCTGACGATAATGACTTCAGAAGAAGCCAAGGAGTTTCTGTTGAAACAAAGACAGAAAGGAAGACCAGGCTCCATGCTCGGAGTTGACCTGAAGTTGGCTCATGCTGAAGAAAGACTACTACAGAAACAACGGAAGGTCTTGGACAAACAACTTGAAGATGGAAATTTGGGTAAGTATTTAAAAAAAAAAATATATATATATATATATTTTCCTTGTAGCGAAGCTTTATAAGATGTAGATCACTAGCTGAAATTTCCATCAATATTAACTTTATACTTATTGTCTCATCTCATTGTTCACAGAGACGGTGGAGCTCACGGACGACGAGACAACAGAAGAGTCAGAAGGACGTGAAACGCCGTATGTAGAGCTCGAGATGAACGTAGAATCTGAAGGACCATCTGCCCCCAAGCGTGGCATCAAAGAGGTCCTAACCATGAAATTGTCATTGTTGCTGGACCGCTCTAAGGTGTCCGATAGGAACGCTACTCGTATCATTTTGGCTACAGTAGAAGCTCTCGGAGAGGATCCCAAAGAATATAAGATCTCCACAAGCGTTATCCGTGAACAGCGGAGAATAAACCGTGAAAAATACACGGAACAATTTCAAGACAGACTTAAGATACCCCAAAACGAGGCTGTTTGCGTGCACTGGGATGGAAAACTACTACCAGGTATCCTCAAAACAGAGCAGAAAGAACGGGTTGCTGTTCGGGTATCACATGGGACTAAAGAACAACTCCTGGGCGTTCCTGAAACTGACAGTAGCTCAGGGGAGGAACAAGCCCTAGCAGTGTACGAATGTCTAGAGGAATGGGGTCTCGCCAGCTCGGTCGTGGCTATGTGCTTCGACACAACAGCATCAAATACTGGGAGAATCAAAGGAGCGTGCAATATCCTGGAGCAGATGTTAGGTCGAGAGCTCCTGTACCTAGCGTGCCGACACCATGTTTTAGAAGTCTTGTTGAGAGGGGTTTTTGACAGCAAGTTTGGAAGCACATCGGGAATTCAACCAGACATATTCAAGAGATTTCAAAAAGAATGGTCGGCGATTGATAAACCAAGTTCGATGTAGGCGAGAATGTTTTGAAACTACTGCCCAAAGAAGAAGTAGAGAATATCAAAGAAGAACTGCGAAGAAAACTAATGGAATGCCAGCCAAAAGACGACTACAAAGAGCTGTTACAGTTGGCATTGATATATCTTGCAGTTGGCATTGATATATCCAATTACTTACAAAGGACGAGCAACAAAAACAATACGTTCTCCAAGCAGTCAGCAGATGCCGTCAGCTGTATCCAGATAGCTCCAAAACCACATTTTGTCAGTCCCTTGAATAAATTTAAATAAGAATAAAATGAAAAAGACATTTATTATACTTGATTTTTTAAATACATAATTGTTTTCATTCCAAAAATTGATAATATAGGAAGGAAAATGGGTTTTTTCACAATAGGTTCTATCTTCGCTCTAAGGGGTACCTAGTCACGTTTTTAGGGCATTGGATTCATTATCTCGAATTCAGTACTACTTACGTATTTTTTTATTGCATATAAAATATTATAAACAGTATCGCCTTCAATTTGATGTATGACACGGGCAAATATATTAAACCGTTCTAGAGATATGGGTCGGCAAAGTCGCCAAACTGCCAAAAAATCGAGATTTTCAAAACTTTGAGGCCCCAGTGGCACCTGTTAACATCTTTCAATCGTGCTTAAACTTTGGCAATCCTAAATTCTGACAGAAAGTAACATTTTAGGGGGGTGCCCCCAAAAAATTTCTGAAATTTTTTTTTTACCCTATGAGATAAAACCATATATATACAGTCGAAACTCTTTATAACGAATTCCAAGGGACTGGCTATTTACTTCGCTATAAAGAAAATTCGCTATATAGAAAAGATGAACAATTTTGTTCCTTTTAACATTTTTTATTTGTAGTAGTCAGTTATTTTGGTTTGAAGTACATTTTTCCACTTTTCTTCTTCAATATAGTTTTCTAGTACATTTAGAGAAGCAGTATTTGGTACGTTGGTTGTAATTTCCAAATAGGTA
Source organism: Clusia tigrina (assembly GCA_920105625.2). Taxonomy (NCBI): domain Eukaryota; kingdom Metazoa; phylum Arthropoda; class Insecta; order Diptera; family Clusiidae; genus Clusia; species Clusia tigrina. The sequence goes on along the minus strand of OV050030.1, from coordinate 84,399,531 downwards.
CGGAAACCTTCAACTGATGAAGAAAGTTGTCCATATGTGGGTAACGGTTTCGCAATATCGGCAGATTCTTCTTCGTATTCATCTGAATCTGTTAAAAGAGAAATAATAATGTACATCAGAAAATTATTAGCCACGGATTTTCTTTATTATTGTTTCTTTACCTGAGATAGCTGGTGCTCCAAAACTTTCTTGAACACTTTCGAGGATATCTTCGTCGGAAGGGTTGTCTGTGGCAATGACATCACAGTCAACATTGATGTAGTCTTTAAATGTTGCATTAATATTAGCAACTGTTTTAAATGAAGACTCTAAGAAGGCGAAGTGGGATAGTGGTACATAGTCTTCTTCGTGCCAAGGCAAACTGTTGTTCGTTGTGGTGCCAACTTTTACAAATCCTGCTTTTCTAAAACAGTTTGCAATTGTCTCGGATTTTACATTGACATTCCACACTTTGCTTAAGTTTCGTATGGCCTCCAGCAAATTTATGGGCGTGGGAGGTTCTTTCTCCTCCATTTGTAACAAAATGTTTGTCAAAATGCGCTTTCTGTAATGTGTTTTAATGTTACAAATTATGCCCTGATCCATTGGCTGAAGTAACGAAGTCATGTTGGGTGGGAAATAAGCAATTTCTATATGTTTCAATTGGTCCTTTACATCCCTAGGGTGCGCAGCGCAGTTGTCAACAAAAAGCAAAACATTTCTTTGTTGAGAAGCAAACTTTCGGTCCAATTTCAAGAGCCATTTCAAGAAAATCTTGCTTGTCATCCATGCTTTCGTATTAAATTCATAATCCACGTCTAGAGATTTGATTCCTTTGAAGCATCTCGGATTCTTGGCCTTTCCTATCATAAGCAATTTAACTTTCTCCGATCCGGTCATATTGCATGCCACCATAACAGTAATCCTCTCTTTGCTGTTTCCGCCCCCAAAGCACTTCACATTTTTAAACGCCATCGTTTTATTAGGTAAGCACTTAAAAAACAAACCCGTCTCATCGGCGTTAAAGATGTCGTTTTCGTCATATTTTTCTAACAATTTTGGCAAGACATTCGTCACCCATTCATCTCGAGTTTGGATGTTGGCGGCAGCACTTTCACCACACAATGTTTTTTCAACAATGCCGTGACGATTTTTAAATTTTTCAAGCCAGCCTACACTTGCTTCAAATTCTCCGTGACCCAATGCTTCAGCGAATATTTTTGCTTTTTCTCTCAGTATTGGTCCAGACAGAGGAAGATTCCTACCACGTGCGGCGAATACCCATTTCAGCATTGCTTCGTCAATATCCTCAAAGGTACAAGTTCGAAGCTTCTTGCGTTTAATACTGGATGCATTATCTGTGACACTGGTTAAAAGCTTATCCTTGTTTTTTAAAATCGTAGATAAGCTACTGGAAGGGATTCCAAATTGCTTAGCAATGTCTTTTTTTGAAGCTTTTCCCTTTTCAACTTCTTTTATGATCAATAGCTTTTTTTCCACAGTAATACTTATGCGCGGAGTCATTTTACAACTTACTATGTATCGCGATATGCAAAGGCAAACTGATAGCGACTGCAAGAAATGTGAGAGATGGTAATGATTCCAGTTGTCACTTGCATAGTTCGGTGGTTCCCCAAATTACACACAGAGCACACAGAGCAACAATAACAACACCAATAACACACAACAAAGCGACGTCGATTCCTTTTTTGTGTGCGTGCATTTGGTTTTGCCTACCACTGATGTAAATACATAATAACGAAAAATTATTTGAATAAATTCGTTATATGGAGATTGAAAACGCTTCAATATTGAAGTTACGGTCGCAAAAATGCTTCGTTATAAGGAAATATTTGCTATAGGGAAATTCGTTATATGGAGATTATAATACACTCAAAGTAGACCCAAAACACAGTGTTCTTATAATTGCTTCGCAATAAAGAAAACTTCGTTATATAGGAGTTCGTTATAGAGAGTTTCGACTGTATATATATATATATATATATATATATATATATATATATATATATATATATATATATATATATATATATATATATATATATATATATATATATATATATATATATATATATATATATATATATATATATATATATATATATATATATATATATATATATATATATATATATATATATATATATATATATATATATATATATATATATATATATATATATATATATATATATATATATATATATATTATATATATATATATATATATATATATCGGATTTTTTACTTTGTCAAAACACTTTCTTGGCTGAGATTTTTCATCGTAAGTCTCCGGAGCATGCAAAGCAGTTTCATCCTAGTAATAAATGGATGTGGCTCTTTATTAAGCAATATCAGCTGAGGACACTAAATTGTAGGGCGAAAAATTTTCTGACGACGATAGCGGTTTAAGAGCTTTTGGTAAACAAGTTTTGAAAATTAAAGACTTTGATAAAGAAGTTTTGAAATTGTATGTATTTTAAATTTTCATTCCAGACGAATAAAATTTGCAAAAGGACAGAAATACAGTATTAAATAATTAGAAATTTTGCTCTTCCGCGTTATTTACGCTAATGGTTATGAATACAAGAATCTTCGCAAAACGTGGATGACAACAATTGTACTTCAAAATTGGTTTGTGAAAAGCTTCCCACATCATCCAAATTTATATGTGGATACGTGTCACATATTTGTAATAAGTTAACCTATTTTAATGAAAGGTTTCAAAATTGATGAGCCAAAACAGTATCTCAAAAGGCCTGCGCGTATTAAAAAATGTCAGGTTCTGCCCAAGGAATTGAACGATCCAAATTTAGCATTCTCTTTCTGCAGTTAGACATCACTTGTGGAGTCTTTTAGAACTTCCTATGCCGTACAAATATACTCATACTGAATCATTTGTTTTTATGGTGTTATCAAAGAGATTAATTAAAACATGTTCGCCAATATATCATTGAAGCTTGGGATTCAACTGAATCCGAATTGAATGATAATGATTGGAAATCTATGTTCCAATATCCTGAAACAGTGAAATTCAAAAAAAGAAAAAACTACTGAGGAATAAGCAAAACGAAGATAACATAAAAGCAATTAAATATACTAACTAAAATGCGACCCTTGAGTTCAAAATGAAACACTGATAAAACTTCAAATGGCTCTAACTTTTATACGTTTCGTAATACACCTAACAAAGTTTGCAACATTCAAATGCTATCACTTTTTATTGGAGCGTCATAAAACCTTGAAATTTTGTGACAATAACTCCCGCTAAAAATTCACATATAATTAATGTAAATTGGTTTTTAATTATTTTCTCAAGTATTTTTTATAAATTTGTTATTAAATCTCATAGAAATGCCGAAAACTAAGTAGTCAAGGGCCAAGAAACTGAAAAGGATTGCTGCAGATTATCCAGATTTCAAAACCTCTGCGCTGTTTTCTTAAATATGCAATAGACGGTTCTGCGGATAAGATATATTTTGTAAAACAGCATGTTAAGACTGGAAAGCATTTGGAGTTAAAGGAATAAACAAATAAAACAAAAAGGGAGCAATCTCAAATAGTTTGCAAAGAATGCAAATAAACATCAGACCAAACATTTTCAACTGACTTCTGTGAAAGTTTTACCGCAGGTGATATCCTTTATATCTTAGAAATAAGAAAATTAAGGAAGTTATCGAATCGAAATACTTTATTACAGCACTTTGGAGATAATAAAAAAAACAGTCAAAGATTAAGAGGTGTGAGCTTCTATTGATGAGACAACAGATTCGACAGACAGGTATACAGTTAAGTTATCATAAACGTTCTAAGCACGGAGGCAGAATTTGCGAAACACAATTCGTTTTAAACACTATTGTCCTAGATAAAGTTAATTCCAGCTAAATCGCGCGCTAGTTCAATGCCTCGATACAACTGTTAGGACAAGATTCACAAAGAGTCGATTGTACTTTTCGTAAATGATGCCGATACTTGTACGGTAAAATACGGTGAAATAATTGAATATTTTTATCCAAAAGTAGCATATGTTAAATTCGTGATTTGCATAGAAATTGTGAACAATTCCGTGCCACTTTATCCAAATGTGCATCAGTTAATTTCTAACATAAAAACTTTTCTTGAAAGCGCTGTATAGAGTTCAAATATTTATAAACTTCAAACCTCATCTTGAGCTCCCACCTAACCAATCATAACTAGATCGGGTACATGACTTGTAACTGCTAGTTACTATGCAAACATTTTTTAAAAATTTCGTGAATTTTAGATAATTTGGACGAAAAAGATTCAAATTTCATTAAGAATAAAACAAGACTCAGGAATACACAAACCACTTGCAAAATGCTACTAAAAACATAATACCTGAAGTAGTCAAATGTTAGATGGCTACGAGAACCGTGCAGGTCTCTATCGCAAATCTACCTAAAATCGCTCCAAACAGGTCCATAGAACTGACGTTACTAAACAAACTGTTTATCGGAATATTAGTAGGCATCGTAACGGAACACTGCCTTAGTGGAACACATGCGTACAAACTCTTTCTCCCGCAGAATGACTTCTGCGCTCACAAAGAGACTTTGGCATCACATGGAAAGTTACTTCTTCAGCCACCTCTTGAAGCTGCAAGAGGCATCAATACGAATTGTATTACCATTTGGCCAGTGCCAGTAAATGATTTTCTGACGCGGGAAGTTGAGTACGACAGAGCTCCTCGTGTTAACATAATGGGCCTAATTCCTAAGAGATGTCCCTCTGGACAACCACATTTACCTAACCTAATCTAAATTTAAAAGTAATTGCGGAATATTTTAAGGATGAAAGCTCATCCGATACAGATAAACATATCTGTAGATGCTGAATCGCAACATCTCTATGAATATTTAGGAAAGTAATTTGTAATTTATTGTAAGGCAATTAAGCCTTAAAATAAAAACTGTATAAAAAATTCTATCGTTTTTGCTAGTAGTAATAAATAAAAAACAACAATAATCCTCGCTATCACGAAAAACATGTTATAAGGAATTGAGCTTGAAAATTTAAATTCGTTATAAGGAGGGGTCACTCTATAATTCAATATGAAGTTAGTGTTGTATTTATCTGAATAATTTTCCATCCCAATACCGTACCTTGCCATATCACGAGACATATGCATCATAATCTCTCCAAATTGATACGCACCAACTGAGAAACCATGAATCACAATTGGTGCATATGATTGATTATTTTCCAAAAAATTTAATGTTTCTGCTGCAATCACCTATATATAAACCAATTCAATGTAATATAATTAAATTTCCTATAAGCAAGATCAGCCAACTCACTTGGGAACCTTTAGTAGGCCACAACAGCTGCCAAGGTGTTAATTGCACTACCACAACATCAAATCCCATTTCCGTATAGATTTCAGCATATTTTCTCAGATGTTTCTGTTTGGCCATTAACCAAGCCATTATTAAGACTAACGGATTTCCGGATGGTTTCTTAAATCTGTGAAAAAAATTTAATTAAAACATTTTTATACATAATTATTTATTATCTTTCATTACTCTAACGTTTTCGGATCCAGTTCGCTCTTAAATTGATCGTTTGTATATAGTGTCATATTTTTCGTTATTTCCCTGTGGCTAATGTAGCGGCAGTTTTTCAATGGCATGGCGTTCTGTAAACGAGTCAATGATTTCTAAAATGGTTAATTATTTAAAAATGTGTGAATATTTTAATAGCAAGAACAATGTCAGGTGTTTTCTTTGTGAAGTACACTACTTAACATACATATTTTACCATGAAATTTAGTGAAGCGTCTAATAGTCATGAAGGGGAGGTTAATATAAAATAAAACAAAATATGATAATTTAAATGATACTTATTACTTAGTTATTTTGGTTCCAACTGTTGATCTTTGACAAGATGTGGAGATGGAGTATATGAAAGTGTGTAGGTTTTGACAATTGATTGGTTGAAATATAGATCTTACACTGAATATGAACAGTGATAATCATTATATTAACCCTCCGACGGTTGAGTCATCCGTTGCCCTTATACGAAGTACAAGGTCCACATTTCTATTTGTATGGAATTTTATATGAAAACGCATTTTTTTACATTTTTTTTTTGTTTTGATTTATTATTATTTACTAATTATACATGTATAATGAATATTAGAAAAAAAAATTTTTTTGTATATATAACATTATTAATTTTTTATGAGTTTTATGTGAAAAAAGCCTAAAAAACTATTGTTGTGTAGATTGTCCCTCGTCCAACATATTTTCTGTGCAGGTGTAGCATCGATGCATAAGTGTTGAATGCTCTGCACAAACTGGATTGTTACAGGAATGGCAAGAGGCGCTTGTTTTCCGCTGCCGTCCGTACTCAGAACGGCATAGGCGACATGACGGTCTGTTCGTTCTAGACGCAAACGACGGTGCAGCTCCTTCTGCCGGTCTTGATAATATCTAAAAAGCATCGAACTCTTTCAAAGTGATTGGTTTCCATTCCTTTGTTTTAGTTGAATTTGCCAAATTCCATGCATATTATGATGTACGCCATGTCTTCGGTGATGAGCGAGCGGAATATGGTAAAGGGATCATATGTGGTTCCTACTGGTCCCGGATTCCTCCTTGTGTAGTCGACCACGTTATGAGCACGAGTACGGGAAGTCGGTGGTGCATTTGGTGCCATCTTTGGAAATGAAGGAATTGTCACTTGTTTGCTGAGCATCAGTTTCTTCCTCTTCATCATCGTCGTCATCACTAATATCTTCATTGATGTCTATATGTAGTTCAGTTTCCGCATCCGAATCATCAACATGAAAATTTGTTTGATATGTGAAATCGTCATCATCCGCACCTTCAAGACCAAATGCAGGAATAGCACCTTCATCGTCATCACTCATCTCCGCACTCATGAAGTCTGCAAATCTATCATCCACTGCAAGTCTTTCATCCTCACTCATTTGCTGGTAGCGTGTACTACGACGTACCACAATTTCAGCAATGTCTAAATTTTCCTCTGCCATTTGTAGTGCATGTGCACTATTGCGCACAAACGTAGTGTAACACAAAATCTACCTACGCAAACTACACATCCAAACCATACCAATACATAAGACACACCCATCCGCTGCACTGCAACAATATGACACTTGACATGTGCAGTGTAATTAGAATCCTGGCGTGCGGTCATTGGTGAATTGGTTTGTTTTACAATTGAGTGGAATTTGAGTTAGACTTAAGCGAAAGGGATTAGAAGTAAACAATTAAATTAATCGAGATTTGTTATCGAGTTTGTAACTCAAATAAAACATATAAAAACCCTGCTCGGGAATTAAACTAATCAGTTTCCAACTGGCAACTCAACACATTGCATTTTTCTTGCAAACAGCCTTTCTTCGGCTTCAGCCTTTCTTCGGCTCAGTTAGAATTTGCTCAATGGCGTCTTGCCGAGCAACGCTCTAATATATAATATATAATATTTATCATATATTTCTCGCACACAATATACGTGCATTACATGGCGATCCTGCCAGTATATGTGCATTACACATTGTATTGTACTTTTATTTCTCTTTATAAAATTGAAAATAAAATTTCGCACTCGATGTTCACTGTTCACTGTCTCAACTTTCACTGATTTGGTTTACGAAACTAGAGCCGCTTTTATACCCTTTTCTACGTCTACCTGTCTTCTAGCTTGTACATCTGCGTCTATGTGAGAGTAAGAGTAGGTAAGAGTATGCGTTAAAAGTAAGGGTAAATTCAAACAACTCAAAAGGGACGGTAACAAAAATTCAAAAAGGGACGGAAAGTTTATTATGTTTCAAGGAAAGGCACAATAAATTAATCCAAAAAGTAACTAAAATTCAAGGAACACGTTTGTGATGTGTTCAAACAATAAAACAAGCTAAAAGACAGTGCATTTATTAACGATTTCTTGAAATTTCAGTGCAAGGATTTTCAGCGGACCTTTTCACACGTTCCCGTACTAAACACATTTAAATCTCAATAGAAACTAAACTATTGGTCGGATCGCTTTGAAATTTTTTAAACGATTCTAGATAAAATTTCCTTGGAATACATGTGGGGGTCGGATATACTTCCCATGGACCATCAAGGAGTAATTTCAGTTTGAAAATGAAAAAGGGACCCCAGGGACCTTCTCACCCGCCGGCGGATTACAGAAAAACTAACTGTCCGTTTTTTTAAAATTAGCGTAATCTTAAAGCATTTGTGCTGCAGATTTGTATAATTTGTTCATAATCAAATCGTGAAAATAAAAAATAAATGTATATAACACATATATATATATATATATATATACATATATATATATATATATATATATATATATATATATATATATATATATATACGAGGTGTGATAAAAAAATAACCGTTATTTTCAAATTTCGTGAGTTACGTATGTTCGATGTTCGCATTTTTTTCTGTTATGTTGGTACACATGTCTGTTATATATGTTGGCAATACCAACCATTTTGGATTGTCAGTTTGTTTTTGACAGATAAAAAGCTTAGTCGTGTTTTGGTGTGCTCTTCGATTTTGTACTATTCGAAAAAATGGATCAAAGCAACTGTATTCAGTTTGTGTAAAAAATGAAATTAAATGCGCAAGGACATTTGAAATGTTGACTGTGGCTTTGTACATTTACGCACCGGAACAGAAAACAAAAAATGTTGTTTATCAAGCTGCGTTACATTGAAAAAAATGTAGAAAAATCGCAAATAAATGATTTTCAACACAATATAAATTCAAGTTTCTTTCCTTTTCAAAACACAATTTCACGCAGGGCAACGCCTGCGGGGTCAGCTAATATATATATATATATATATATATATATATATATATATATATATATATATATACACAGCCGACGTTTCGTTAAGTTATTTGCAAAAATAGCAAACAGATGGCGTTTTCTAAATTATATGTATAAAAGTAAACACCTATTTATATGAAAAACGTACGATGAGCGTTAATCAGCTGTTGAATCTCAGAAAAGTTGAGCTGCTTATGACATTTTTCATATATCGTATTTGGTCATCATGAACAGGTACCCAGTGTTGCAAATTTGGAGATAGTTACACAAATACATAAAAAATTATATGGGGACGGAAAATTTAAGAAAGTTGAAAAAAAGGTTGTTGACTACAACATTTGCCACGCAAAGTGTGAAGAACTTAAGTTAAATATTGAAGTGAATATATTGAACGCTCTGTGTTGGCATGGCATAAAGAAAAATTAATCAGTTTATTCCCTGCACTTATCGTCATCAGACGTATTTCGACTTCTCTCTCACTCTTATTCGCTACCGTAGCACGCGTTAAAAACCACGTGTTTTTGATTTTTGGCGGGCATCGTGCCACCATGGCGGCTTCCTCATCGGGAGGAAATTATTTTTCCATACTGAATCCAGATGGATTCGATATAATGCCATCCAAAAGAAAAAAAAACAATATAAACATACTAAACAATAGAGATTTTCCAAATTTGGGTTCAAGCCCAACAAACCAAAAAAATTCTTGCCTTAAATACATTTTAATAAAAAATAAAAATGAAGAACAGCCTATCAAATTCTTAAACATATATTTGGTGTCGAAAGCACTCGAAGGCATAAGTTTCGAGACTCCTCAAAAAATTTCATACACGCGAGAAGGGGACTTGGTAGTGTTAACAAAAAACGAAGTACAAGCCAACAAATTCCTCAAAGCAGCTCAGCTTGCAAACGTGTGCCAGATCTCAACAGCTCTACATCCAACTCTTAATACAGTAAAAGGTGTAATTTTCGCACCTCCTCTGAAAATCCTGAATGTAGATGAAATACTAGAGGGTCTAAAAGATCAATCGGTACTGAACTGTCAAAAAATTACAAAATTCGCTGATGGAAAAATAATAAACACCCCACTTCACATTATTTCTTTTAACAGATTTGAAATTCGAAAACGATCCCATACCATGCAAGAACGTGCAATGCATTAATTGTAAGCATGAGCACAGAGCCAACAATAAAAACTGCCCAAACATAAAAAACGACTAGAAATATTAAAAATCAGAACAATAACTAGATGCTTGTAAAAAGAAGCAATAACAAAAATTAATGAAAAACCTATTTCTGGTACCGAAATACCAAAAGAAACGGTAGAAAGAGCTATTGAACTTAAACAAAAAAGATTACAACATGCAAAAAATTCGACCAACAACGATTCAAACTCTAAAACAACTACAAACAACTTTCCCGCTTCAACTCTAAATAATCCATACACTATAAACACAAAACTTTTCCTCCCCAATAACAAATCAAAACAATAACAGTAAACTAATAAAGATCTCAAGTAACAATAGAAACAAAACAAATGCAATTAACAACAATAATAATACAACAAAAACAATACCGAGCTCACCAGAAAAAATCATCCCAGTCCCAACAACAACAACATTTAATTTCTCAACTCATACATTTATAACAGAAGCAAATAAGATTTTCTCCGACTCTTCAGATGAGTTCTAATTCCATATATCTATATTTATAAATACATTTAATTCTTTACATCTTAAGCCAAAAAACAAATAATACACTAAATACAAATATAACAAAAACATATATAAATATTTGCAAAAATTCTGTAAATCTGCCGTAATGACAGCATCTTTAAAAATTATTCAATGGAATAGCAAAGGCTACAAAAACAATTACAATGAACTAGAAATATTATTAAAAAAACATAAACCACAAATCATAATCCTACAAGAAACACACCTAAAACACGACAAAATATTACCTACTCCCATTAACTACCAATTATACACATCTCTACACCCACAAAATTCATTTGGCGGCGCAGCCATACTCATACATAATTCAATACAACACAGCACAACCAACTTACCTACAAACAATTTTGACATAGTAAGTATTTTAATTTTTTCAAAAAAAAATTTCCTACTTAGCTCAATATACCTAACACCCACAAAATCTTTCAAAGTCAAATTTCTTCACGATCTTTTTGACAACTCACAATCACCACACTTGATCATAGGTGACTTCAATAGCTGGCATATCAGTTGGGGTTCCAATTACAACAATGCTAGAGGCAAAAAATTCGATAAATTTATCACACAATCGGCACTGACTCTCCTAAACAATGGCACCCCAACCCACTAGACAACGCACAACACTCTAACTCATTTTGATCTTTCACTTGCATCTCCTATCCTAGCAATAGAAACCAACTGGCAAATAGAACCCGATCTATTCGGTAGTGATCACTTTCCTATCCTCATATCCCTCTTCCCCAATCTCACAACCATTCCAACTACAAATAGACCTAGATTCAATTTAGGCAAAGCAAATTGGGTAAAATTCAGCATACTAGCTAATCACTTATCTGGAAAAAGAGCTGTTAGTATAAATATAAACAAAGAAACTGCTAATATTCAAAAAATAATAATTGAAAGCGCTAACGAGTCCATTCCTCAATCTAGACCTAAGCGAAGAACAACAGTCCCCTGGTGGAACAATAAATTAGAAGACTTAAAAAAAGAAACAAACAAACTTCGAAATATCCTAACCAGAAACACATCACTAGATAATATCATTAAATCCAAGAAAGCAACCGCGATACTTAAGCGCGAAAAAAAATTATCTAAATCAACATCAATACTTAACTTCACTTCTAACATCAATCCTTTTACACCTTCAGGAAAAATTTGGTCAACAATTCGCACATTCTGTGGGCTTAAAACCTACACTCCAATCCATTCAATTAGCTTATCCCAATCTAACCAAAATTTGATCACAAATAAATCCATAATAGCAAATACACTTGCAGAAACATGGTCCAAAGAAGCACACGATAACTCATTCTCGCCTACCTTCTTTCTACACAAACAAAACTCCCTATCCAGAAGCAGGTTACCTAGTCCGAGCTATTGACGATAAAATCAATCTAATCGAACTAAACATGGCACTAAATCAACTAAAGGGCAAAACTCCCCTGATTAAACACCTACCTTTTCCAGTAAAAGGCGACTTACTGACTTATATAATAAAATATTCGCTGGTTTTTGAATAATAACTCGAATGATATTTTAATTGATTCCAAAGGGGTGGAGTTAAATTTAGTTCCGCTTATTTATCATTACGTTGTTCATTCTGTGGCGCCTTACATTTCCGTTCAGAGATTACATAAGGTAACAGTGAAACATTTACATTATGTTGTCACAAAGGTAAAGTTCACTTATCACCATTTACTCGAAACGCATTCGTTCAAAATATTTTCGGCGCCCCAAAATATATTCAGTTGTCCCAAAAATAAGCTACGTTCCAAACACTATATTTCAAATATTCCAAGTTGTCTGACACAACTGTTAATTGCATTAACAGTTGATGTGCAAACCTCATTGGGAGGTATGTAACATTCACACTTGTAATGCATAACATCTTCTTTTGCATACAATTAGGCTTGTGTTAAGCAAACCTTGCCAGCTTAACGATGGAATTTGCATTGTTGACAAAAACTCCAATATATACTACATCAGCGAAGGCATTGCACTGGATGAAACATGATATCAAGTGCAATACGCTGAGAAACTCAATTCAAGGCCAGCTTGCAAATTTGTCAATAATGCACATTTCATGGTTATGCTGTCAATTCAATAATACCTAATATGTATAGCCAAATTATATGTAATATATGTATATAGAAAATGAATAAATACCCACGATTGGCACATCCAAAAGTCAGTCAATCAGTAAGAGTTAACTGTGAGTCTTTTCATTTTAACTTAACATTGATTGATTCTCCTTCTCCGACACCAAGGTTTATGTGCCTGTTGTCAAACCCACCATCAACTCGGTACAAGCACCGCTGTTGACATTAGGTCCTTTTTCAACGATACCAAGGTTTACGTGCCTGGTATCAACTTTATAATCAACTCGGTACAAGAACCGTTGTTGAAATTCAGCTGTTAAATTTAGTTTAACATTTTGGTGACCCCGACGTTTGCAACCTTCTGAGTATCAGACGGAAAGGATAACTGGTTCAAGTGCCAAGTATCCATCGATCCACTGATCATTGAAACATCCTTCAGTAGGCAGCAAACAGCTACCAGGTAGTATCCACATTCATTAATCAAGTCCTAAGCTAGTAACCTGCAGAAGACTTCAGACATCATATACATCATCAAACTATCAAGTGTCCTGTAACCAGCAGACGACAACAATCAAGTCAGCATTAGCCGGTAACCAGCAGACGACAATAACGAATCCTGCACATAGCATTCAAAAACACGATACGTCAGCATCATGGGAATGGATGAACTATCATTGAGGCAAGATGAACTTGCACTGGCTCTACAAAAAGCTATAGCCAATTACAAGAAGGCGCCACAAGAGCGCAGAACAATAGATATCATAACAACAAAAGCCAAGGAGCTGGATGAATTGTGGGTACAGTTTGACAAACTCGACAATACCATCCGCGACCAACATGGCAAGGAAGTCGACCACCCATATTTCGTGAAGGATTTACACACTGCCATTCGTACGAAATACCGAGAAGCACGCGATGAGATGGACAGAGCAGTACAGGCCATCAAACGTCTCCAGGCAGCATCAACCTCAGTACGGTCGCCGCAGCCAGCCACCAGACAAAGCGAATCAAGCACCATGATAGCTGCCCCCAGAAGTCCATCAAGTCAGCTATGCTCACTAATTGACAAACAAAAGAAGTCAATAGACACAGCTAGCAAACTACTTAGCCAAGTGCTTAATAGTGTGACACAACAAACGTCGCACTATTATGCAATGCAGGCGAAGACAGTAGAAACGCATTGGAAATCTGCCCAGGACCTGCACCAAAGGATCTGGTTATCTGATGAGCCCAGCTCATACGACTACGAGGGTTTTGCCCAGATTGAGCAAGCAATCACTGCACAGATTGTGCAGCTTCAAGATATGGCTCGAGAATCAGCGGCATCAATTATGAAAGCCTCTCCAACAGCAGTCAACAGGCAAACAGCCAATATGACGACATCAGGTCTAAAACTTCCCAAGGTTGAACTACCAAAATTCGATGGCAGCTACCACAAGTGGAGGCAGTTCCACGATCTATTTATGGAGTTGGTCGACAAACAACCAATTCCAGCTTGCCAAAAGATGTGGTTCTTGAAGTCCAGCTTATCCGGTCAGGCGGAAGGACTAATTCGGCACTTCACAGCATCGGCAAATGATTACGAGGCTGCATGGGCGGTGGTGAAGGATCGATATGAAAACCCTCGGCTGCTGATAAACGCAACGTTAAGCAGACTGCTCTCCCAACCGACAATCAACAACGATCAGGCATCAGCGATTAAGCTCCTCCACGACACTACCAAGGAGTGCATCATGACTCTACAAGGTCTAGGAGTGAGCACCGACAGCTGGGACTCCATTCTGCTGTACATAATAACCCAAAACCTGCACAAAACCACTCACGCATTATGGGAGCAATCCTTAAAACAGCCGAAGGAGATACCATCTGTAAACGAATTCCTGAAATTCCTTGAACTTAGATTCCAGTCATTGGAAGCTTTAGGAGGAAGACTCAACAAGGATGCGGCAGAACAAGGGCGACCAAGGGCCTACCAGGCGTTAAGTGTTTCAGTGCCAACAGGTCCAGCATGCATCACATGCAACCAACATCATGCGCTATTTCAATGTCAAGATTTTCTCAAAATGACACCAAGTCAGCGGTTAAACACAGTCAAAAAAGCAAACTACTGTGTAAACTGTCTGAAAGGTGGGCACAATGCCAAATCTTGCTTGTCAGGCAACTGCACCAAATGCAATAGAAAACACAACACGTTGTTGCATCTAGAAGCACGGGAGCAGACCACAAGAGGAAGCCGATCAACAGCAATCAATTTAAAATCAACTACAACTCTGTCCAATACCGCAGTGGCATCAGCAGCTACCGACATCAAGCCTACACATCGAAGCTGTTATGTCTTGTTGGGAACAACTAAAATCAGAATAACAGCTGCGAATGGACGATCGGGTGAATTCAGAGCCATTCTCGACTCAGGATCACAAATCAACATCGTCTCCGAGCGTGTCATTAAAAGACTAGGCATATATCCAATCGAGGCTTCGTTGTACATTGAAGGTATTGGGAATGCCCAAAGAAGAGCTACGCACCGCGCTAACATGAAACTGGAATCTCGAACAAGCAACTTTGCAGCCGACTTCGAGGCATTTGTGCTGCCAAGCATTGTTCCAACTCAACCAGCTCAGCAGCTAAACGTTACAAAATGGCCGATTCCTAAGGGTCTCCAACTGGCTGATCCGGACTTTCATCAACCAGGAAAAATCGATGTTCTCTTGGGCGCAGAGCTGTATTACGACCTCATAGAAATGGGCCAAATCAAACTTTCCTCTGAGCTCCCAGTCATGCAAAACACAACGCTTGGTTGGGTGATAAGTGGAAAAATTGGCCAAAGCTCAACAAAAACAGCAACATGTGCAGTCTACACTGGTCAGGAGAATGGTTCCCTCAACGACACTCTTGAAAAATTCTGGCAACTTGAAGGATGTGATTCACCGAGCTGTAAGTTTACAACCGCCGAGCGTCGTTGTGAAGAACATTTTCTGCAAAATTATCAACGTGATATCAATGGGCGCTTCATAGTGAAATTGCCGTTCCAAACCACTCCAAACCAACTGGGAGAATCGCAGAAGTTAGCTCTGCAACGGTTCATGACAATTGAACGAAAAATGATCAAGATTCCTGAATTCAAGGCCCAATATGTAGCCTTCATGCGAGAGTACGAGAAGCTTGGTCATATGGAAGAGATTGATATAACTAGCATCAAGAGTTCCCACTACTTTCTTCCACATCATGCCGTTTTGAAGCCAGACAGCTCAACGACAAAGCTAAGAGTCGTATTCGATGCTTCAGCCAAAACATCAACAAATGTCTCTTTAAACTATCTTCTGGCAACAGGACCAACTATCCAGGAAGATGTGTTCACTATTCTTTTGCGTTTCCGGCTCCCTCGATTTGTCTTTACAGCCGACATTGAAAAGATGTATCGACAAGTGCGAGTAGATAAAGACGATCAAAAGTTCCAACTTATCTGGTGGAGAGAGGATCCCTCACATCCCATGAAGTGTTATCAGCTCACGACAGTCACCTACGGTACAACATCTGCACCGTATTTGGCTATCCGCACACTTCAGGCTCTGGCTGACGATCAAGCCAACAAATATCAACTAGGAGCAGAAGTCGTAAAATCCAATTTTTATGTCGATGACGTGTTGAGCGGATCTGATCATCTCTCCACTGCATGTGAAATACAGCGGCAACTTCGACTCATGCTTAGTTCCGCGGGTTTCAATTTACGGAAATGGTGCGCGAATCATCCAAGGTTACTAGAAGAAATTCCAGTCACGGACCGTGAAGTAAATATGGAATTCGGTGACACACTGGACGACAACATCAAAACAATGGGATTGATTTGGAGCCCTTCTAATGATGACTTTAAGGTCAAGGTTGGTGTAGTAGAATCCGGTAGGATAACAAAGCGTTCAGCCTTAGCAGATATTTCACGTATTTTCGATCCCCTTGGCTTCGTCGCGCCAGTTACGACCACAGCAAAAGTATTCCTTCAACAACTATGGAAACTTAAAATAGACTGGGACACAGAACTTCCAGCACCACTTCACAAAACATGGCTAACCTTCAAAAAGGACTTGCAGAAGTTAGAAACCATCAGCGTGCCACGCCACGTCTTCGGTCACACAGTACCCAAGGACCACCAAGTACACATTTTCGCTGACGCATCAGAACGTGCCTATGGAGCGGTAGCATACATGCGAACACAAGATTCCCAAAACCAGATAATCGTTCGCTTCCTATGCGCGAAATCACGAGTAGCTCCAACAAAGCAAGTAACATTACCAAGACTGGAATTGTGCGCTGCTAAGGTCGCCGTGGAATTGATGCAGAAGCTCCATGAAAGCCCATTCTTCAAAAGCGTTACAACGCATTTTTGGTCTGATTCCACAGCGGTGCTGGGATGGATAAATGCAGAATCAGCACACTACCACACATTCGTGGCAAACCGAATTTCGGCTATTCAGCAGGCAACTAATCCACAACAATGGCGTCACGTGCCGTCCCAAGACCATCCCGCAGATCTGGTATCAAGAGGCGTGACAGCAGCTAAATTGGTAGACAACCTGTTTTGGCTATATGGACCTAAGTTCCTGCACGGATCTATGACAATTTGGCCACTTCAACCTCCACGAGAACAATGTGCCTTGGAACTCAGGGGGCAGACGAGTGCAGCTCTAACACTCAATTCGAAAGAGACAACAACTTTCTGGGAAGAAATCAATCACAGGAACTCATTTCGACGCCTGCAAAGAATTGTAGCATATGTCATTCGGTATGTGAAAGCATTAAGAAACAAGGTGTCCCACCCTACAATAGCACCAACAGCTGAAGAAATGGAGGCATCATTGACATTGATTGTCAAGGGTACCCAAGGAAGAGCTTTTTACGATGACATTAAAAACTTAGAGCGTCACTCAACTGTCAATAACACTAGCGATATCAGTAATTTGTCACCGTTTATTGATGACCAAGGTATCCTACGAGTTGGAGGACGGCTAGAAGCATCTAACTTGAGCTATGACGCAAAACATCCCATGTTGCTGCCATACAATGACCATATCTCCAGAATGATTCTCGTCATGATGCATGAGAATAATTTGCATTGTGGTGCACAAGGTTTGCTATCAGCGTCAAGGCAACGATTTTGGATAATAAAAGGAAAAATAATGGCCCGAAACGTTGTGCAAAATTGCGTGCGCTGCACCAGATCCAAGCCTAAATTATTCACTCAAGTGATGGGAAATTTGCCAGCAACCAGAGTCACTCCAGCTCGCCCGTTTGTCCATAGTGGAGTGGATTATTGCGGACCATTTTGGGTGCACTATAAAATTCGTGGAAAGAAGCCACACAAGGCTTACATCGCAGTATTTTCCTGTTTCGCAACAAAGGCAGTTCACCTAGAGGTTGTAACCGAATTGACGACCGAAGCATTTATCGGAACGCTGAAACGCTTCACGTCTCGCCGCGGACGGTGTGACACTATCTATTGTCACAACGCAACCAATTTCGTCGGCGCAAATAACAATCTGAAGGAGCTAAATGATGTCATCTTCTCAAACACCTCACGAGAAAATATCACGAGATCATGCAGCGACCGTGGAATAAACTTCAAATTTATTCCTCCTAGAGCTCCACATTTTGGAGGCTTATGGGAAGCAGCTGTTAAATCCGCCAAGCATTTGCTACTACGAAGTGTATCGACGGCATCACTGACCTACGAAGAACTCGAAACCATCGTCGTGGAGATCGAGGGAATTTTGAATTCTCGACCGCTTACCCCAATGTCAACAGATCCAGATGACCTAACAGCGCTAACTCCGGGACACTTCTTGATAGGCGAACCGTTAACTTCACAGATAGATAGGAACATGTCAGAATCCAAGGTATCCCTACAAACTAGATGGAAATTGGTGACACACCTTAAATACGAGTTCTGGAAACGTGGGTCACACGAGTACCTTCACCAACTTCAGCAACGACACAAATGGAAGGGTCCAACTAGCACCATAGAGCCAAATACTATGGTAATCGTCAAAGAAGATAACTTACCAGTGCTCCAATGGCCTCTAGGGCGAATTGTTAAGGTGTACAAGGGTGACGATGGCTTAGTAAGAGTGTGCGACGTAAAAACACAAAGGGGCATATTTAAAAGAGCAATTCAAAGACTGGCACCATTATTCTCGGCAGATCATGACGACATCGAAGTAGATACAGAAGAGCAACCAGTGCCAAAAAGGAGAAGAATAATACCAGCAATCACTAATGGTTTGGCATTGCTAGTCACAATAATGATGTTACCAATAATATTGGGATCTCCAGTGCAAGTTAATCGTTTTGGTTCAAAACTTGGCATCCACTTCGAAAATATAGGATCAGTTGCTATTTCATCTACCGAATGGAACTTGCTCGTATACTACGATCTGAAACCATATTGGACAGAAGCATCAACGCTGTTCAACGGTACCAGCACCCTACGTCAACTTTGCCGAAAGATTAAACAAAACTACACTTGTAGTCATCTAACTGACAGCTTCGATCGACTTGAAGGAGAATTGCGTGTAGATAATAATCTGATAAGAAGCAGTCGCAACAGGAGAGGGGCAGTAAATCTCGTTGGAAACCTTGCACATACACTATTTGGCGTGTTAGATTCAGAGTATTCCAAAAATATGTCAAGGACAATATTAAACGTCAAAGAAAACGAGTCCAATCTGCTACATCTGCTGAAGAATCAAACATCCATCATTGATTCCACCGTCAACATCATAAAGCAGGATCAGATAGCGGTTAAGACAAAATTTGATGACTTTGACCAACAAGTGAATCAAATGTGGAATCAATTGCAGAAAGAAGACGAAGAGCTACAACAATCGAAATTGTTGGAACTATTCAACGCTCTGGCAATTCAACTAACTCTAATCGCAACCGATTTACAACGTACACAGTCAGCTATACTGGATGTTCTCACAGACACTCACCATGGTAAATTCAATCCGCTACTTTTAACTCCCGAGCAGTTGCACACCGAAGTTGACAAAATTAAACTCCACCTGCCATCATCATTAGAACTACCTGCAAATCAAGAGGACTTAATACAACTGTATAGGATAATGAAGGTCAAGGGAGGACTCACTCAGGACCATGTTGTGTTTAAGATTACATTACCGTTGGTGGAACATGACCGATTTGAACTCTTTCTGCTCATTTCGGTACCAAATTGGATCAACAACACTATGGTGGCAATTGATACATGCACCACCTTTCTAGCCACAAATGCTGCTCGTGATCAATACCTCCGAATTAGCTCCGACGACTTTGCATCATGTGAGCGAATCAATCAAATTGAATACGTATGTTTAAATGTTCCAATCCGGTACAGCTATGAGGCTGAGATGTGTTCCTGCGAAATCAATTTGTTTAACAACAACACTCAACCAAATTGTAAACTAAAACCTGTGGCCAATAACATTACGTGGCTACCATTGAAAAAAAAAAAAATCAATGGATTTATGCAATTCCGTCAACTTCACGAGCCACTGCAGTCTGCGGCAAGGAAATCATCCCGTTGACACTGAAAGGCTCAGGACTACTGACACTTCAGCCAGAATGTGTGCTGAAACACAATGCAATCTCAATACAAGGGCAAGAATCCGTGTCCAGTGCGTTAACAGCATCACGCACAAGCCTAGGAAAAATTACAGAATTATCTAATAGTAAACAAATAACCCCACTATTGCAAAAAATCAACGCGATCACTTACACAACACAACTGAAGAATCTCACAGAATTACACAATGCTCTGGCCAAGGAAAAACTGATGACACTGCACAAAATTCAACCACCAGACTATTACCACCATGCGGTCAGTTATACCGCACTGTTCCTGTCCGTGATACTTTTAATTACTGGGCTCATATGGAAAATACGAAGTCAACGTGGCGTCAATGTACCAGAAATCATCACGTCAACAGATACGGTGCCTCAGCCTCGCCCTCGCCACCAACCAATAGAGAATCTTATATAGGTTGAGCTGTGCTCAACGCGCGGGAGAAATGTTAATTGCATTAACAGTTGATGTGCAAACCTCATTGGGAGGTATGTAACATTCACACTTGTAATGCATAACATCTTCTTTTGCATACAATTAGGCTTGTGTTAAGCAAACCTTGCCAGCTTAACGATGGAATTTGCATTGTTGACAAAAACTCCAATATATACTACATCAGCGAAGGCATTGCACTGGATGAAACATGATATCAAGTGCAATACGCTGAGAAACTCAATTCAAGGCCAGCTTGCAAATTTGTCAATAATGCACATTTCATGGTTATGCTGTCAATTCAATAATACCTAATATGTATAGCCAAATTATATGTAATATATGTATATAGAAAATGAATAAATACCCACGATTGGCACATCCAAAAGTCAGTCAATCAGTAAGAGTTAACTGTGAGTCTTTTCATTTTAACTTAACATTGATTGATTCTCCTTCTCCGACACCAAGGTTTATGTGCCTGTTGTCAAACCCACCATCAACTCGGTACAAGCACCGCTGTTGACATTAGGTCCTTTTTCAACGATACCAAGGTTTACGTGCCTGGTATCAACTTTATAATCAACTCGGTACAAGAACCGTTGTTGAAATTCAGCTGTTAAATTTAGTTTAACAACAACTTTGAATGTCGTTTCTCATTTTAAAATACATGATGTATTCGGAATATGGTCGTCAGCTGTGTTATGCACAGTTGTATTTTTATGTTGTGGATACAGCGGTAAGATACAGAATCCGTGAAGGAGCAAATGTTAAATGTAAAGTGAATTTGATGCATGAATTAGCGAATGAATTGAACAGTTTTAGTAATTTTGTTCGGCCTTTTAATACGATGGCCGATTATTGTTGACAGCCATAAAATAAAGCGGCTAATTTTTCTATGGTTATTGTTGTCAATAGAGATGCAGATCTCCGACACTACTGTGCAAACTGCTGTACCAGCAAAATTTAGAAATATTGACTGTAAGCTACCGTTTAAAAGAAATATGATGGTTTTTTCTAAATTATCGAATCCAGTTCGTATCATTACGGTTTTGGATTCGGCTCTGGATCCATTGGCTTATCCATTATTATTTCCAAACGGTGATACAGGGTGGCAAATATTGCTATCTCACAACATAGCTTCTACTTCTGCTGCTAATGCACCTCGAGCAAAAGTTAGAATGCTACAATATTTTTGCTATCGTCTAGCCATTCGTGACGAATTTAGTATATTGCATAGTTGTCAAAAATGATTTTTTGCAAAGTAGAAGCAATTATTTACACCATTGAGTTCCAAAAATGTTCAGTGATATTGCAGATACTGACAAATGTAGTTTCTGCCAAAATTCCCAATCCAGAAACTCATCCAAAATTACATTAATTAGACATCATATGATTCATGTTTCTTATCGAACTCTTAATACAAATTCTGTCTGTATGGGAGATGATGCGTGTTTTAAAAAATGTCTAAAAAATTTCTGTGGTGAAACCCGTGATTGTGTGAATGGCTACCCAGTTTATAAACGTCGCGATAATGTTATCACAGGTGACGTGCGAGGACATACTATTCAATACAATCCATATCTCTTAGCTAAATTTGAATGTCATTTAAATGTTGAAGTCTGTACGACTTTTAAGAGTGTGAAATATATTTACAAGTACGTGCATAAAGGATATGATTGTGCGACAGTAGAATTAGGAGTAGCCAACCCTGAAGTAAATAATGAATTGCAGAGCAATGAGATTCAAAATTACTTGAATGGTCATTATGTTTATACAAGCGATGCACTTTCAATCGCACACGATAATTCGACTTGATTGTCACTTGACTCAACGGCAAAAAGTGTATTTCAGAGACGGAATGAAACAAGCAATTGATAACCCATCCAGAACGAAGGTGATATCATTTTTCGAATTGAATAGAAATGATCCATCAGCTCATCAACTTTAATACTCTGAAATACCAGTGCATTTGTATGGAAAGAACACGGAAAGATTTAGACAAAAAGTCAGCGAGGGGGAAGAAAATTGCTTGCTCGGTTGTGTGTAGTTTCACCAAAAGATATTGATTTATTTCATTTGTGTTTGGTTTTATTCCATGTTCGAGGCCCAACATCGTTTGAAGGCATGCGATTGTATAATGATGTTCTGTATACAACCTTCGTAGATCCATGTCATGCACGCGGTATTGCTTCTAATGACAATGAATGGTATGAATGTTTAAAAGAAGGAAAATAAACCCAATATCCTCGGCAATTACGTGAATTGTTTGGTTGTGGTTTGAATGTTCAAGCAAATGCTTTGTGATTATTCTTGAGAAATACAGAAAAAAGGTTTTATTCAGCAGAACTCTTCTTGAAATTCATTTTATTAACACATAATATTTCATGTGAAGCCAAAGGGTCTTACATGTCCAATCATTCTGGGTACCTCAGATGATATTACTCAAATTGATTTTGTTGAAGAAGGTGAAACTTTACTAATCATGCTAATCCTGAACAACGATTGTGGTAAAACCTACATTCAAACAGCAATAACTCAGAAGTTGAATTTGTTATATCTTTTATGTATACCAACTGCTGTCAGTGGTGTAGGTACAACTTTTTTTATTGGTGGCCGAACTTTGCATAATGTTTTCAAATTACCGATTCCAATATTAGAGAATTACAGATTCTCAAATATTAGAGCTAACAGTCGACAAGGTTAATTCATTAATAGGACTTCATTTATAATTATTGATGAAGTTTCAATGTGCCCACTTCATGCATTAAATGTAATTGATAAATTGTTGAAAGATTTGAATATTAATGAAAAGAAATAAATAATTTAGAGGCAAGACAATTTTATTGTGTGGTGATTTTCGGAAAATTTTGCAAAGTTGTACCTCATGGATCGCGTGTAACTGTATTACATCGTACTATGAATTTTTTTAGTTTCATAAAGTAACGTTAATACAGAACACGAATTTTTTCAATTTCGAAAAACACTTGGTAATGGTGAACTTCCAATTTTTCCTCATTTCGGTCAAGATGTCGTTGAAATTCCTAATCAGCTTATTGCTGTGCCTGAAAATATAATTGAAATTATGTTTGGTAATATTTCGAAAATTATTTTATCTCATCAAGTTTTGAATTCAGTTATATTAGCCCCGAAAACTAAGAATTGCTTATAATTGTTGAAATTTTGAGAGAAAAAAAGTATACTTCAGTTTTGATAAAATTGTTTATGATGATGATCGGAGCAAGCGAATTATTCTGTTGAATTTTTAGAAAATTATTGTGGTCTCATCCATAAGATATACCTTGACTTGGCGGCTGGGCTCAATAGATCAAATTTTGATCTAAACCAAACATTTTTGAAATTAACTAGAGTGCGGTCGAATTGCGGGTGCTGGGTTCCACTAGTAATAATAATAATACGTAGTAAAGTTCTTAATATTTTAGTAAAAGCACATATTTTATATCTGAATTAATACTGTTAGGAAAATTTCTTTCTTTCAAATAATAGTAATTTAATTTAACAGCTAATCAATCAAGTTTATCAATTCGGAAATTTAAAAAATTTCTTGTATCTGCTTAATAACCATTCTTATCGCTGCTTCAACCAATTCGCTACTGAACTAAACTATCGCAGTGTATATTATTTTATTTATTTTGGTTTGTTTCGAGAATCATTTCAACACAAATCCATGAATGTGAAAGAGACAACATAATTTTTATAAACTATCTTTTTTGTCATTGTAACCTATATTAGAACCAACTACCGTATATTATATTTATTTAATGTATTTGGTTGGCATATTTAGCAATTCATATATCTTCTGAGTGTGAAAGTTGGATAGACTCGCATTACCTCTAATTATTGCATGATTATCATGGTAGATGTTTGAATGTAAACCAGCCGATGCCGTCAAATGGTTAGAATTACTTGTCATAGTCACAGTATCATCAGGAAATTATATCTAGCGCACAGCATCCAGAATGCTTCCCTGTGTTCAATGGATAAAAATTAGTAACTTCGTCTTTGAATCTAATCATGAAATATCAGGATACAGTAATGAAGAAAAGGAAAAGCTTATTTCTGCTACTAAAGTAATCCAGGCTTTTCTGTTTAATACATCAAACCCATCATTTGATTTTTGTATAAACAGTGTAGTTGCATTTACACATTTCTTTGTGTAACAGCTCCATGTCTTCACACAATTGGATTGCCGTTTAAACTGTTTTGCTCAACACTTGTACTGCTAGTCGAACATTCATCTTTTCATAATTTGCTGGATATAAATGACGACTAGTAAGTTTTGGATATAATTTGAAATCAACTTTATTTTTATCCTCCTCATATATGCGTTCTAGTATATTTTTACTAACTATTCCATTAGCAGTTTCCACATCATATTTAAATATTGTTTTTCTCATTGATGTAAACAAATCGCAATAATCATATAGGAAATATATTTTTATTTCTCTATATATAAAATAGGGCTACAATTTGTAATTCCTTTCCTAGACCTATGTTCAGGCCACCATGGTCGCATATAAATACTATCACTCGCAGCTGCATATTAAATAGGGCATTTAACTCTGATAGAATCATACTTTTCAGTTTAACACATTCAATGGATTTTCCTGTGGCATAATAGTTGACCACGTATTTTCAACCACTTAAAAGCCCTTTAACCGTGACAAACTAGGCATTTATCGGCTACTGTTTTCGATTTACAATTTCCCCCACAATTCTCAAAGCCATCGATTTGATCGGTATGGCTATTGTATGACAGATCCGTACGAATCTGGATTTCATCTAATAGAAGAACTACGATTTGTTCCGTATCCGTCATAGTAGCTACCTGCTTCTGGAGGTTATCCATTGTGTTAACAATATTCACTGGTCTCCCGCGTTGTAGTGTTCTCACAGCTGGAATTTTGAAACCAAAGTCATCTCGCATTCATTTATATGCGGCATTGGATCTGTAGTGGATATTTTGTATTTGTGTATTTTGTATTTGTATTTTGTGTATTAACGGAGTACCTCTGACTGTCTGACAATAACATTTCTGCAAATGATACTGCAGCAGGAGATTAAATAAAGCGGCATGTATTAAAAAAACGTATAGTTTGTGACTCATCCAGCATTTTGCAAGCCTTACCAAATTTATTATAATGCATTTAAAAATACATTTGTATTATAAAATTTATTTTATGAATTTATTTTATGAAATTTAGATTCTTTTTTAAATTAATAACTTTTGTAAAAATTAAAAAAGGGGAGCATAGCAATTTATTTTGTGCAATTTTTTCCACCCAAAATTAACGGAATGCATATACATACATTCATATGTATGTACAAATGATCATATATATGCTTGCTGAATTTTCATTTACTTAAACATTTTAGAAAAATTTATACCAATGGTTTTCCCCCAAATAATACAATATCAGGTTTTCCTTTTGTATTTTGATTTATTTTCTTTATTTATATGTATAACAATTCATTCATTTCTGTATTATAAACACATACATATAATAACCTAAATCTGCATATGTGTATGTGGATGTTATGTATTTTATATAATATATTTTTTAAATTAATTTAAAGTAGAACGTGTATAATTTAGTTAAATCACTTGTATGTTAGTAATATGGCATGCACCAGAGCGTCGCATTACACGAAATAACCCTTAATATATACATATGACTGTATGACGTTGCTGCAAAACTTGCGATTACTTTGAGGGCAGTCTACAGCATTGTCTTCTTAGCAACGGGGTGTCCTATGATTACTCATCATGGAGGGTTAAGAGATTCAGATTAATTTACTCACATGGGTTGATTTCTTAAAGGAATTACGAAAATAAGTTTAATTCAGAACATTCTGAAATACAAAATATTTCCATCTTTATTATTCTTTATCCAGTTTGTTTTACAATACTTGTTTAACAAATTATGCTTCTTCCTAAATTCACAAAAATAAATATGAAATTAATTTTATTTTAAAACGAGTACAGAAGTTTGAAGTCGGGTTAGACCGACTTCGAAATATATACCCTTTACCTTCCCTTGTGTGTGCGAGTTCAACAATGGGGATATTTTCTTCATAAATCATCATTAGGAGCATACCTACGGTATTTTTCGGTGGGGCACATTGAGTTGATTATAATGGATGGAAACGTGCCCTCTACCTGATCGACTCCATTTCTTGCGTATGATTTTGTAGGGTCAATATATGTACTAATAAAAAATTTCGTCCAAAAATATTGTATAGGTCGTAAGTTATAAAAATATGTCAATAGTGGCCGTGGCTGTAAAAATAACGCGCCCATTTTGTGTGTGGTGTTTAATGTTAGTACCACCAACTTTCCTGTGAAATTTCGCCTCGTGCTAAGAATTTAATAGGAACTAGTAATTATTTTTGGTTAAATTTGGGCGTGGCAGTAGTATTATGATCCCCATATTTTGCATACACACTATTATTTATATGAATAAGTACACAGTCATGTATATTTTGCCAATTTTATTCCGATAGCATCAATATGATCATAGGTAATTTTATTTTAATTTTATACTCGAAAGATCCTTATATCGAAAGTGGGCGTATCCTTGCAAATAGCTTTATAATGTCCACATGTTCCTTCTAAAATTCCGTCCATAATTCTCCACCAGATCTAAGTTATAAATGTTTGTTAATAATGGGCATGTCAGTTAATATATACCGCCCACTTTTTTGCATAGAGTTTACTAGGACCCACATGTCCATAACTCCTAAATTGGACCGAATTTGTAGTCATTTTAAAAGAGGTGAAAAATATTTCCTAATAGAGTAGATAGGCGTGGTCTTTGTCCAAATCGGCCCATATAGCAATTTGGTTCTGTATTTTTGTCCAGACTATCATTTTCCAAAGAAAAAAAAGTGACTACAGACGGACGGACAAAATATAAATTGCTAGAACACTTTCTGATCATATCTTTATATACATGTCCATACCTACCACGCCTCCTTCTTGAAATCGTAACCCCTCTCAAAATCACAAAATTAGTATACCTTCTTTACCTTTTTTAAAGGTAAAAGGTATAAAAATGTTATAACCTTTACCCTCTTTACCTTTTGTAAAGGTAAATGGTATATAAATTTTATTTTGAAAAATAAATTATTTGTCATTGGAGCTAAAACTTGTTATAAAAAGATAATAATAATAATTCTGATTATTTCACAACACATCTATGGAGTGGAGGGTTTTACTAACTAATACTAATAAACACACAATAAATTCAAGAAATTCATATAAATTGATATAATATTAAATATTATTTACAAAAAATATAGAACACTTTCATCATCCAAGCAAATAAAATTTCAAACCAGTAAATATTTAATATTAGAACAAGAAATTACTTTCAGAATATAAGTTAACACACAGTACGCTGAAGCAATATACCAATAACAACGCAAAACACCCTCGACTCTCAAATGCTGACAACGCGTTTGCACCCTCCCATGAGAGCTCAGCCCAAGCCATAGATTTAAGAAATTAGAATTAAGAAATCACTTGTAAAATAGCTGTCAAGTGGTACAAAAGTGTCCAAGAACTAAAATAAAATTTTTTTTTATTTTAAATGTGTAAAAACTAATTGGCGCCCAAGCATAATAAAGCAATAAACGGTAATTGAATAATAATTTAAATTAAATTTTAAAAATATATTGAATTAAAATAAAAAGCGCCACGGAGAAAACTAACAAATAGTAAAAGTGCCGCATATAATAATATAAAGCGCCACAAGTGAACTCACAAAAGTGCCGCTAGAATACAAAGAGCTTCAAGTGAACTCATATGAAAGTTCTGCAAAAATTAAAATAAAAAGAGCCACGAAGAAAACTTACTAACAGCGAAAGTGCCGCCGAATAAGAAATCGCCACCATCAACAAAAAAAAATGTCACTACGACGAAATCAGTGAACAAGAGAACCACTAAGGGATCAGGAGAAGCAGGACACGAGGCCCCCCAGTATCGACATAAAAAAGGAGTTCTACACCCGGAACTCTTATCTAAGTAATTATTAATAGGAAATTTTTGTGAAAAAGTATATCACTTGAAACATTTAAAAAATATAGATTTTTTTTTAGAATATAAAAATAAGAAAATGTCTTAAAAAGTTCTACAAGAAAGAATTAAAAAATAATAAGAGAAAGGCAAGTGAAGATTTGAAGATATGTATAAATATTATAAAAAATATTAAAATATTTGAAATAAGATTTGAGATTTTTAATATTTTTTTAAGCAAACTTCAGTTTTAATTTATACAAATACCATATTATATAAATTACCGGATATTCATAGATAGTATATTATATAAAATTCCGTATATTCGAACGAAAATAATCATACGCTTGTGCAGCCAATAACAAAATATAAAAACTTCTATAAACCACGCTTAATTATTTGCGATTCCCAAGGACCCTCCAGAATAAAAAGTCCCTCTTCCTATAAGAAGATAAAATATAACAAATATAAAGTCGTCTTAATATTCAAATATTTCAAAATGGCAAATCCCAATAATTTAATTAGACACTCCTATGTTAGGAAATCAACATAGTCAACCCAGTACCGATCAACATAGCATACCTCCCCAAGTGACTCCCGAGTTAGCAAATATTAATCGTAATATAGTAGCTCAGATAGTAAGAGCAGAATGCCCATCCATAATTCAGATCCTAGTACAGCTATCCCCCGACATAATCACCAACCAAGTAATAGACTAACAATTTCGAGCAGACAGACCTAGACAAAATACCGCATGTCGTACGTTCCCTTAGAGAGTTTAGTGGCAATCCCACCAAGTTTAGTAGCTGGAAGAAAAGTGTCGAACGAATTTTAAAGATATATGAAAATATAATAGGTACTCCAAAATATATCGGAATTTTGAATACAATAAGAAATAAAATCGTAAGAAGTGCTGATGTCGCACTTGAATCCTATAACACGTCTCTCGATTGGAAAGCGATTTCCAAATGCTTGACAACACATTTTGCAGACAAAAGAGACTTAGGAATGTTGTAATACCATATGACTGGCATAATACAAGGACGGCAATCAACGCAAGAATTTTATCAACTATTTACTGTCATCATTAGTTTTGAATAAAAATACCTGTGTGGAAATTAGCCAGGAATCAGTACACTTACTCACAGAAAACTACCGCGTAAGACTTAACGGTGATCTGCCTCGACTTTTAGGCATAAGAGAACCAAAAGACCTTCCAGAAGCACTCCACCTGTGCTCAAAGTTGGAAAATCAACAGTTCAGAAGCTATCATGCTACTCGTCACATCGAATTTCCAAGAAATCAGTTTAGTCCGCCTTTACCATCGAATAACTTACAACCATTCCCTCAGTTTTACCCAGAACTTGCATATTTGCATCAACAACAATTCTTTAAGCCGCGATATCCACAAGGGCCATATCAACAACCTATGAGAACAAAGCAATATCCACAAAGACGCACACAGCCATTTTTTCAGCAAACAAATCCATAATTCAACACCCTTTCAAGGCCAACAGAGCCTAAACCGCAACCGAAACCAGAGCCAATAGACATAGATCTCAGTATTAGAACCAACGCTATAAATTATGCAAATAGACCAAACTTCAGGTACGCAGGCAAAAGTCAGGAAAGAATTAATTTCACAAACCCACTGATGAAAATTCAAAAAAACTTCCACGTGAAAACTGATCAAAAAACAATTGAAGACATTCCGCTAGAAGGTAACCACAATCATCATATACGAGTATAATGCACAATCTCCTTTTAAAAATAATGAACATCAAAATAATCATAATGATAATCCATATAATTGCGAAACTCTTGATTTTACTGACATTCATTTTTAGGTTAAAGAGCTTCCACTTCACTTCCTTATTTTGATTGTAAGATGAAGAGTAGAGAGGTAATCAATATTTTAGTAGATACAGGTTCAAATAAGAACTACATACAACCACAGTTAATCAAAAAATCGATTGAGAACGACAAATATTTTTTTGCACCACACATACGTCAACTTATTCGACATGCCACATGTAAATCTGAAATTTTTTATTCTTCCGTCTCTAGTATCATTTCTAGTATCATCAATTTTAGGTAATGATAGTCTTAAAGACTTATCAGCCATCTTTCATACTAAACATAATTTTATGACAATAAATAACTCAATTAAAATAAAACTAAAACAATTAATTTCTCAAGATGCTAACCACGACAATATTCGCAAAAGCAAAAGATGAAATATTGAAACAATCAATACTCTGACCCCAACGAAAAGCTAACCTATACTACAAAAATTATTCCCTCTATTACAAGAAATTTCAACACACCAATTTATACAAAATGTTACCCATATCCAATACCATTAAAAGATGAAGTTGAAAGGCAAATAAGAAAACTATTAGACGATAGAATCATTAGACCTTCGCGATATCCATACAATTTACCTGTATGGATAGTGCCAAAGAAACAGGATTCATCTAACGAAAAAAATACAGATTAGTAATTGACTTTAGAGAAATAAATTGCAGAAACAATACCCGACAGAAGCAGTAATAATAGATCATGAAAAATCATTAAATTCAATTCAATAACCTTCATGCTAGAAGATCAACTTATAATAAAAATACAGCAAATCAAAGCACAGCAAATTGACAAGTCGTACGATTTCATTCGACCTTATCCGAAATTTCAGATGTCTAAAAGCAGAAAATACCGAAAGATCGTTTGAAAAAATACTAGATAGAGCCATATATGAGTAAAACTATTCCATACATTCAATCACTAGACAGAACCCAAGAAAAGCCTTTTTTGGACGTAGAATATTCACAAACCCCGATCAATACGAGAAAGTAAGAAAGAACAACATACAAATACTAAAAGAAATACAGAAAAATCTAACATTTCATAATAAAAAAGGAAAGCATTTAAGGACTATGCTATTGGACAGACAATTTTCGTAAAAATTAACAAACGAAACGGAAACAAGCTCACGGCACGATACAGGAAAGAAATTAAAAAAAAAAAATAAGCACTACTCAGTCTTAACCGAATCCGATAAAATTGTCCATAAGAGCCTCATAAAAAAATCCCTTTCTTTTGAGATTATTTACTGCGGCAGCAACCGCAAGTGTTCAAATCCTTGACTACAAGCACATCTCAACTCGTTACAATTGACTCCGGACCAGCCAAACGTAACTTTTAAAATCATCCATTCAATCGAACGAAACCACTACGATGAAGCACTAAACAACATTGAAACAATAATCAATAAAAAATTGACTGGACATCCACTTGTGTTTTTTTTGCTCGTGTACTCGATCCAACTGATTTATCGGCAAATTTTATCCACAAAGTAGTTGATTGTCGAACAGATTCATGTATTTCAAAATCAGTTTGCATCAGTTGTCCAGTTGCACCATTAACCAAGTCATCACCAATATTTACATTTACCATATATTTTGCAGTTGTTTTTAAAATAAGGGTGTGACAAAGTCCTTGGGTTTCAGAAGTTTTAAAATTTTTCACTGCCTCTAATATTTTGTCCCGATTTCGTGTATTGAGACCTGTTTCTTCAACGATGTCAACTGCGTAGGAAATGAATTGTTCTGTTGGAATTTTATTTAGCTTCATGATATTGTAATTGATGGCTTCTTCGTTTGACCAGAAGAGATGAATACAGTCATCTGGAATATCTGTCGGAGAATTGACAGTGCGTATTTGTAAAGGAGAAATATCATCAGTTGTCATCTGTCCTGCTGCCATGTTATTCAATGCTACAGCAAAAGCATGATTTCTGTTAGTTCAAAACATCTGAATATATCCCACAAAGGTGTACCTGATATAACACTATAAGGATCATTCGAGTTGGGAGCAAATATCCATTTACCTCCAACTGGAGAAAGCTGTTTTAGGTCTCCAAAAATAGCAACTGAAATCCGTCCAAATGGTGCACTGGGTTTTGAAGATTTGTTTCAATCTTGCATCAAGAGAGGCTAACATTTTAGCCACAACCATTGATATTTCATCTATAATAAGGAGTTTCAACTCAATTTTGAATACATTGTGTTTGCTATATCATGACTCAATGGTCTTATTGCGGACACTGACTGATTAATGGGAAGCGAGAGCATGGAATGCAAAGTAGACCCTCCTATACCAAATGCTGCTTTTCCCGTTGGAACACAGAGAAGAACTTTTAAAAGGGTTGGATCAGTACCTGGTACAGAATTTATATGTTTGGTAATGAATTGGTAAATTGCAGATATAAGTCTACTTTTACCGACACCTGCACCACCACTTTTGGTTTTTAAGCTGTGTAGCAAATGGGTCCAATAAGTCTTCTGTTTGATATTGAGGGAACGGATTAAAGGCAAAAGTTCTTGGTCAGAAATAAGTGGCGGCAGCTTTATCAAACGGACAGTACCCACAGGACTTTCATCATCTGGATTGTCATCTAAATTTAGAATATTAGTTCCAGATCTTATTTCTGGCACTGCTAACACTTGAAACTGCTCGTCCAACTCCGCAGGGTTGTCATTCTCTTGAGCATTGAAATGTTCCTCTTCCTGCAATCTAGCGACAATTTCAAGCTCCCTTTCCTCAAAAACGTCGTACATTTTACAATTAGTTTCTATGAGATCTTTATCCATTATACATATAATCTCATTATTATTTTCTAGCAATGAATTTTGTTCATCTCGCCACGGGTAATACAGCATAACCATTTCCCTAAAGTAGTCACTCCGAGCAGTATCCGGGCTGAATCTCCGATATCTGATAAAACATGGCTTTGTACGTTTACGAATATAACCAGCGTTATCCTTCAATCGAAGAGCGATAGTAGGGACCAAATGAACTAATCTGGCTTCTTTGATATTCTCGTCATAATTATCATTTTCCTCTGTACCTATGGTACATTTGATGAAACGATAATTTGCTGCATAAATCTTCTAGTCTTTGCACATAATGGTCCAATAATACATTCAAGAAACTATTTGTGGAATCGGGTGGTAAATTTAGTAACTGCAATGTAGTCGCTTAGGTGGTTGGTACTGAACTGATTTATTAAATCATTTAACTTAACAGAACACCTTAACCTGTTCTTATACCGTAAAGAGTACTTAACATGTATGTAAATAACTTAATACTTAACAACTCTCTCCCTAAGCTGTATACAATTTTAAGAAATATCTACGAACTTATCTCTATATCAAATGCCAATAAAGAAAATAAAATTAGTATTACATGGTTATATATAAAGAAATTCATATAAATAAAATGCAATAAGTATTTCGAAGGTTATTGTTTATAATTAATTTTTACTCGACGTTCTCGCAAAAGTCTTGGCGTTTTCGGCGAGGTCTCCGGCACATCTGAGCCCATACCATTCTCCATAGCTGACGTGTCATGATTTGGACCGATGCTGGTTTCAGTTGCTTTGACTTCGTTTTCCGATATACAATTCGATTCTTCAATAGGATGACCGGCGTTTGGATCGTTTACAATATTAATGTCCGGAATCATTTGATCGAGGTGCCTCTTAATAATTCTGTTAGTGTGGGCGATCGTGCAATTGTAAGTGCGCGGACCCAATCGCTCCCTGACTGTGGCCTGTCGCCACGTCTTTTTATTTGTATCTGAATAGTCCCTTATAAAAACGGGAGAACCTTCCTCAAATAGCTTCTCTCTAGTGCCTCTATGATATTTTACATTACCTAACTGCTTCTTTATTATCAT
Organism: Clusia tigrina; assembly: GCA_920105625.2. Classification (NCBI taxonomy): domain Eukaryota; kingdom Metazoa; phylum Arthropoda; class Insecta; order Diptera; family Clusiidae; genus Clusia; species Clusia tigrina. The sequence continues at coordinate 84,365,052 of OV050030.1, read as the reverse complement.
ATCTTTCACCATAGGAGGTTTTAAGAGGCTGAAGCGATTCTTTAACTCTCTTCCTAACAAAACCTTAGCTGGCGATTCCCCAGTTGTGCAATGCTGCGCTGATCGATAATCGAACAAAAACCTGCTAATGATTATGTCTATGTCTTCTCCTGGGTTGGCGCACAGGCTTGCCTCTAACGATTTTTTAAATGTCTTTACAAAATTTTCCGCCTGCCCGTTCGTAGCTGGAAACCCTGGTGGTGTGAGTACATGCCTAATACCACTCAACTCTAAAAACTGTTTGAACTCACTGGCTGTAAATTGTCGGCCGTTGTCACTAACCAAAGTATCAACCAACCCAAACCTACTCAACACCTCCCTCAATTTGGAAATTGTGAAAATTGTGGTAATTTGCTTCGTTTTAAAGACTTCCACTATTGAATGTCTATAATGATTAAGAAATAAAAACTTTTCTTGGGCCCGGCAAAATCTATATGAATACGCGACCAAGGCGTTTCTGGTGGCACCCAAGGAATTAATCTACTTTTGTTTGGGCTTTCTTGTATAATTTTACAAGGAAAACATGTCGCAACCAATGCTTCAATATCACTATCCATTTTAGGCCACCATACGTATGATCTAGCTAAAGCTTTAGATTTTAGTATACCCAAGTGAGATCTGTGAAGCTCCCTAAGAACACTAGGTCGGAGTCGTTGGGGTATCACTGTCCGGTAACCCCACAAAATACATCCGTATTCCACAGATAATTCCAACTTTTTATCTTTAAAACCTTTAAAAGCGTCCCCTTCCAGAGTATGCACGGCACCCCTGTGAACAGCTTCTTTTAACTTCGCCAGAATAGGGTCCCGAGATGTTTCTTTAGCAATCGCTTTGAAATCTAACTTCATTGCGTTATTTTCTGAAATAAAATTCACATAATTTTTCCCTATGCTCTTGGGGCAAGCGCGACAAATTGTCGGTGAAATTGTGGGAACCTTTAACATGCCGGATTGTATAATTGAACCCTGACAAAGTGAGGGCCCAGCGCTGTATTCTGGCTGCTGCCATGACAGGCAAGCCCTTATTTTCCCCAAAAATTGACAGAAGTGGCTTATGGTCAGTCTGTAATACAAACTTGTTGCCCAGTAAATAGTGCCTAAGCTTAGTCACGCTAAAAACTATTGCTAAGGCTTCTTTTTGAAGCGCACTATAATTTCTCTCCGCTGCGGTGAGCGCTCGAGAGATAAAAGCAATGGGTTTAGCACTGCCGTTAGGATACAGATGTGAAAGAGTTCCAGCCACTGCCACATTTGAAGCATCCGTTTCCAATATTATTGGATGGCTAGGTTCAAAGGGCGCCAGAAACCTATCAGATGTGATCTCCTTCTTTAAAGTTTTATAGGCTTCCTGACTTGCTTTTGTCCAACTTAATTTTGAATTCTTACTTAATTTTTATTAGCAAAGTTGGGAATGAACTTAGAGTAATAGTTTACCAATCCCACAAAAGCTCTCACTTCAGATACATTCTTAGGGACAGGTGCCTCATCTACCGATAGAATTCTTTCTCTATTCTTCGATAATCCTTCTGGAGTTATATCAAAACCTAAGTATGAAATTTTTTTTTCAAAGAAAATGCATTTACTCTCGTTCAACCGTAAACCGACTTCTTCCAACCTGCTAAGTACCTTTTCTAATGTGCTCTTGTGCTCCTCGAAGGTCGCCCCAGATATGACTATATCGTCCAAATAATTTACTACATTGGGAATCCCTCGTAAAATATTCTCAACTGTCCTCTGGAATATTGCAGCTGCCGGTTTTACCCCAAAAGGTAATCGAGTTACTTTAAAAATGCCGATAAGCGTACGACTGCGACGACTCGTCTAATTCCAATTGGTTGTACGCATTTGACAAATCCAATTTCGAAAAATAAGGCCCTTTTACAGACGCAAATATCTCATCTATCCTTGGCAATGGATACTTAACATCCATTAAATTCTTATTTATTGTTGACTTGTAGTCACCGCAAATTCGCAAGTCTCCATTTGCCTTTAGGACCGGTACGAAAGGCGTACCCCAATCGGAATTATCGACCGGTACTAACACACCTTTCGCCACCAATTCGTTAATCTGATCTTGTACCTTTACTTTCCAGGCCAACGGCACTGATCTAGGCTTGCAAAATACCGGCTTAGCTTTTTCCTCCAACTCTAGCTTAACTTTACTCCCGGTATATCTATCTAAACCCCCTTTGAAAACAGAATTAAATTTTTTTTTAAAACTATTTACAATATTAACTGATCCGTTAACTGCATTTATCCCCATTCCGAATTTTGACATAAAAACCCTACCGAAAATTGGTGGGCTCCGCGTTTCACTCACTATTAGCCTAATTGTATGTGACTGACCGCGACACTTAATTTTAGCACTAAACTCACCCAAAGTTGCAATATCGCTGCCGCTGTAGGTGAAAAAATTGTCGTTGCACACCTCGAGCCTTTCTTGTGCGAAATATTTATCAAAATCCAGCTTCGATAGTAGTGAACACGCTGCACCTGAATCCAACATGAAGTCCAACTCAACACCATTGACCTCTGCAGCTACCATAAATGGGGTGGATGAAGAAAATGCTGGGGACCGAGATGTACCAGACACTAAAAATTGACAAATTATTTAAACTATTTTCTTCACATATCACATTAACATCTGCATTACAGACGCTAGCTAAATGCCCACTTCTTCCGCATTTATTACACGTCTTATTCCTGTACTTGCAGTTTGCGCTCGTGTGATTTCTCCAACCGCAATGCCTGCACTTTTCCTGTACTCCTCTTTTGTTGCTACTGCTGTTGTAACTGTATCCTTTGCTGCTACTCTCTCCGCTTTTGCCCTTGTCACGGCCTTGACCTCGTTTGCCTTTGGATGTTCTAGCGGTTCGTTGAGCTATTGCGTTGACCGCTAAATCTCCTTCTACCAGTTGCAGTTGTTGTTGCTGTTGCTGTGCAGCGACTTTCGCCTCCACAATCATAGCGATCTTGAGTGCTTTTCCATTGTTAGCGATTCGTCCTCTTCGCATAACCTTTCGAATGACCTTCCCTCCAGTCAGGTTACAAATTTATTTAAGACGAATTCATTTAGCAGGCTGCCAAATTTGCAATCGCTGGCTAACCTCTTTAACTTGGCGTACCATACCGAAACTGCTTCGCTCCTATCGCGCGATGCTGCAAAAAACGCTTTGCGCTCCCTAAACACAATCACCATTTTCGAATAATGTAATTCCAGAAGCGCACACAGCTGGTCATATGTCTTGCTTGCGGGCAAATCAGGGTCACACAAATCCCTTAATAACCCGTAGGCCTCCATACCGATGGCTTTCAATAAAACTGATCGCTTCACTTGGTCTTCTTGACACGAAATTTCGATAAAATGGGAGTCCAATACCTCCATCCAGTTCCTCCAGCCGTCAAGATGCGGACGAAATTCGCGCACACTCGTTGTTGTTGCTGTGGTTGCGACCACCACGCTTTCATTTACCGTAGCCATTATAAATTGTTTGTGTATTACACTAATTACTTTTTACTTTGTATTTTTTATGCTCGTCGCCACTGCAATGTAGTCGCTTAGGTGGTTGGTACTGAACTGATTTATTAAATCATTTAAGTTAACACAACACCTTAACCTGTTCTTATACCGTAAAGAGTACTTATCATGTGTGTAAATAACTTAATACTTAACAGTAACTGATCCTTAGATTTCAGCATTGTAACTCTCTGCTCTGGTTTTGCAGTATTGATGTACACTTCAGCATTACTACTCTCCGACAAATGCATTCCTAAACAACAATATACCGCTTCTTGAGCAGAAATTTCTGTTCCAGAAATGAATTTGTGCCCAATTTGGTGCAGTTTTTACTTAATTGAAAAATTTTCAATATTTATCCATCCTTGTACGCAAAAGTCGTGACACGCCACGATTTGATTTATTTATATAATTTACTTTATAACTACAACAGGCATATGGATCTAAAATAAATTGAATATCCATATTATCTTGGAATTTCCTCCGTAAATTTAAATGTGGTTTCTTCAAATTGGACCTCAATGCTAATTTATATTCTTCATAATTTAAATGAATATGATCGTGTGATAGAAAAACTTCGAAATCATTCAAGCTTGGTGGTTTGAGTTAAATTAGCATTCAACAGATTGTGTATTCTTTCATAATTCTTCTTATAAAAATTAATATTTTCAAAATCTTCAGGGAGTGGTTTAAAAGTTTCTGTTTGTGTCATCGAGGGATAAGGCCATACCATAGCGACATGTTTTATTACCTCTAACCTCCCTCGTGCATGAGCGACCGTGCTTATGATTTTGATAAGTAATGAACTCTTGCAGGATTTCAATAGAACCATCCGTTGATATGAATTTATCAATAAAATGTATAGCAGGTGGTACAGTGGAGTCATCGTTAATATCAATCAGTGGGTGGTTTTTCAGCCAAAACATACCATTAGCATGGGGTGAACCTCTCTGCTGAAATTCAATTCGCCAATAAAATTTCTCAACGTAGTGCTCTTCAAAAACACCCCCTCCATTTTAAGCAGAGAAAATAGGTTCCGAAAGCGAAAATCAAAATACCTAGCGCAATTCACAGAGTCAGTTCGTAGAAGTCTAGCTTTTTCAGTGAAAGGTAGATTTGAGGCTTCTGCCTCTGAAATGGTTTTGTCATCAACGGTTTTAGATAATATTACTAACAGTTCAGTCCATTTAGTCTCAGCTGCAGAAAATTTAATAAAAAATGTAGAAATACCGAATTGGCTCACTTAGCTATAACCTTTTTCTCCCAATGAGCAGGAGACGACCTGATTCCTTTTCAAATATGGTAGCCGTCATCATGTTGCACGAGATGATTGATGAATGCTTCATTTAAAGCAATCAATGCTGCAACTGTATTGGAGGTTGAATGCTTCTGTACTGGATGTACTGTTTTTAATATATATTAATTCTAATTTTTTGTGGTTGTATATAAGTTTATCTATTCTACAACCTCTTCTATCATAGTTTCTTAATTCGGAACGGACAATTTTACTGTATGTTTCGGTACACTGTCTCTTATATCCCCCGTATATTGTGACAAGGGCTAATTCTTCCGAATCTTCATCTGAAATCATATCTCTTGGGTTCTGACCTTCACCAGAAGCCAGAGTCACACGTTCTACAGGAACATTTTCAACGGAAGTATTTTGGAGTAAGGTTTCGAGGCCGCCCGGATTTAACATTTCGTTAATAAATTCATCATTTTTTGTATTTAGTTGATTAGATAAAGGATTAATTAATTCTATTTGGTTGTGAAAGACCTCATTTATAATACCACTGTCTTCAGTAGTTGACATAAAATGCACCCCATTTTGATCAGGGAAAGAAGATATCCAGGGTTCATCAACTGCAATACCATGCTTTAAATATAATTCGGTCGTTACTAAATGTGTTACTGCTGCAAGTACCATAGCTGGTCGTATGGTTTCAGTCATATAGTAGTGGTTGTAAATACAATTGAATTACATGGGCGCCATCAAAGGTTCGAGGTAGGGAAGTAACAGTTCTGTTCACACTAATTGGGACATTTACGACAGCTCCTCTTACTTTGTCTTTCAAAACCTAATGCAACTATTATCATAAATGGAAGCCTAGCATTTATTAACCTCTCTTCTACCGGAGTCAATCCCTTAAGGCATTCTGGAATTTCACGAAAGGCCAAACCGTTTGCTAAGCATATACTAGGCTTACGTTTCTTTTTGATAATACGGGTACATGTTCTACAAAAAGGATATATATTGGATACTGAGGGAAATTTTTCTGCCAAAAAGAATTCCTCATTTGTATAGCTATTACTGCTTTCAATAACGCTTCTATTAAGATGTGAAATTTGTTGAGGCAACCAAAGATCTTCACAGCAGGTGCATATTATTGTAGGACCTTCTTTAATAGCTTTATTATTTTTATGATATGACTACTAAGTTCGCGTTCATCAATTTCTTCACCTATGTTTATACGACTACCTTGCGGCTGAAAAAAACCTTCAACCACATCTTCGTTCAAAGTTTCCCTAATGTTCCTATCAATTTCTGCCTGAGGCGGATAAAGCGATATAGGTTCATCATTACTAAATATCCGCGAACTGCGTGTACGACGTATTGCGGGTTCGACAGTATTCCTTACTTGTTCATGCTCCCTATAAACTGGATTGTCGCGGCGGCTTTGTGTTCCAATGTATTTTTGTCTTGTTCGAGTCTGTGGAATTCCAGGTCGCGTCTACGATTGAAACGTCGAACAGTATCGCGTGATTGTTCGGTTGCCCGATAAACCGGATTTTCGCGGCGGCTTGAATATTCTGATGTATTTTGGTCCTGTTCGAGTCTGCGATATTCCAGGTCAAGCCTACGATACGAACGACGAAGAGAATTACGTCTTTTTGCACATTCGTGGTCCGAAAGGTTTTGTGGTCAGATTGTGTGTTCGCAAGAATTACGTAATTGTTCAATTTCACGATATTCGGGTTCTTCCCGTCTCAGAGAGTGGCTTAGGGTGTCACGAATTTGTTTTTCAGTTCGATGTTTTGTATTTAGACGATCTATACGTGTTCTGCTTGTACATAGTCGCAGTCTTTGGGCTGCAGTTTTCTTATGTAATTTCGGCATTTCGAAAAAACATGTGTATTAATTATATGTTTATGTAATATATGTAAATATATAATAGTCAAGAAATAGATATATGTAATATATGTAAATATATACTAGTAAAAAAAAATAAAAAAACTGAAATAATGTTATATTCAATAAAAAAAAAATAATAATTTGATAATAAAGACTTGCTTGACAATTAAAAATTTTGTATATATCCTTCCGATGGTATAGTGATATGATTCTGGATTCTTTTGTAACGTTGATTATGGATTTTTTTATGAGTGACTAAAAATTGTAGTTCTTTATTTACACTGTAACTGGAATCACTGCAAACGGATCCCCTTGTTCTGTTATAATCACTCTCTAGCTTTATAATTAATTAGTTTGATCGTTAGCACTGAACAATTTTTTGAGCCGTAGATTTAAAAATTGTCCATTAATCAGCTAAATTTTATAAAGTCATAACACAATAAAACACTTTTTATTAGTGGACTTCACTCTCTTTAAATATTGAAAAATACAAAAAGAATATAACGTCCTTTTGTTGTTCTTTGTTGTTAGAATCTTAAAAAATAACTTTTGTTGTTTTGAATAAAATATATTTTTAATAAAATCACCTATGAGAATAAAAACTTTTTTTTCAAATTACACTTAAAATTTTTTTAAGAGCTATTAATTTAAATAGTACCACTCACTTCAAAATGTAAAAGTGATCTGAATCTATGAAGCTTGTTTCAAATAAAAAGGAAGTTTTCTGTCTAATTCATAATCCACAATTTTGTAAACATCGGAAGATTATTCATAAGAATAAACAACGTATGCGTTTAATGACGCTTGCCTTTAATGTGGACGTCTTTAATAACGCTTGCACGCCTTTAAAAGAAGTTTGAAAAAAGTATTTTGCGACTAATTTCACATGCTACCATTGTGTAAACATTACCAAATTGACTATAGTTTGAATTACATCAGAAGATTATTCATAAGAATAATTGACACGTGTTTAAAAAAAAATTAAAAAAGAGATGTTTTGCAATTGATTTCATGTTATAATCCGCCATTTTGTAAACATTATCAACTTCACTATACTTTGAATGCCATCAGAAGATTATTCATAAAAATAAAGGACGCTTGGTTAAGAAAATTAAAAAGAAACCGAATGTTTTGCTACTGATTTCAATATTATAATCCGCCATTTTGTAAACATTATCAACTTCACTATAATTTGAATGCTATCAGAAGATTATTCATAAAAATAAAGGACGCTTGGTTAAGAAAATTAAAAAGAAACCGAATGCTTTGCTACTGATTTCATGTAATAATCCGCCATTTTGTAAACTTTATCAACTTCACTATACTTTGAATGCCATCAGAAGATTATTCATAAGAATAAACGACGCGTGCTTAAAAAAATATTTAAAAAAAAACAGAAAAACCGTCTTTTATATGGACAACCCCATTTCTTGTGTATAAGTTTATGAACTCAAAAAACTTTGTTTAAAAATTTGGTATTGGTCTAAAGTTTTAAGAACCTATCTATACAAGGCGTGCTCTTAAAATGTACCCCTAATTTTCTTATATTTGTTTTGTGTTTTATACTATCATTCTGAAGCTTCATATGAAGGCCCCAAAAATGAGTACTGGTTAATTGAGGGCGTGGCAGTAGTAATAATGTGCCCAAATATTGCATGCATGCTTTTTCGGAACTAATACATCCTGCTACCAATTTCGCACAAAAATATTGTATAGGCCGCAAGTTATAATAATATGTCAATAGTGGGCGTGGCTGTAAAAATAACCCGCCTGTTTTTTGTGCGGTATTTAATGTTGGTACCCGCATCCTTCTTGTGAAATTTCGTCTCGTGATAAATCTTTAATAGGAACCTAGTAATGATTTTTGTTAATTTGTGAGCGTGGCAGTGGTAATAATCTGCCATTCTTGGGAAACATGTTAGTACAGACCCAATGTATACATCTACCAATTTGTATTTATATACTATCACTAGAAGCATAGACAAGGTAATTGTCTTTAAGTGGGGTCCCCAAAGTTCATTAAATGGGAGGGTGGCGTATCCTTCATCTGATGACCCCGAATCTTTTATATGGCTTTGTAGGGTCCATATATGTTTTAATGTCAAATTTCGACAAAAAATATTGTATAGGTGGTAAGTTATAATATGTCAATAGTGGGCGTGGCTGTAAAAAGAACACGCCTAATTTTTGTGTGGTGTTTAATCTTAGTCCCCGCCATATACCTGTGAAATCGCGTAGATAAATCTTTAATAGGAACCCAGCAATGATTTTTGGCTAATTGTGGGAGTGACAGTAGAATTATGATCTCCATATTCTGCACACACTATTATCGACCCCATGTATATTTCTGCCAATTTCTATTCCGCTGGGATCAATACGAGCATAGGTAGGCTAATTTTAATTTTAGACCCGAAAGTTCCTTATATCAAAAGTGGGCGTGTCTTTTCAATCCCATTTGTTGCAGATGTCCACATATTCCTTCCCGTAAAATTTCGTCCGTAAATCTCTACCAGATCTTAAGTTATGAATTTTTGTTTTTTAAAAAAAGTGAGAAAAGTTGCTATATGGGAAAATTGTTTGCTTTATGTATTTGATTTGTCTTCCGTTTATTTGATTTATGTATTTGATTTGTCACCGATTTTAGAGTAACAGGAACAATTAATTACAATAACAAGAAAAATTCAAAAAAACGGTACTTGATTTGACCTTTTTTTGTTTTCTTTCACACTGTCGTGATTCCTTGAGTATGTACGAGGGCGGATTGATATTGCAGCTACCTAGCACTAGATGGCAGCACAAACAAACTTTTTTTTTTTAGAAATTGCGATCTGTCCAAATTTCACCCCAATTCATCGATTAGTTTATTTGTTGTAGTCATTTGAAGTAGCAACTTTTGTGTTTCTTGAAAAATGGAAAAAGCGAATTTCGTGCATTGATTAAACACTATTATTTGAAAGGGAAAACGGCGAAAGAGACAAAAGAAAAGCTCGATTAACATTACGGTGAGTCCGTCAGATTACATGGTAAAATATTGGATTGCTGAATGTAAACGCGGCCGAACAAGCACTGCAACAATACCATCAACAGGAAGGTCAAAAGAGGTGGTTACTGAAGAAAATATCAAGAAAATCCTCGATATCCTTATGAATGATCCCCGAGTCAAGTTGCGTGAGAGTGTTGAAATGGTAAACATATCATATGAACGTGTGTTCAACATTTTGCATGAACATTTGCATATGAAAAAGCTATCGGCAAGATGGGTGCCGCGTTCGCTCAGTGTCGAACAAAAACGAGTTCGACAGACCACTTCACAGCGGTGTTTGGACATGATAAAGCGTAATCCTGTTGATTTTTGGCATCGATTAATAACTGTTGATAAGACGTGGGTCCACCATTACACACCTGAAACGAAAAATCAATCGAAACAATGGGTGGAAGCTGGTGGAAGTGCTCCGAAGAAGCCGAAGGCAGTGAAATCGGCTGGCAAGGTTATGGCGACTGTATTTTGGGATGCACACGGAATATTGCTCATCGATTATCTTGAAAAAGGATCCACAATCACAGGACTGTTTTATCGTGCATTATTGGATCAATTGATTGATGCAATCAAGGAAAAACGACCACATTTAAAGAAGAAAAAAATGTCCTTTCTTCAAAACAACGCACCGGTTCACACAGCATTAGATACGATGCTAAAATTACGTGAAATACACTTCGAATTGGTTAATCATCCACCTTAAAGTACAGATTTAGCTCCTAGTGACTTTTTCCTGTTTCCAAACTTGAAAAAATGGCTCGCAGGAAAAAGATTCATCTCAAACGAAGAAGTGATTACCGAAACTAACGCGTATTGTGAGGGATTCCCGAAACCGTATTATTCAGATGGTATAAAAAAGTTGGAATATCGTCTTACTAAGTGTGTCGAAGTAAAAGGAGACTATGTTGAGAAGTAAATGGTTTTTGAAAAAAAAAATGTTTTTTTCCTACTTAGGTAGCTTCAATATCAATCCGCCCTCGTACGAGGTGTGATCAAAAAAGAACCGTTATTGTGTGATCAAAAAATAAAGTATTTATTTATTCATCAACAACTATCTTGTCCCCTTTAAAGTAATTCCTCTCAGATATAATACACTTATGCCAGCATTTTTTTCAATCCTCGAAACACTTCTGAAACCCCTTTTTTGGTATCGCCAACAGCTCCTGTTTCGATTTTTCTTTTTTGTCCTCAATCGTAGCAAAACGCTTTCCTTTCATCGGTGTCTTCAGTTTTGGAAAGAGGAAAAAGTCAGCGGGGCCAAGTCCGGTGAATACGGTGGTATGGTACGGAGGCATGATAACGGTTTTTTTTTTTTTGCCAAAAACAGCTCCTGACCGATGTCCATGCGACGTTGTTTTTGCTCAAAATTTAGCAGTTTTGGAACAATCTTCGTTTCATGCCTACAACATCCGTAAAAATTGCTTGGCGTGAGCCGAACGATATGCCAACATCATCAGCAACCTCTCTGATAGTGATTCTACGATTATCCAAAATCATTTTCTTCACTGCGTCAATGTTTTCATCGGTTGTTGACGTGCTCGGGCGACCAGGACGAGCATCGTCATTGACATCTTCTCGGCCTTCCTTAAATCGGTTATACCACAATTGAACTTGTGTTCTGCTCATAGTAGACTCGCCAAAGGCCACATGTCAACATTTCAAATGTCCTTGCGCATTTAATTTCATTTTTTACACAAAACTGAATACAGTTGCTTTGATCCATTTTTTTCGAATAGTATAAAATCGAAGAACACACCAAAACACGACTAACCTTTTTATCTGTCAAAAACAAACTGACAATCCCAAATGGTTGGTATTGCCAACATATATAACAGATATGTGTACCAACATAAAAAAAAGTGCGAACATCGAACATACGTAACTCACGAAAAGATGAAAATAACGGTTATCTTTTGATCACACCTCGTATATAAAGATATGATCAGAAAGTGTTCTAGCAATTTATATTTTGTCCGTCCGTCTGTAGTCACTTTTTTTTCTTTGGAAAATGATAGTCTATACAATATACAGATCCAATGCCGCATATTTATATAATTAATGCGAGATGACTTTGCTTTCAAAATGCCAGCTGTGAGAACACTACAACGCGGGAGACCAGTGAATATTGTTAACACAATGGTTCGTACAGATCTGTCATACAATAACCATACCGATCAAATCGATGGCTTGGAGGATTGTGGAGGAAATTGTAAATTGAAAACAGTAGCCGATAAATGCCTAGTTTGTCACGGTTAAAGGGCTTTTAAGTGGTTGAAAATACGTGGTCAACTATTATGCCACAGGAAAATCCATTGAATGTGTTAAACTGAAAACTATGCTTCTATCAGTGTTAAATGCCCTATTTAATATGCAGCTGCGACTGAAATTTATATGCGACCAGGGTGGCCTGAACATAGGTCTAGGAAAGGAATTACAAATTGTAGAAGAAAATCCCTATTTTATATATAGAGAAATAAAAATATATTTCCTATATGATTATTGCGATTTGTTTACATCAATGAGAAATACAATATTTAAATATGATGTGCAAACTGCTAATGAAATAGATTGTAAAAATGTACTAGAACGCATATATGAGGAGGATAAAAATTGACTTAATTTCAAATCCTCCGATCACTCACCTGTCATCATATACTATATATACGAGTATATAAATCGATCAAATTGACCACCAACAAACGAACTGGCTCAAGTATAAGAAATACGTGAGCACACATATTTGCCTGGAATCTCCTCTTAAAAACAATGATGACTTAGAGAGAGCCCTCCACGAGTTTAATTCCTTGTTAGCATCAGCGGCTCCATGCGCAACACCAGCAGAAAAAACGATGACGGTTGCTACCCGTTATATAACTTCAACCCATGTGCAGTGGCTCGTTAAGGAGAAAAGACGCCTAAGACGAGAATGGCAGAAATATAGGTCACCTGCCCTAAAGAGGAAATTAAAATTGTCACAAAATCACCTTAGAGATGTACTTCAAAAGGAAGCTGAAGCAAATATTGACACCTCTATTAAAGATATGGGCCCGCGTAAATATACCAATTACTCACTTTGGAGAGCTACAAAGTTTGCAAATGCTTGGAAATGGAAGTTGGGCCAAAAGCGACGAAGAAAAAGGAACAGCGTTTGCTGCACATCTACAAAGAGTTTTCTGCCCTAATGCTCCATGCAATAACTTCGAGGTCCCTACTTTACCTAGAACCAAAGTGACTCAGCCGCTTCAACTTAAAATCTAAGACCTAGATTGTGTCATTAAAACAGGTCTTAATGCAAAAAAGTTCCCTGGATATGACCTAATCACAAATAAAATGGTCATGGAATTACCACACATAGCGTTAAGACACCTCACCAAATTGTTCAATGCTATCCTTCGGTTGGGTCATTTCCCGCATATATAGAAGATATCGCAAATTACGATGATTCCTAAACCAGGAAAAGATCCAACGCCTCATATCGACCCATAAGCCTTCTACCCACCCTCTTAAAAATATTTGAAAAATTGTTACTTGGGAAAATTATGCTCTATCTAAATAAAAATGGCAATATTTCTACTCATCAATTCGGATTCAGAAAAGAGCACGGTACAATAGAGCAGTGTTGTGAGCTAAAATCAAGATGCCTGCGCGTAGTGTCTCACAGCATCGACTCCTAACAGATGCCACACATTCTGTGTGATTAGCATGTGCTAAAGTTACATAAGAAAGCACATATTTTTAGGGTGCGAGTATTTAGAATTAATATTACCTATGTAATACTTATTATGTAAACTTTTAGGGTGCTACAGTTTTGCAGTCGAGCCACCGAATGGCATTCAAAGTTAGAATGCACCATCAACATTTCAGATTGGCGTAGGTCAGTTGGCTTGACCAACTGACACCAATTAACAGGTGCGAAACTGGAACACCAGAAAGGTCAGTTTTTGTATTGTAATTATGAATTGTAAATAGTATATAAGAGTTAGTATTCTAAGTAATAAAGGCTTGTGATTTTAAAAACTAAAAGTGTAATGTAGTGATTTTTACAAAGAGTGATTTAGGCTTTTCAGATACACGCGCGCAGCAGAAGGACGTCCCCCGTCAAACAAGGACAATACCCCAACATTTTGGCGCAGCCGGTAGGATCCAACGTCGAGTGCCAGGAAAAGAGCACTCCTACGCGGGAATCCACCAACAGGAAACCATCAGGATAACCATCCCAAAGGAGTTCAATGGAGGGTAAAAAAATGGTGAGTATGCTTATAGTAGGACATTCTAGTATCTAAGTGAATTTTGTCGACGATTCTTCGGTGGCCGTGTGGGCGCTTTTGCGCCGGTCATGCAGAAGAAGCAGCATTGGGGCTGATTAGCCGCTGCGGTTAGGTGACAATAGGTCGATCTGAAAAGAAAACTTTCTACTTACGGTCAGGTTGCATAGGGTTGTTTCAGTGAAATCAGGTTCATTCTTTTATAATAACCGTTTATTTCAGCATTCTCGGGGATGTGGAACGTGTCTGCTTATTCACGGATTTTGCGTTATTGAATTGCGAACTTGTGTATACCGGTTGGTTTGGTTCGGAAAGAACGTGCCACGGTATAGGGTTCGTACGGTTATGATAGGGGATTTGTGTTTGTTTGTCGGTAGGGACATTTATACGATTCAATTTATATTGTTTTGAAATCAAAATAAAGATTGATTTTAATATTTGGCATGTTGAGTTTAGGGTATTAGGTAAAGATATTTCGAGAAATGTTTACAACACGTGTTGTCAGTTTTCTGCCCTAATGCTCCATGCAATAACTTCGAGGTCCCTACTTTACCTAGAACCAAAGTGACTCAGCCGCTTCAAAGTTCATAATTGTATACGAGGTGTGATCAAAAAAGAACCGTTATTGTGTGATCAAAAAATAAAGTATTTATTTATTCATCAACAACTATCTTGTCCCCTTTAAAGTAATTCCCCTCAGATATAATACACTTATGCCAGCATTTTTTTCAATCCTCGAAACACTTCTGAAACCCCTTTTTTGGTATCGCCTACAGCTCCTGTTTCGATTTTTCTTTTATCTCCTCAATCGTAGCAAAACGCGTTCCTTTCATCGGTGTCTTCAGTTTTGGAAAGAGGAAAAAGTCAGCGGGGGCCAAGTCCGGTGAATACAGTGGTTGAGGCATGATAACGGTTTTGTTTTTGGCCAAAAACAGCTCCTGAGCGATGTCCAGGCGACGTTGTTTTTTCTCAAAATTTAGCAATTTTGGAACAATCTTCGCCGCCGAACGTTTCATGCCTAAAACATCCGTAAAAATTGCTTGGCATGAGCCGAACGATATGCCAACATCATCAGCAACCTCTCTGATAGTGATTCGACGATTATCCAAAATCATTTTCTTCACTGCGTCAATATATATAATGAATTTTCTATTAGTCCAATATTGAGAATGTATTCATATTTAATATTGGAACTAATTTAATCAAATACCTTATACTATAATATTTTATTATACTTATAAAGTAAAGTATATGAATTTAATATTTTGTCATTTTCGCATATTTCCCTTTGTGTTATTTAATTCATCCGCAGGGTAATAAACAACCTGCCGAATCAAATTACACAGAAAAACTAATCCTAAGAAAATTGAACAATGTGTAGGGATATTTATACCCTTTACCTTTAAAAAAGGTAAATAGGGTATACTAACTTTGTGCTTTTGAGAGGGGTTGCAATTTCGAGAAGGAGGCATGGTAGGTATGGACATATATATACAGATATGATCAGAATCACTTTCTAAGAAATTTTTATTTTGTCCGTCCGTCTGTGGCCACTTTTTTTCTACACCGTTAGAGCTATCTTAATGAAATTTTGCAAAAGTATAGTCTGGACAAAGATACAGAACCAGATTGCTATATGGGCCGATTTGGACAAAGACCACACCTAACTCCCATATAAGGAACTTTTTTCACCTTTTTTAAAATGACTATAACTTCGGTCCAATAGACGGAATCGTGACGTTATTTGGCAGTTATGGAGATGTGGGTTCCCCTAAACAATGCGCAAAAAGTGGGCGGTATATATATAAACTGCCACGCCCACTATTAACAAATATTAGTAACTGAAGATCTGGTAGAGATTTACGGACGAAATTTTACGGGAAGGAACATGTGGACATTACAAAGCTATCTGCAACAAATGGGGCTGATCAGAGAAAAGACACGCCTACTTTTGATATAGGGATCTTTCGGGTCTAATATTAAAATTAGCCTACCTATGCTCGTATTGATGCCAGAGGAATAAAAATTTGCAGAAATATACATGGGGTCCATAATACTGTGTGTGCAGAATATGGAGATCATAATAGAACTGCCACACCCACAATTAGCCAAAAATCATTACTGTGTTCCTATTAAAGATTTATCAACTAACATTAACCACCACATAACCACACCAAAAATGGGCGTGCTATTTCTACAGCCACGCTCACTTTTCACATATTATTATAACTTACGACCTATTCAATGTTTTTGGACGAAATTATATATTAGTACGTATATGGACCCTGCAAAGCCATATACAAGATTCGGGGTCAATCAGATGAAGTATACGCCTCCCTCCCATATAATGAACTTTGGGGACCCCACTTGAAGACAATTACCCTATCTATGCTTCTAGTGATGATATATGAAAACAAATTGGTGGATGTATACAATGGGTCTGTACCATTCATTCCAAATATGGGCAGATAATTGCTACTGCCACGCCCACAATTAACCAAAAATCGTTACTAGGTTCCTATTAAAGATTTATCAACGAAATTTCACAGGAATGTTGCGTGTACTAACATTAAACAGCACACAAAAATGGGCGTGTTATTTATACAGCCACGCCCACTATTAACATATTGTTATAACTTACGACCTATATATTATTTTTGGACGAAATTTTATATTAGTACGCATATGTACCCTACAAAGCCATACACAAGAAATGGGGTCGCTATAATCAATTCAAGGTACCCTACCGAAAATTACCGTAGATATGCTCCTAATGATGATTTATGAAGAAAACATCACAATTGTTGAACTCGCACTCACAAGAAAAGGTAAAGGGTATTTCGTAGTCGGTCTAACCCAACTTCAGACTTCTTTACTCGTTTTCATAAACATTTGATTCTTATAAACATGCTGCTAATATTTTCTAACGTCAGGTTTTAGTACTGGAGGGGTGATTGTCGCATATTCCTAATATATCGTATTTGACCACACCAGAAATGGTCGTTGAAATCCACGGTATGATATTGGACGATCGGCGAGTGAAAACTTGAAGATGAAACAGGCTTATCACATGGATCTGTCTTTTCAATTTTGAATAAATATTTGGATAGGAAAAAGCTATCCACGTTTGCTCACAATTGACAACAAACGCAAATCGTTTGAAAACTTCAAAAGAGTGTTTTGCGATGTTCAATCGCAATCCGACTGTGTGATTCATCACAACACACCAGAGATAGTGACTTCTCCTGTTGAGAATTCGAATATTTGGGAGGTATGAAAAAATTGGAGAAACGTTGTATGAAGTGTATCGTTTTAAAAGAAGACTATATTGAAAAATAAAGCGTGTTTTTATCGAATAGTGTTCCTTATTTCAATTTTCAGGGCTCACCTTTGTACGTGTAGTATAATGATATTTAGAACCACTCAGCCTTTTGAATTTATTAGTCTCGATCCTCATTGAGTGTGACTAGAGTTATATTCGTTACCAGCACACAATTTTAGTCCCAAAGTTTATAAAAATGTTCAATTTAGAGTTTTTCAAAAGCATGCCTAGGTGGCCAGCAATTAAAAATGATAGTTATAGACCCACTTTTGCCTGATGCTGATTGCTCCAATATATGGATATTGGTATTTATATAGAAGTTTATGTTGTATTCCATTTTTTACTATGGTTATACTCAAATTATAAATGTAATGTTCATAATTCGAATTTAACGTTAATTCATGTTTACTTATATGGCTATATCGCCACAATATGTAGATATACGTTATATTGTATATATTATTTTCTATGTTATTATAGTTATAATTTTACAAATATTAATTATAGTAATATAATAATAATTCTATTGTATCTCAACTATTATAAAGAGATCAAATATATGGAGATACGACGTTCCCGATTCCATGTAGGTGATTCGATTTATGAGATTTGAAGAAAATCATACAGAATTATTGGTGGATGGAGCGCTTAAAAATAACCATTATTAACAATAACTGAAAACTAGAGTACTTCTGAGATGAAATAACTTGTTGTATTTGACTATGGTTTGGTTTATATGTTGATCAAACTAGTCTTTCAATATTCATGACTAAACAGCATGATCGGTGAGTCAAATTATAAACTTTATAAAGGGTTTTTCAAAAGAAACGCTACAAAAGTAAATCGATAGTGACAGCAACCGACGCCATATTTTTTCCCGCTCTTTTGACATTTCTCTTCAGTAAGGTTTGCCATTTCATCATGCAAAGATATACGAGCCAACAACGAGTCGAAATTATTAAAATTTACTACCGAAATTCGGAGTCAGTCGCCTCAACTTTAAGAGCGCTACGTCCAATTTATGGTCGTCATAATTGTCCTAGCAGATCAACAATTGAGCGTCTAGTGGAAAAATTTGAATCCACAGGCACAGTACAAAATGAATGAAATGAAGAAGTGCCCGTAGTGTCGAGAATATTGCTGCCACTGAGGCTTCAGTTCAAGAAAGCCCAAATGTGTCTCTCACACGTCGTTCTCAAGCGTTGGGCATCTCTGTGACGTCGTTGTGGCGAATTTTGCGAAAAGATCTGGGCCTACATCCTTACAAGATCAAATTGACGCAAGAACTGAAGCCGCTTGACCACCATAAGCGTCGTATGTTCGTGAATTGGGCTGAGCAACAACTTGAAAATGATTCGGATTTTCATCGGAAAATCACTTTCAGCGATGAGCATCATCTTCAGCGATGCTCATTTCTGGCTGAATGGCTTCGTCAATAAGCAAAATATGCGTTATTGGTTCGACAGCAATCCACACGTACTCCATGAGTCATCATTGTATCCCGAAAAAATTACGGTTTGGTGCGGTTTATGGGCCGGCGGCGTCATTGGGCCGTACTTCTTCCGTGATGATCAAGGCCGGCACATTACTGTGAATGCGAATCGCTACCGTTCAATGATAACCAAATATTTTTGGCCCCAATTGGATAATAAGGACTTGGAGGATATGTGGTTCCAACAGGACGGCGCCACAAGCCACACAGCGAATGCCACAATCAATTTACTGCAAACCAAGTTTGGTGAACGTGTTATCTCACGAAATGGCCCAGTCGATTGGCCGCCTCGGTCGTGCGATTTGACACCGTTAGATTATTTCCTGTGGGGCTACGTCAAGTCTATGGTCTATGCCAACAAGCCAGCGACGATTGATGAACTTCGTACGAATATCGAACGTAAAATTGCAGCAGTATCGGCCGATTTATGCTTGAAAACCTTTGAAAATTGGGTTCAGCGTCTGGACTTCTGCAAGCATGCCCGTGGTGGCCATGGAAAAGAAATCGAGTTCCATACATAATGGCATCGAACGTACTTTCACAGGAATAAAGAATTTCATTGATATCTAAAACCGGTTTTGTTTTATTTAAAAAAACTTTTGTAGCGCTCTTATTGAAAACCCCGATATTCAATTATACATTTTATATTCTAATTACAGGTGGAATATTTGACGGCGAGGTTGTTCCTATATCGGTTTTCGTTATGCTAGTAGGGAGAAAATCACAGTCAAAGTCACAGTTCAGTCAAAGGTATGTTCAAGCAACTTAACTCAAAAGTCATTCTGAATATTCTGCATGTATTACTGAGTCAATGAATGAAATCATTGATAACATACTAATATTTATATTATGTATTAAAAAATGTGAATATGTATGTGAAAATCGTAATAACACATTTTTATTGATTTCAGATATCTATACACTTATAAAATACAACATGTTGGCTTGATGAATATACATACATAATCCTTGTGAGTCATTGTTGTACAGGTTTGTCAAATTGTCTAATTATCTTGACACATTTCCAATTTTACAAACTTCTAAAATTATCGCCATTTCCACAAAAGCACGCAAATTTCACTTTTTAAAATTTAAAAATTTTTATTAGGTACAGTGTCTACTGTTGCAAAGTATCTGTATTCCTAAACTTAAGTATATGTAAGTTTTTTCTTTTAATTAAAGAAAATTCTAGAGGTTAGTAATAAGATACTTCGCACTAAATTAGGTGAGCATTGAAACTAAAGCGCTCTTTATTTAATAAGTGAAATATTCAATATTTCAGCAAAAAACAGGAAAAATAGATAATAAGGGGTTAAAGGTTTCAACTGATAAATAAATTTGAGATAAGCTAAGCAAAAACGCTATCAATCATCACGAATGATGTTGCCACAGAGATATGGAAACAATTTTCAAATGATAAAGCATTGAAAGTGAATTCATTGTACATAAAAAGTGTTGAGATATGGTAATCCTGGTGTCGCTTTATGCAAACTGACAAATCCATCGCAAATCTAACATTTTTGACAGCACACGCACTCAGACCGTGACTTGACCGTGACAGTAACTTGACAATTAGGCCTCACTGAAATGCACGCTTTGATAATGCAAGATTAAACACACAATTCAGGTTAAAGTCCATTACGCAAAAGCGCCCTCGTCGGTAAATCCTAGAACTTTTTCAAATCGAGCTTGGGCATGGTATTCATCCCTATCACTATAAAGGTGTAATCAGGGGACTGAGCTGCGAAAGCGGAAAGGTAATATGGGATAATAGGTATAACAAAGTCAGAGCCTGCATCCTACTTAGTGAAAATATGAATATATTTGTTTACAGAATTTATGACGAGGGACTTAGTCCGTCCCAATCCAGGTCCTTTTCAACATCGAGGACAGCAAGCGCGTCATAGTAGTGGCGTCAGCAAACTTTCCGGGCGAAGAAACATATGCACCGCCGGCAGAAGTACGGCAGCTGGCGTAGTTTTGTGGGAAAAACAACCTGCCACTAATACTGGGATGTGATCCCAACGCACACAACACAATATGGGCCAGCACGGACGTTAACAGCCGTGGTGATTACCTATTAGTATACATTTTAGTTTCTAACTTAGAAATACTGAATGAGGGCAACAAGCCAACATGTAACCAGTAGAGCGGAGGTCTTAGACTGAACAATATGTAGCCCGAGCATCAGATGAGGAGTCATTATCTAACCATAAAATTGAATTGCGTTTTCTTTAGAAGGCTTAAACATTCAAGCAAAATATTTAGAAATCACCAAGAAAATAAACTGGGAGTATGAGGGAATTCTTAGGCATTTTAGAAGGCATTTCCTCGAGCAAACTCATACATAATCACCATGAGCTTGAGGATGGTATGACCCAATTAAATGGGGCAATACTGGATGCCTTTTACAGCAGCTGTACTGAGAAACCAATTGTACCAAGAAAAATATGCAGTTTGGGGGAATAATAATCTCTCGGCCCTCAGAACCGAACTCCACAAGCTTAGAATACAATATAGAAATAAGAAAAGCTAAACGTAACAGCTTTAGGAACTTTTGTGAGAATATTTCTTCTTTGCAGCCAGATGTCTCTAAAGAAGGAAGAGTGCACATACACCATAAACGACCAAGAAAGGGCAAAACTGTTACTCAGGACACACTTTCCAGATAGCGTGGAAGAAGTAGACAGTCGGCAAGCCGAAGAATTCCGGTTCTGAAACTCGGAAATTAGCAGGAAATATCGTTTCGGCAGCAAAATTTTAATGGTCATTAAGCACCTTTCAACCAGTCAAGTCTCCGGGTACTGACGGTATCCTTCCAGCCCATTTAAAAAGGGCATAAAGGGACTATTTCCGTTCATAGTAAACACATGCCGCAGCTGCCTTGCCTTTGGGTGTATACCGACGGCCTGGAGAAGGGAAAAGGTGCTGTTCATACACAAAGTAGGGAAAAGTTACCACATATCCAAAGTCCTTCGAACCAATAAGCCCATCATTTATCATCATTTACTCGTATGTTAAAAGCACTTGAAAAAGTTTTGGATAACTATATAAGATGTGGAGCATGGAAACAGGTGCCATTGCACCCAAACCTGCATGCTTATAGGGCGGGTAAATCGAAAGAAACTGCTCTTATAAGCATAGTAAATTCCATACAGAAGTCACTTGATGACAAAAAAATAGCAATCTGCGCATTCCTTGATACCGAGGGAGCCTTTGACAACACCCCACAATAAGTGGTATTAAGCATTAAGCAGAAGAGGAGTAGAATCGATGACATCCAAATGGATGGCAGAAGTTCTATATACAAGATCGGAAGAGACATCCGCTAGAGAAGAAACAATAGCCACCGCGATGACCAGGGGATGTCCACAGGGAAGGGATCTTTCACCGCTAATGTGGAGCCTAGTTTTTGACGAACTATTGTTAATATTGTCAGAGGAGGGCATAGACTGCCACAGCTATGCAGATGACATTGCCGTAATAGTGGGAGGCAAATTTGAAGAAACTGTTTGTAATATCCTACAAAGAGGTCTGAGAATTGTAGGTGAAGTAATATAAATCCCACTAAAACCACTATAGAAAAGTAAAATGACAAGGTGGAAGAGCATTGAACTTTTGGGCTAGATTATCAAGCCAAAAACTGAGGTAAAATATCTGGGGGTTATACTAGATAGTAAAATGACATGGAAAATACATGTCAAGAAAATTGCGGAAACATCAAAGTATGCTTTAATGGCATGCAAAAGACTGGCGGGTAAAACATCGGGGGCAGACCAAGTATCTTATACTGGATGTACAATACCGAAAGTCTGACTAATAGTGACCTATGGGGCTAATGCAAGGGTAAGAAGAACGGAGCTCAAGGCAACTCAACTGAAGCTATAAAAAATACAAAGACAAGCGTTCATAGGTATAACCAGGGCAATAAGGACCTGTCCCACAGCAGCGCTAGAAGTAATCTTGGACTTGACGCCACTGCACATAGTAGTACTGATGATACCCACAGCAACTATAGTTAGGACTACAGGGGTTGAAACAAAAGATGGGGTTTCCAAATGGTAATGGTACCTGGGAAACTGTCCCAATAACACCCTTCTAGACTACCCACAAGATAGGATTAGTAAGAAATTGAACTTTGAAACTCTTTGCGGTAAAGTTTTAAAAATGAATGGAGCAATCTCAACGCTGCATATTTTTTAAGGAAAGGACAATAATGTGGTACACTTATGGGCTAAAGACCAACAGTGGAACTGAGGTGGGAGTATTTTCCAAGCAGAAATTCTCGCTATCGAAAGATGTGCACAGTTCAATCTAAACAGAGGTTACAGAAGACGAGAAATAGCCATACTATCGGACAGTCAAGATGCCCTTCGAGCATTGAGCTCATGTGAAGTAGACTCCAAGATAGTATGGGAATGTCTGAGGACACTGAATCAGCTGGGCAAGAACAATAAAGTCAGCCTTTACTGGGTCCCAGGACACGTGGGCGGTCAGAACCCTACTGTGGTATAGGCACAGGATTATGGCAACAACAGCTTAGGAAACAAGAAAGACAACAGAGGCTGTAACTTTTTATAAGCCATCTATGTCTTATACAATCTAAATTACTTGGGCAACGATAACCACAAAATATTTGGGTTTTGCATTAGGTTACCCAAAAACAGTTTAGATTACTAACCGGGCTTTTGACCGGTCACTGTATGCTCAAAGGACACATAAACAGTATAGGAATTGTAGCAAGCCCATTATGCAGATCTGTGATGAAGAAAGTGAATCGGCAGAGCACATATTAGGGAACTGTGGAGCAATAATGCACTTTGGGAAAAACACCTAGGCTCGTACCAAATATCAGGTAAAGAAATAGCAACGCTAGATCTAGCCGACATTCATGAATTTCTGAGGGCAACGGGGCTGGATGCGAATTTATAAGGATACCCATAATAGTAGAGGGCGCTATAATATATGTTGTTGGTCGCAGTACCTGGTATACCTCTAATTATTTGGGGGTTCGAAGGGCTTTAAGTCACTAATCACTACTATAATATTAAAAAAACCTTAACCAGTAATTGTTTCCAACACAAAACTATATTTAGATATTCATACACCACTGACTGGATATTGCAATGAGAAAACGCGACTCTTTTAAATTTATTTAGGTAACCCAGAGTCTCTAGGAGAGGAAGGAGTCTCATGCGGGCGTCCAAAGAAAGTGGACAACTGTTTCTTTCCTGTGGGGGTTTTTGCAAGTTCTGTAATGAGCATTGAACGGAATGCCCATTTTTCCGACGTGCGCACCGATATTCAAATGACCCGTGCAGACACTTATAAGGTTGCTAAAGGTTGCCGATGGTAATTTTAAGGATAGTAGAAAATTTTGCGATTCCCAAAATATTCTCGCTCTGACACCAGATTTTATCTTGGAACCATCCTTGAAAACTGGCTTACCGCCTTTCGCGAGAACCCCTCCCCTCCTCCAGTCGTTCCAACGAACTAAGGTCAAATCATTACAAAACTTAAATAAGAAAGAATGATAATAAAAATATATAGGAATGTAAAAATCGAATTATAAAAATTATAATAATGTAAGTAAATAAAATGCATTCCTTATAACTGTTAACTGGTTTCCTGTGTCTATTTAGTATGTTCAACTGTTTACACTTTTTTCCAAACTGTGATATTTTTATGAAACTTGACCAATTACCAATTCATTTCAATTATTGGTATAATAATAAAATTTAGTGTAATGTACATTTGTTTGACATGGTGGTATATATACTCGTATATACTACCACGGCCACTATTCACATATTTTCATACTTTGAGAACTATATAATATGCAAAGTTTGTCGTTACAGCTTTGTTCGTAGAGCATGCAACCAAAGTAAATTAGCTGTTGCGGACTGTATTATTATATAGCGGAGTCGGCACCGCTTATATGCAGGCGTATAGCCCAGTCTTTCACAACCAGTTTCGCTAAATGAGAATTACACCAAACCGAGGATTTAGTTTGATAAAATGTAACTTTATTGACAAATTATGTTTTATTTATGCAAGTCGATTACATTGGATTTCCAAACTGAATTTCCAATGGATTGATATTTCTAAACACAAGCTGCTGAATTAAGCAAGTTCATTTTCACTCAATGCATTGCACACCCGAAGTAATTAGAAACTCCATGGGTACGTTGCCCTGCTTAGAGTGCTGTACTTTCGCATGCGCTTCACTTTCCACGTCCAGTGGCCAGGTGTTTGTTTATAGAGTTTTCGTGAGCTTGCGTTGGTTTACATTTTTTTTACTTATGAGTATGTACTCGTATATATGTGTATAATATTTATTTATATTATATTTTATCATATTTTTGTATAATATTTAGTTATATTTGACTGGCACACTACAAATATTTATGGACCGAATGGTGAAAGTAATATTTCCACTGCTAAAACATATCTAGAAAGACAATTTCGCATAAATTACATGGGTACAATGGTTTCATGGTTTAATTCAGACGACTATTTTCTTTATAGCGTTTGATAAATTATTTTAAGGTAAATTGTATATCGTAGTTGGCATAATATAAATTCAGTTTTGTTTAATGGTTTATTATTTGTAATTTATATTACTGATTTTTCCATTATATGCTTGGAAGTCGATAACATTTTTTTAACTAGGACTTAAACTTATATAGGGTGTAGTAAAAAGAAATCCATTCTTTTTGAATGACATTGCAGGCTTTATTTCTGGATAGCGCTGGACACGTGCACAACAGGTGAGGAATGGACTCTTCGTCCTCCTCTTCCATTCAACTCCTGCAGAAGTCGTTAGAGGCGATCCCCAGCCTACACCCGTGTATGCCGTTAGGACACTAATGCTTTGTCTATTTAGAGCCACTAGTAAAGCAGCTTGGCTGTCGGACAGAATGCAAATATCAAGTCCTTCTTCTTCCTTAGCCAATACAGTGCTGCCTCTATAGCCGCGACCTCTGCTTGAAAAACATTGCAGTTGTCGGGCATGATAAAGGACATGTTAATGTCCAAATCTTCTGAGAATACACCCACCCTACTCTGTAACTTGGATCCATCTGTGTAGATGTGAACCCCATCTACATGATGGGGGATGCCATCCTTCCATTCGTCCCTGGAGGGAATGCAGATCTTGCACATACCATTGAACGTATACATTTGAGTGATGTAGTCGAAAGAGTCAGGAATACCCTCAAAATGTCTTCAAATGAACGCATGACCTACTTTCCTGGCAACCCATTGCACAGTGGTGGCGCCCATACGACAAAAATAAAAAAATCGAAGTTAAAAAAGTGGACAGGTATCGATAAAAGTAGTCGGTAATCACAGCAAATTCCACTACACTGAAGTTCTTTTTTGGATTTCTAACGGGACTTTTGAAATATAAACAACAGAAGTACAAGTATGCTGTGAAGTGGTTAGTGGATTGAAAAAAACACGGAAATTAAGTCAAGCTTCAGTTGTAAAAATCTTAATAAAAAAGACTCCAAATTGAATATACCAAAAATGGAAGTTAATGTGAATGGTATAAGCATAAATTTTAAATATATATATATATATATATTGAATAAGTGTGTAGTTTTAATAAAATACTAACTTTTACAAATAGTTTTTTAACGTAATTTTTGGAGTCTACTCAAATTTTTCTTAGAGTTTTAAATTTTTTCCCCCCCGATTCCCACGACAATTTTACTTTTTTATACTGGTTCATGCCTCTATATTATGAAAAAGTTTAGTTTAAGTGCCAATATTTGCCAGAATTTGTTTCACGTGTAATACAGTAACACAACCTCATTGTTTTGAAGTTGAGTTTTTTGTGTGTGTTATATTACGTGTGTGTTGTTATTGATACATATAAATGAGCAAAAGTGTTATTGTTATTGTCAAATGTGATTATTCTCTTCTTTATTTATTTTTGGCTATAGGTACATCTTATCAATGCGTTTTTTCTCGATTGTTCGTTTTTGAAATTTGGTGTTCCAAAAAAGGGAAGGATTCTGAGAAGGCTCGACAGGTGTTCGATGAAGTAGTCACGAAGATTGGAATAGAAAGTGGCAAAGAAATGTTTTTTGAGTTATTAAATCGTATCAATTTCATTTGTAAGAAAATTGTAGCGTTTTGGCAAAAGAACAAACGCACTAAAACATTGGTTTTAAATAACCATTCCGAATGGTTGGACTTTAGAGAAGTTATTGTCTTAGAAAGAGAACCCACCCCCTTAGAAACTACTCATAGAATGCAAGAACCATCCTCAAGTAAAAAGCGTGGGCGCCCTAAATCTAATTTTTCGAATTCTTCGAAGAGAACTAAACAACGCAGATTAGCAGAACTGGCAGAAACTGATGAGTCTGCTGCCGATGCCTTACGTGGTGCAGATTTACAACCTAAACACTGCCATGTGGAAGTAAATACTACCGAAGTGCTATCAGTCATAATGGAAACTGATCTATCAAAGCATCAATATTCAAGTATTCGGGATTTTATAAACTCAAAACTTTCATTCAGTATGTTACCAAGTTATGAGAAGGTTTTAAAGGAAAAGAGTAAAAGTTATCCCGATAAAATGACCGTGAGTGAATCGCATGCAGAAGTTGAGCTACAAAGTTTGCTTGATCACACTGCTTCGCGTATATTAGATCTCCAAAGTAAAGTGCTGGACGATATATCTGATGAATCCGTAAACAATCTTGTGTTGATAGGAAAATGGGGATTCGATAGTAGCACGGGGCACAGCGAGTATAAACAGAAATATAATAATAATAGCATACAAGACAGTAGTTTATTTGTAACATCGTATGTACCCCTTCGACTAATAACTAAATCTACTGGATTACAAGATTCTAAAATAATTTGGAAAAATCCACGCCCATCATCAACTCGTTACTGCAGACCTATTCGATTTCAATATATAAAAGAGTCCAAACAAGTTTCTATTGATGAAAGAGATTATTTTAAACAGAAAATAAGTATGTTAAAGTGCACGGAGTATTTTGCTTCTGAAAGGCAAATACACATCGAACACAGCTTGCAATTGACTATGGTGGATGGTAAAGTCTGTAACGCTTTAAGTCAAACTTCATCTGCTAAATGTTACATATGCGAAGCAAAACCGACGGAAATGAACGACTTAGAAAAATGTTTGAAAAAAACGGCCCGTAAAGAAAATTATGAGTTTGGATTATCGCCATTACACTCATACATTCGGTTTTTCGAATATTTGATACATGTTTCGTATAGACTGGACATTAAAAAATGGCAAATTAGGTTGGAAAATGAACAAATAGAAATGTTAAAAAGGAAAAAGGAAATTCAAACAAAGTTTAGAGCAAGAATGGGGTTGCTAGTAGACAAACCAAAAGCAGGGGGAAGTGGGACATCAAATGATGGGAATACAGCGAGACGATTTTTCAATAATGCGGAATTGGTTGCTGAAATAACGGGGCTTGATAAAGACCTAATTCTCAGATGTGCAACATTACTGCAAGCTATGTCATCAGGATATGCAATAAATGCAGACAAATTTAACGAATATGCACTCGGAACTGCTAAGGGACTGTTAGAAAAATATCCCTGGTACTATCTTCCACCCTCAGTACACAAAGTTTTAATACATGGTTCCGATGTTATTGACCATGCATTAGTATCAATTGGTGAGCTTTCTGAGGAAGCTGCAGAAGCTAAAAATAAAGATATAAAGAGATTTAGGCTCCATCACACCAGAAAAACCTCCCGCGTTGCAACAAATACGGATTTGCTAAACCGATTACTCCTCAGCTCAGATCCATTTGTCACAGGTCAGAGAAAGTTGCCATGCACCAAAAAAACAACTTTATTAAAGTCTGTTTTTGATTTGCTGGAAGATGTCTAAAAATAGATAAAATATAAATGTGTGCACATATGTATGTATGTATATTATTTTACATTGATTGTCTTTTAAGAGTATTCATAATAATTTATTTTATATTTATAAAGTGTTTATTTCTATATGAGTTACAAATAAGTTGCGTTTTATTCCGAAAACAGATAGTGTTGTTTATTTGCTTTTCCTTTTACTTTTCATATATAATTAAATATTGAAATTAATTTTATGTGCTTTTTGGTCAAACTAATTTAAAACAGTTGTCATTATTTTAACATATTTTAACCATAAATAGGTGTAAGGACATTTAGATCACACCCATTTAAACTGATAACTATACATGGATGTCCCAGAACATATTCTGAAAATTTCAGATCGATACCTCCATTCTAACTAATTTTGTCGCAGCCCCCATACAAACGCATCCACTGTGCATTGATACGCAGCTTTTAGCCTTATAGCTGAGTTTGCAGCCATTTTTCGCCAAAAAGCCTAACAGGCAGCAGATTGAGCATAATGTCCAATGCTGCCGTTGGAGTCGTTCTAATGGCACTACTTATGAATACCTCTGCCGTTCTTTGTCTATTGTATGTGGACTTACTTAGGACTGTCCACCAAGCAAGCACCCCATAGAAAAGGAATGCTGGTACTACAGCTGTGTATATCCTATAACTCTTTTGGAAGAGTACAGAGCTACGTGAACCTTCCTAATGCGCTCGCTTATATTAGCCTTCCAGTTCAGCTTCCTATCTAGGATCACGCCCAGATATTTAGCCTCCTCGACAAGGTTAATATCTACACTCATTAGTTTTGGTGTGATAAATTGAGGAATTTTATACTTCCTAGTGAAGAGCACCAGCTTAGTCTTGGTCGGATTAACCCCCAACCCACAGTCAGTAGTCCATTTAGAGAGAATGTTCAACATATGTTGCATCAAGTCCCTCAAAGTAGACATGTATTTACCCAAGATACTAATAGCAACATCATCCGCATACGGCTGTGAATTGATTATCCTGCTACTAAGCATGTTTTCAATCCACCTGCTAATGGCGGGTTCCACCTCCAAGTCTCGCATCGCACCGATTATTGCGTCTGATTTGATGTTGTTAAAAGCTCCCTCAATGTCAAGAAAGCCACTAGGGAGAACTCCTTGTTATGCAGGGAGCACTCAATACTAGATACTAAGGAGTGTAAAGCGGTCTCAACCGATTTAACCTTAACGTAGGCATGCTGAGAGACTGACAGCTTCTGTCTGTCTATAGTGAGTCTCAGATGAATGTCTAACCAGCTTTCCAGGATTTTCAGACAGAAGGAGGACAGACTAATGGGCCTCAAGTCCCCTGGAGCTGTGTGCGAGCTTTTGCCTGCCTTGGGTATAAAAATTACCCTCACATGCTTCCATGAGTCTGGAATATACGCTAATTCAAGACAACTATTGTAGATCCTTCGCAGCCACTCTATTATAATATTCTCTGACTGCTGAATTTCAATTGGAGCTACACTCTCTGGGCCAGATGTATTAAATGGTTTGAAGCTATGGATAGCCCATTGCAATTTTGGCTTCGTGACTATGTCTGAGTTGACTTCAACTACATTCCCGCTGGGCTTCGTTCTCCGCGGAATGGTGCTCGAGCAACCAGGGAAGTGAGTCTCTAGAAGAAGCTGTAGAGTCTCATTAATATTTGAAGTCCAAGATCCATCCTCCCACCTCAGGTAACCAGGTACTATTGGAGCAGTTGATAGGATCTTCCTCAACCTGGACGTCTCAGAGATATCTTCTACGTCACCGCAAAAGTTTCTCCACGACTCTCTTTGTGCCTTCCTGAATGTTTCACCAGCAAAATTATTCGCCATAGACAGAAACAGGTGGTAATCACTTGGTAACAGGTCCGGACTATAAGGTGCATGGAAATTAAGCTCATGAGGCTTTTTTTGTTAACTCGTTTGGCACCCATACATCGAGCTTCATCCTTATTCAAGTGAACGGTTTTTTGTGCATTGTTTAGCTCCTGGGCAATCGAAACAGTGTTTACATGACGGTCGGACTCGGCGATTTCCTTGATTTTATCGACATTTTCGACAATTGGCCATCCAGATCGTGTTGGATCTTTGACATAAAAATTACCTGAACCAAAATTGCTCGTGATGGACTCTTACAGTATCAGGACCATAAACACTATTCACATTTTCAGTCGCCTGCGTTGCGTTTTCGACTTTTTCGAAGAAAACCTGTAAAATATGGTGAATTTTTTCTTTGCTGGTCTTTGAGCCGCGCTCAAACAAAACTGAGCAAATACATAACAAACCCACCTGATAAGTTTTCTAGTAAGTAATCTTATCTAGTGTAACCCGACCGCATATATACAAATCCAAATGGAATTTTTGTGCATGCGCCAGTGTAGGCTAGTTGCTTTCAAAGTCATTAGTTTCTTTTTGACTTCGAGGTGGCGCTTTCAGATCAAACGTGAGTCAAGATGAATTCCTAGGTACTTCACCTCCTTTGCTTGTGGAATAGGAACGTTATTTAGTTTTATGGCTGGACATGTACCTTTTTTATAGTAAAGCTAATATGCGTACTTTTTGATTCGTTAACGTTAATTCGCCAGTCAGCCAACCAATTTGTTACTAGGACCAGATGATCATCTAAGTCACGGGATGCGATTTTGGAAGTTGGATGAATGCTAAGGATACCCGAATCATCGGCGAAAGTTGCTGTTGTTAAGTATTTATTGGTAGGCAGATCTGAGGTATATAGTAGATACAACACCGGACCTAGCACGCTTCCTTGATGCCGTAGTATTTAGAGTAAGCATTATTGTACCTTACCTTGAACTACTATACTATTCTATCTGATTTATTTTTATATCAAACATGTTGACGAAACCTCCACGCTCCAACAAATTTATGGCGGGTTTCCTCAAGGAAGTGCCCTAGGACCAATTTTGTAATTATTATTTTGGTCAGACTTGCCTGCACCTAATAACGTCGTTGTAGCACCTTCACACCTGATATAGCTATTCTGTCATCACACAAAAAGGCACTTCGCACGAGTCACCAAGTGGATGAAGGAGTGGGGTATTTAACCGAATTAAAGTAATTCTATACAAGTGACTTTTTCGCTAAGATGCGACGGTTGCCTCGCTTTTAAGATAAATAATTGTACACTTCCCGAATCGGCTGAGGCTAAGTAGGTAGACACTGACCGTCGACTCACATACTTGCTTGGATTAAAATTTCGTTCTTTATACTGATTGCTCCAGCGTAAGTCAACTCTATCAATTAAAAACAAGTTGCTGGTATATAAAAAATTCGTAAACCGACCGTGTGTGTTTACTTCGTAAACCGACCGTGCGAATGTTTCTATGCTTGCTTGCATGTTGACGGCATGCATATGTGTGTATGTATATGAATGGAGGAATGTTATTTATTTATTTATTTATTAATAATCTAATTACAATTAAAATTATAATTAAACAAAAGCACTAGCTGCCAGGGCTATCGGCTTATGTTAACATTTATATTTTACTGATTAGGTTAATTAGAGAAAAATATTGGAAAATTATTTTGACGTTGGATTCTGACGGAATAGCAAGAAACTCAGTTGGATTATTATCATGAAAAATGCAGTCCCGGATTGATGATAGTGATGAACATTGAGTGAGGATGTGGGAAATAGTTAGTGGATAGCTATTGCAAAAGTGACATAATGGGTGCAGCTCTTTAGTTATATTATTCAGATGTGTAATTTTAGTGTGACCTAGCCTCAATCGGATGAAGCATTTACACATACTAGTTGTAGATGTAGCGGGAAGGTATATGTTGTTCCACTGGGGGTTTACGGTTTTGTATGGGTGGCTGTAATTTTCCCAATCTTGCTTGATATTAAGAAGAATTTGGGAACAGGCCATTTTGCTCGTGGATTTATTGGAGAGTGCCATATAAGTGTGCAAAGGTGACTTAGCTGCAAACTTCGCAGAGGCGTCAGATTGTTCGTTCCCGAGAATTCCCACGTGACCAGGAACCCACATTAGCTTCACTTTATTGCTCATTTCGATCAGAGATTGCTGTAGTAAATTTATTAAGTTAATCTTATTATCAATGTTTTTTGATGCCGTAAAGATTGATAGGCTGTCTGTACATATAATAAACTTTCCTTTTTTACTTCTTACAATATGCAAGCATGATAGAAGCCCTTGCAACTCTGCATAGAAAATTGAAGCGAATGGAGGAAGCAGACCATTAGATAGCGTATTGCCATCTGAATCAACAACTGCAAAGCTGACAGCGCTTTCAATTTTGGATCCATCGGTGAAAAGAAATTTCCAGTTTTGTTATTTAAAAGGCTCGATGGTATCTAGATATATTTGCCTATAAACATTGCTTGAAGTATTTTCCTTTCTAAATTTGGTCATTTGGTTGATAAAAGATTTGTTGGCCAGTAACTATGGTGGGAATTTGGGTTTCGAAGATAGCACTGATTTAATTTGAAGCCCAAGTTCATTTGACTTATTTAAAATATTTGCTATAGCAGATGTCATTAACAGTGGGCGTTTCCGTGCTTTTAGCAAGTGAATTTCTTTGAAGAGAATTTCAGGAGGATTGCAGCAAATCTTAGGGATAAGGCGACAACTAAGATACTGATATCTATCTTCCAGTGAGAAAAATCCGCCTTCAGCAAGTAGATTCCTAGTTGAAGTTGTTTTGAATGCTCTAAGACTGGAACGTATAGCTGCGTGGTATGGAGCTTTTAACTTATCCATATGCGATTTGGCGCATTTTCCGTATATTTGCAATCCGTTGTCAATTTTAGATAATATGGTTAATTTAGTTATGTTTAATAAAGTGTTAGTGTGTACATGGCTTTTATTAGAGGCTAGATATTTAACAATATTTACTCTAGCAGCTAAGTTGTTTCTTAAACTTATACAATGGTATTTAAAACTATTTTTATTATCAAAAATTAAACCTAGAATCGTAAGGTAATTTACATTTTTAAATGAATTGTTATTAAAAGAGATATTAATGTTATTGCAAATCTACATCAAGAAATTTCGCTTTGTTACTGCCGCACGTGGGGGTTTCTGCTGCAAGGACAACACGTTTTTGTTGTCTGAATTGAGTTGGAAATTCGGAGTTTTGTGAACATTGAGAATAATATTCGGCAAATTTGGAAGAAATTAGCAGAGGGTCCGAAATAGTTGAAAAGTTGTGTTGAATTGATTTTATGGAGAATGAAGTGAGTTTACCAGTCAATGATTCCTGTTTGAGTTTCTTTTTGATTTTCTGTTTTCTTTGTTAAACAATGCTTTCTTTTTTCTGTATTCTATGAGATGAGTAACTGAATTTGATTTTCGGAATTTATACCAAGCTGTTTGCTTCTCCTTTCGAAGCAAATTTAGTTCGGCAGACCACCAAGAAACACTTTGTCGGGCTTTCCTTGATTTACAAAGGGGGATTGAATTATTTGCTGCAGAACGAATTAATTTTTGTATTAAGGCGGCCTCTCTGTTTACATTTGGGTTCAAGAAATAGTATTTCATTATGAAATTTGTCCCAGTTTGCTCGGTTACAGTTTAATTTGACCGGTGAGGAAGTTATTGGGTGACTGTGGTTAGAGAATTTAAATGATGTTAAAATCGGAAAATGGTCACTATTACGGAGGTCGTTCAATATCATCCAGTTAGCGAGCAGCATTAACTGGGTAGAACATAAAGTTAGGTCCACATTTGTGAGACTGCCATGTGTGGAAAAGTGTGTAGGAGATCCATCATTGAGAATGGCCAAGTCGGATGATAGGACAAAATCTTCTATGATTTGTCCTCTTAAATTGTGACTAGGGAAGCCCCAAAGTGGACTCCAACCGTTTAGATCGCCTAGAAGTATAATAGGGGCATTAATATTGGATATAAGTTTGATAAGGTCGCTACAATTAATGGATTGATAAGGGGGAATATATATAGAAAAAACAGTAATTGGGAAATTTATATTTATTTCAATAGCCACAAAAATTAGGTTGGACTGAATTTGAATAAGTTTGTGAGGAATGCTATGATGCACGAGAATACCAGCACCTTGTTTTGAAGTGATATTACATGGAAGATTGTAAAAATAACGTTGATATTGTTTGGGAGAAAATGCAGTACCATTAAACTGAGTATAATATTAATATTGGATATAAGTTTGATAAGGTCGTTAGAATTAATGGATTGATAAGGGGGAATATATATAGAAAAAACAGTAATTGGGAAATTTATATTTATTTCAATAGCCACAAAAATTAAGTTGTTACCATATCAGAAAATAGTCGTTAAAAACTGTAAGTGAAAGACTGATGGGTGGGAAAACTAAAGAAAGAGAAAGGAGAGCGCTTACAACCAGAATGATTAGTCAGCATGGCTGAGTATCAAAATACATTTACCAGGTATTATTAATTGAGAGAGTGAGAGGAAAACAGTCATAATTGTGTCAAATCTGCTCTCTTAGCGAATGTTGTATACGTAAAGAAACTAAAAAAGGGAAATAGTAAATTATTGTGATTGGAAACAAGTAAATTATTGTTGTCAGCTTCCAAAGGGTAGTGAAATCACTTAAAAATATATAGTTAAACAATAATAAATATAAAAATGGTGCATTATCGTTGCGTTGTTGCAATAATACATGGAGAAAGGAAAAAGTTAGATTTTTAAGCGTTCCTAAAGACGAAATCATTAGAGATCATTTTTATAGAGTTCAACGGAAATAACATTGTGCACTGCAAGAATTTCCGTGAAAAGTTAATGGAATTAAGCAATAAAGTTAATTTACCAAATGCGGTAAAACAATTTTTTTTTTTAATATCGAATGTATTTTAGAATAAAATTTTTAAATAAAAAATTAACAACTCAAAAAAAAAACAGAATAATAGGCAATAGTAAATTATTAAAAATACTAGCTGACCCGGCAAAAATTGTTTTGCCATGTATATTATTTCTAGGAAACTTTTTTTAGTTCAATAAAAATAACTATCTACTATAAGTGTGCGGGGATTTACTTATAATCGAAAGCGTTGTAGACAATGAAAGTATGCTTTATTTTGGTTAATAAATTAATCTTTATCAAAGTAACAAATATATCTTAAATTACAATTCTCGATAGCTATCTAAACATTTAAAATAATTTTTCCTATCAATTATGGCAGTTGAAAAAAAATTAAGATTAATCTCTCAGCGCAATAGAGTGTACAATGTTCTTGGTTAGTTCGTCTTTAGCCAACACAAACAAACTGGATGGTTTTCCCACGCGAGAACATGCCACATATAGTTGTCCGTGGGAAAAGCATGGTGTTTCCAAATCTAAGCCACATACAGACAATGTCTGGCCTTGTGACTTATTGATCGTCATAGCAAATGCCAATCTAACTGGGAATTGAATGCATTGGAACTCAATTGGCACATCTGTAGGAATCATAGGGATTCGTGGCAGCAACACATTTTCGCCTTGAAACTTTCCATTCAAAATGATGGCTTCAATAACGTTTTTCATTAATTTTTTAATGAATAATCCCCGTGGTGGGTTCAAGTTACGAAGCAGAATGATCGGAGATCCAACCTTCAATGGTGTGGTGGCATGCCTGGCAAATCCAATGAATTTAAAAACTTAATTGGATAATTCACAGTTTCGTTGGTATCGCAAACTGCATCGATATATTTGTATGACACCAAGTCCCCAGGCAACAACTGTTGTGTCTTTAAATTTAACCCATTGACGTCCACATTTTTTGCTGCCAAAATCGCTCTTTCTGCCAGCCAATTATGATTTTCATATTGTGTGTGTACATCGGGAAATATGTGATCTATGATAGTATTTTGCGAGTCGATGATTGTGCAGAAGTCCGTCGGTAATTTTATGCATCCAGTATTTTCATGTACAGCAACTTTCCCATCGCCAATATCTAACAGTTGTTTAGAGAAATTTTCGGCGGATGGATCCTGAAGCATTTGGACGCGCATGTTAACCGTCAGTTGTACTTTTTCAACATTACGCCACAGTCGCGATGATTTTAAGCAAGCGTTGATTTCATCAGCGTACGTAGAACGTGGAATAACGGGAAGTGTTTGTCTAAAATCACCTGAAAAGAGTAACAAAGTGCCACCAAATAGTTTATCGTTGTTTTTTATATCCTTTAATGTCCTATCCAATGCCTCAAGCGAATGTTTGTGTGCCATAGTGCATTCATCCCATATAATAATTTTACATTGTTTCAGCACTGTGGCCATAGACGATTGTTTTTTTATGTTGCACACTGCATCTGGATTATTTTGAATATTCAAAGGCAGCTTAAATGCTGCATGAGCTGTTCTGCCTCCATCTAATAAAGTTGCTGCAATGCCAGAAGATGCAACGGCCAATGCGATGCCATTTTTTTGATCGTATCTCGGCAAGAAGTAGCGAAATAAGGAACGTTTTGCCAGTTCCACCTGGTGCATAAAAAAAAAGAATCCTCCTTGTCCTGCAGAAACTGCCAGCATAATGCGGTCGTAAATAATTTTTTGTTTATCATTTAGTAATAGAATATTGCGACTAACAATGCCTGCCATTTCCACAGTATTGTACTGTAGTTCACGATTCATATCTGTGTTGAGTAAATCAGATGCACTTCGATTCGGTGAGCTCATACCGAAATGACTGATTGGTAAATTCGCAATAGCAATGTAAAGATCCTCGATAGCAATCAATGATTCATTGTACATTTCATCACTGAATGATAACGTTAGATCGTTGTACCGTGTACTATATCGATACAAAATGTCATCAGTCATTGAATCTTTGTGATTATCCCACAACATTTGCTCTCGGGCCGGGAAACATGTAGTCAGTACTATAGCAAATAGTAGACGAATTTGTGTTCCTGTGCAGTTTAATGCTGCTTCAACAAGCATACTGTCCCATTGATTGTCTTCTAGCAAGCCTAGTGCAAGGCATGCATCTTTATACGTTGGATACTGTTGTCCATCTACCTTGAGTATATCTTGAAATGACAATGGTCCGGTGACATTAACCAACAGCAGTCGTAGATAAAAACACTCAGTCTGCCTTGGATTGACTGTATATACACGACCCAAAGTATTTGATTTAAATAAACCGGGGCACGCATCAACTGGTGTCCCTTGCTTGCGGGCATCCATTTTTTCGATTGAGCCCATGTAAAATATTGTGGAACTTCAGAATAGAGCAGTGTTTGTGCGAAGGCACCAAATGCATCCGCACGATTGCACAGTTCAAAAAATTCGGTAAGCGTAGTTTTTGGTGGATTTATAGCACGATCAAGCGCTGTATCGTCCGTGAAATATACGCGCTGGCCGTTTTCAAGATGGACTGCTAAATGGATAACTGCTGGATCCCATTCATGAATTGGGAAACCGAAAATACGCCAGACAGCTTCATTGGAACTGATATACCGGCCAATTTGGTAATTCGTAAT
The DNA here is from genome assembly GCA_920105625.2 of Clusia tigrina. Taxonomy (NCBI): domain Eukaryota; kingdom Metazoa; phylum Arthropoda; class Insecta; order Diptera; family Clusiidae; genus Clusia; species Clusia tigrina. The sequence continues at coordinate 84,326,905 of OV050030.1, read as the reverse complement.
TTCATCATTTTGATTCAACGGAGGAGCATTTACATTAGTATTTTCAATTCTAAATACAGCCATATCACTTCCTTTATGAACATATTTGCAAATATATTTGATACTCTTCACCGAACTGCATGACTCAACATTAATATGAGCATTGAATGTTTTGCTCAGCAGAGGTGAATATGGTACCACCCAACGATTGTCAATGTCGATGTCTGCGTTACTGATAGTTTTAATGAACGATTGTCCGCCATTTTCAGTACTTCTTCGACGATATATTAGATATCCGTCAACATGTGTTACCGTATCGTTTGTGAAATCTTTAGGAAAACGCTATGTACATTTTCCGTCTACCATGCAAGGTGATGAAGGATTCAGATTTCCGCACGGACCATGAATCATGTTTGTAGTAACAATATCAAATAGTAATTGATCAGTAGACGGATCTGGAATCTCTGCAGAAATTAAACTATCGATGTCTTCAGCACGTATTTTGTCGACGAACCAAATTAAAATGTGAGCATGAGGTAATCCACGCTTTTGCCACTCAACTGAATACATCCAACAACGTGTGGGGCCAAATACATGCAATTTTGTAATAAAGCTGATTAAAGACTTTAATTTTTGTTTGAACACACGTGCTGTAATGTCATGACGATGTATTGCATTTTGTCCTGTTAATAGCAACGATGTAATTTCCTGCCATTTTGGATTACATGTAAAAGTAATGAAAAAACACGGTCGTCCATATTCACGCACGAAAGTCATAGCATCCTGTGTATACTCTTGCATGTGACGTGGACTACCTACGTACGATGATGGTAAGATAGCAGAGTTACCAATTTCGGCAGTGTCAGCGTTGTTCGTAATAGCATCTCGCAAGTGAATATATTCTTCCGCACGCAGCTTCTGTTGATTATATCGCAAGTATCGTAGTCATTCACTCTCTATCTTCACATACATGTCGACCATAAATTGTTGGCAAAGCTCACGACATCGTAAAATGATATTGTCTCGGCCGTGTCTAATCATCAAACGATACGAATAAAAATCCTTCGAGCCAACGTTCTTATTTGTTTCGGCTCTTGTAATAATATATGCTTAAATTAATTGAAGATTCTTAAATAATAATTAATTATGTTTTTAATAATGAATGAATTACCTGTTACGGGATCTCGTTGTTTAATGTTTACGCAATATCCGTCTTGTCCCTTCCAGAAAATTATTGGATATTGGAGAGCGTCATAAGAACGGTGGGTATCACTAATGAACAGAAGATTATTATTTCTTCTTCGAATCACGATTTGTCGCATAGCTGTATGGTCGCCAACGATGATTCCAGCAACGTCGTCAACAACAGGCGCGTTGAATCTACGTATATGCTATCCAGCTGGTGTTCTATCAGGATTGATGACAATAGCATGATTGTCACTTTGTAGCTTGAGCATGTGTGATTTGAATAATTTCAATAATTCATTATGCTCATTTAACAGAGCGTCCAGCTCGCTGACGATACGCCTGGCAAAAAGTGAATTGAGATTATGGTAGTCACAACGTGCATCTACTATGATTTTTAAATTATTTCGCATATAGTAAAAAAAAAATGAAATTCTAATATTTGTTGTCAGAAAAATTTTATATTATCAAAAAATGTTATAAATGCTAAGTGGCCGAAAGCTGTATAGTGATTAAGACCTTAACATTTAGGGAGATGAAAAATAGATGTTGTCCGATTCTCAGACCTACAGAACATGCACACAAAATTTCATGAGAATCGGTCAAGCCGTTTCGGAGGAGTTTAAATACTAACACCGCGACACGAGAATTTTATATATTAAATTATTTTAAGTTGTATTAGTTGTTATATGTGTGTATGTATAATTTTGTTTTTAAATAATAATAAATGAAAAAAACCCAAAAAAATAAAGGGCATTTGAGTTTTTACATATTACGAAAAAAAATGCAAAGCCCGAAAATAGCGGCCAAAATTTACAAAAGAAGCAACATTGTTTATTCATTTTGACACTTATTATGACTGAGAGAAAATGACATTTGGAGAGCGGTCTTCTATTAATAATACCTGGTAAATGGATTTGGCTGAGTATCGCCTGTCGAAAAATAACTGAAATTAGTTTTGCGCTCCTTTACTCTTCTTTCTTACTAAACTGTGTGGGAAGATCTATGTTGGTACGAGAATGTTCTAGTTCTTTGGAGTAAGGTAGTAAAGAGGAAGTTTCAATATCTTGTTTTTTAACAAGAGGGGAAATAGATGTGGTAGAATTGTTGTGGTTAGTGTTGTTGTTGGTGATGTTAATGCTAGCATTGTTGTTGCTAGACCAAATTTGCTCGGTGTGTTGATGGTTATTATTTTTGTTGTTGGCAGAAGAAGAATGGGTGTTAACTATAGAAGTAGGTGATTTTGGAATGTATGTAGTGTTTTTTCCGCTATTTTCTTTTGGTGTATTATTTGTAGAATTGATATTTGAATTGCTGTTGTCAACGGAGATTTGTTCCATATGGTAATTTTTTGAACTTGAAATGTTGTTGGTATTGTGTTGCTGATTACTAGTTAAGTTTTTTGTTATATTGGAAAAGGATGTTATATTGAAAGCAGGAGGTATATGCATTCTATGAATCTTGATTGCGTCATGCCATCTACATTTCTTGTCTGTTTTTGTTTTAATAATTTCTTTCATTTGGATGAATTTTGGGCATGATCTGTTGGAGGCAGAGTGGCTACCTGAACAATTTGCAAATAGCGTACGTGAGCATGGTGATGGAGTATGAGGTGGGAGTGCACACGAATCACATACTGGTGTTTTATTGCAGCGTTTTGCTGTGTGCCCAAGAATTTGACAAATTCTACATCTCATTGGGTTTGGATATTATGGCCTGACTTTAGTAGTGTACCATGAGACTTCTACTTTTTCTGGTAAATGGAACAAGTCGAATGTGAGCAATACAACTCCACTAGAAACTGTGTGACCATCAATATGTTTGAGAAATTTGTATGCTGAAACGACACCCTGGTCACTGAGATTCTCAACAATTTCTGTCTTAGGTATATCATTGAGGCAAGGTGCATAAATGGTGCCCTTGGAATGGTTGAGGTTATGGTGCAATTCGATTTTTACATCGCAAACTCCAATTAATTTTGTTGTTAAAAGGAATTTTTTTGCAATTAAATTATTTTTACCAAACAGCAAGAGGCTACCGTCTCTTAAGTTTGATATTTCCATTTTTTCCGTAGATATATTCTTTAAAGCCTTGTGGACGGCGAAGCAAGAATACTTGTTGAGGGGTTTGTTCGAATTAATTGCGCTGGCCACAAGGTGTTTAGGATTATCTTTTTTTATTGCCGGTAAAGATGGGAATATTTCTTTAGTTATGGACTCCGTCGTTTTTTCCGTTTTGCTTTGGGACTTGGAGATAACAGGGCAAACCGGTTATCTCCAAGAGTGGATCCCTCACGGGACATGTTTGCTCCTTTTTTATACAAGAAAAAACAGAGTGATGTGCTTTTCTTCCGATTAGAACGATAAAATATATTTTACAAAACACGTGGGAGAAAAAGAGAAAACACGCGAAGAGAACGAGAAAAAAAAATTACCGATACCACTATTGAGCACAACCGTACGCGATGACTGTGTAGGAATGTTATTTTTATTTATTTGTTGGAATTGGAATGAAAACAAATTTCAATCATAGCAATCGAAGACGCGGCATTATCTTTATATCAACAGCAGGCCATAGGAAATAAAAGTTTAAGTATTATATCCATTTTTTTACAAAACTTTGTATATCAGTTATATAACAAGAACATATGCATTTATTATTAGAAATGGAAATTAGTAAAATTTGCTTCAAACATGAAATCATATGAGGACATCAATCGTGTAGAACCCGAACGCGCACTCGCCATCGCGTGAATGCGCGTTGCGGCTACAATCTCAATTCGCATAAAGCCAGGCGCATCGTCGGCGACCTGGACGCCCTATTGAATAAGCACAATGAATTTTTAAAATTCTTCAAATCACACATACACGAATTGCAAAGTGACAATCACGCTATTGTCATCAATCCTGATAAACCACCAGCTGGAGAGCACGTTGTTGCGAGTCAAGATACGACTACCTACGAGTAGTTGACTCGCGACACAACCCAAGTAGCCTATCGACCGGTTGTAGCTATAATTAATATTACATATATGAATTTCACAGGTGTTACAATTACACAGTGACACAAAAACTAGGGCTAAAATGCACCATTGGCATTGTGTATGAACTGGCTTATAGCGATTATTGTTTTGGGTCAGCACTTGCGTAATTGGAACACCTAAGTAGATTATAAAAATAATTATGTAGCTAGAATTAAGAATATAAATAAAGGTGGATTAAGAATAGATCGAAGTTGTATATTTCCGAAAGCGAAACGGTGTGTGTTGTGTTTACGCCGCAGTCGGCAAGTGTTTTACAGGTCTGGCAAGTATTTACAGGTCACAGGCAACTGCAGGGCGCATTGCCACAGCTAACGCTCGGAGAACGCAACAATTGGCGCAGCCGGTAGGATCCAACGTCGAGTGCCAGGAAAAGAGCACTCCTACGCGGGAATCCACCAACGGGAAACTACTACTAGCAACGTTAGGATAACCAACTCAAAGGAGTTCAATGGAGGGAGCAAGGATATTGGTAAGTATGCTTATAGTAGGACATTTTAGTATTTAAGTGAATTTTGTCGACGATTCTTCGGTGGCCGTGTGGAAGCAGAAGAAGCAGCATCGGGGCTGAATAGCCGCTGCGGTTAGGTGACACTAGGTCGATCCTCGAAAATTTTTAATGGTCAGGTTGTATAGGTTTATTTCACTGAGATTAGGCTCATATTTTTTCTTACCTCTTGTTTCAACATTCTCGGGGGATGTGGGACGTGTCTGCTAATTCACGGTTTTTGCGTTATTGAATTGCGAACTTGTGTATACCGGTTGGTTTGGTTCGGAAAGAACGTGCCACGGTATAGGGTTCGTACGGTTATGATAGGGGATTTGTGTTTGTTTGTCGGCAGGGACATTGATATGTTTCAATTTATATTGTTTTGAAATCAAAATAAAGATTGAGTAGAATATTTGGCATTTTGAGTTTAGGGTATTAGGTGAAAAGGTGCCGAGAACACGTGTTGTTGCATCAAAGTTTGTGTAGTTCTAAAACTACAATTTGCGTAGCAATGTTGAAGTAAACATTTAAATGCTATTATTACGTGGCGCATACGTTACGGGTTTTTTTTATTAAATATGGATTCAAATCTCTGGGAATGAATCAAGACATATTTTGCCTGTAAATCCAATTTCGGTTTTTGCGAATTGGGAGGATTTTTTTTTTTTTTTTTTTGAACAGATGCATGGGGATTTTTCTTTGAGATTGGGTTGTTCAACTGGATATTTATTGGATTAGGCATAGTACATGGGACTCGAAGGAAGAAGGAGTTGCTGAAATCCCAGGAAGTGGTGGGCAAAGAGGTACAGAGGTTGATTTCCAACTTCAGGAAGGACCGGAAGGATGTGAAAACGGTGAAGTATTATCACAGACGAATCACCGAGTTGCGAGGTTTGGTAGAAAAATTTCAAAACAACCACGTAAAATTACTGCCGCACACGGAGGTCTGTAAGGACGACGAATACTTTGCGACGAATTTTCCTGGATATTTGGAAAGTTTAGTTTCAGGGTGGCTCAAGGTATTCGAGACGGATTTAGCAACAATTGAGGCACCGAGCGGGTCTCCGTTAAAGAGCAAAGAAGACGCACAGGACGAATTAAAAGCAGTAAAAACAGAGGTTAATCTTTTCACCGAGAGGATATTCGAACATTTCGAAGCCAGCGCGGGTAAGACTGAAGCCCAGACGTTGTGGGAGGAGGCCAGAGTAAGGGGTAGAATATCGCCTTTGGAAGCAGCCGATTTGACGCTGACTGCTATCTTGAGCAGGAGGGAAAAAGAATTAGAGGAAGTACGTAAGGAAAAGGAAGATCTGAAAGCTGATAGAGAATTCCTCCAAAATAAAACTAAGGAACTCTCAAGACGGCTCGAGGAAACAGAGGAGGAAGCTTCTTTGTTAGAGCAAGAGAATTTCAGGTTTAGGGGAGCGACGGTGGAAGTGAAGCCATCCCAGGTGAGGCCAAGGTCGGTGTCGACGTCGGAAATACAAACGCAGACGGTTCAAGCTTCGATACCGGAAGTAGGAGGATCAGGATACTTGACGCCCCAGTGTACCCGAGGACATCCCGTTCCGAAAATAGTAGTGAGGGATTGCGATTTAGGAGGGCTACCGATTAGTTTCATTGAAGACCAGGCGCAGCGCGAATCGCAGGTGAATAAGAAAGCAGCGACTCAACCGGCGAGCGTCGGGGAAAAGGATAAAGCGCCTCAGTCGGAAGAGCCTATATACGACACGCCAACTCGGTTGGAAGCACGGCGGCCACTAAGTTTGCGCCAGGATCTGGTTAAGTATCTATTGGAAGAGGGGATTAATAGCCAATTAGCTACACAAGAGGTGAGCGATACAGTTATTCCTGTGGTGGTTAACTCGACAGTCAGAATGAGCATTCTGGAGGTGGCCAAAGCTGTGGAGAAGCTTGTGCTTATGTTTTCTGGCGTTGAGATTTACGATCTCAGGACGGAAATCAGGAGGTTCAAGGAAGGTTGCGAGCTTGCCCAACAAAGTCTTCCGGGAGCGGAGGTTGAACACTTGATAAGATGTATAAGACAGAGAACAACAGGGGACGCGTTTGATTTGTTGGCACATAGCCCAGTAGACAACCTGACTGATTTATCGGGTTTTTCAATGAGAGCGCTACAAAAGGCTTTTTAAATAAAACAAAACCTGTTTTAGATATCAATGAAATTCTTTATTCCTATGAAAGTACGTTCGATGCCATTATGTATAGAACTCGATTTCTTTTCCATGGCCACCACGGGCATGCTTGCAGAAGTCCAGACGCTGAACCCAATTTCCAAAGGTTTTCAAGCATAAATCGGCCGATACTGCTGCAATTTTACGTTCGATATTCGTACGAAGTTCATCAATCGTCGCTGGCTTGTTGGCATAGACCATAGACTTGACGTAGCCCCACAGGAAATAATCTAACGGTGTCAAATCGCACGACCGAGGCGGCCAATCGACTGGGCCATTTCGTGAGATAACACGTTCACCAAACTTGGTTTGCAGTAAATTGATTGTGGCATTCGCTGTGTGGCTTGTGGCGCCGTCCTGTTGGAACCACATATCCTCCAAGTCCATATTATCCAATTGGGGCCAAAAATATTCGGTTATCATTGAACGGTTGCGATTCGCATTCACAGTAATGTGCCGGCCTTGATCATCACGGAAGAAGTACGGCCCAATGACGCCGCCGGCCCATAAACCGCACCAAACCGTAATTTTTTCGGGATACAATGATGACTCATGGAGTACGTGTGGATTGCTGTCTAACCAATAACGCATATTTTGCTTATTGACGAAGCCATTCAGCCAGAAATGAGCATCGCTGAAGATGATGCTCATCGCTGAAGATGATTTTCCGATGAAAATCCGAATCATTTTCAAGTTGTTGCTCAGCCCAATTCACGAACATACGACGCTTATGGTGGTCAAGCGGCTTCGGTTCTTGCGTCAATTTGATCTTGTAAGGATGTAGGCCAAGATCTTTTCGCAAAATTCGCCACAACGACGTCACAGAGATGCCCAACGCTTGAGAACGACGTGTGAGAGACACATTTGGGCTTTCTTGAACTGAAGCCTCAGTGGCAGCAATATTCTCGACACTACGGGCACTTCTTCATTTCATTCATTTTGTACTGTGCCTGTGGATTCAAATTTTTCCACTAGACGCTCAATTGTTGATCTGCTAGGACAATTATGACGACCATAAATTGGACGTAGCGCTCTTAAAGTTGAGGCGACTGACTCCAAATTTCGGTAGTAAATTTTAATAATTTCGACTCGTTGTTGGCTCGTATATCTTTGCATGATGAAATGGCAAACCTTACTGAAGAGAAATGTCAAAAGAGCGGGAAAAAATATGGCGTCGTTCGCTGTCACTATCTATTTACTTTTGTAGCGTTTCTTTTGAAAAACCCTTTATATGCTCCCCTGGAAAGGACGTACGACGTACGACATAAGAGAGATCCAGGAGTCTACTCAGAAGCCTGGAGAGGAATTGAGAGCCTGGGGCCGTAGGCTCCAGTCACTAGGGAGTGCAGCGAGTGCAGTAGCAAACAGGCAATTCCCTGAAAGTGCGTCAGTATACAAATCGCAAATAGAGAGGGCCATGGTGACGGTGTTCAAGACCGGTTTAGTAAACAGGGACTTGGCCAATTACACGCTAGGTCTGACACAACGATCAATGGCAGATTTGATAGAGGCAGTTACGTCTGCAGAGGTGGCCATTCAGCAAAGAGCCACGACGGGGGGCATATGCTGGACGAGTGCACCCGCTGGTTCGAGTGTCCCGCGACAAGAATTGGGGGGTAATGAGAAACGGGGAATGGACCATAGAGATCGACGACCGGCTGTAGAGGTCGTATGCTCATTTTGTAATAGGCACGGGCATTTCTGGGATGAGTGCCGAACGAGGAGGAATACTCCGTTTTATGAGGATTGCGGTAATTATGGACACCAAAGAGGGATGAGTTGTCCAAGGAATGCATCAGCAAGACAACAGGGTAGACAGTACTACTCCAGAGAAAGCTTCGGAAATCAGCAAATATGGCTCAGTTGTCGCTGCCAATCACGAAATTGCTACATAAGGACACAAAATTGGAATGGACGGAGTCATGCCAACAGGCGTTCGAAGGTTTGAAATTGGCTATTACGACACCACCCATCCTGTTTTACCCGGACTTTAATAAGCATTTCATTTTAACAACAGACGCCAGTGGTGAAGCTCTGGGAGCGGTTCTTTCGCAGGAACAAGAGGGTCGCGATCATCCTATAGCTTTCGCGAGTAGAGCGCTGAGTGAGACCGAGAAGCGGTACTCTACGATAGAGAGGGAGATGCTCGCTATAGTTTGGGCCACTCGTAACTTCAGATCATACCTTTTGGGGAGGCAGTTCACGGTTTACACTGACCACCAACCGCTAAGGGGAATCGTAAATTTGAAGGATCAAACGTCTAGACTGACACGGTTCAGGCATAAGCTGTCCGAGTACACATTTGATATTGTATACAAGCCAGGGAAAACGAATTTGAATGCGGATGCGCTGAGTAGGGCGCCGCAAAATACGAGTGTTCTGAGAATCACTGAGAATATCGCGGGATATGCGATCAATGATGGGCAAACGGAAAGGTCAAAAGGGGAACGAATAATAGTGAGGGCATGGATTGAGTTAGACAGGGTAAAAGTGGAACTGGGGTTTGATGTCAGAAGAAGAAGGTATCAAGGCTAACAAGGATGCCTATGCAACTAACTGATACTGCTAACAGACCATTCGAAAAGGTGTTCATGGATATGGTGGGACCATTGCCCGAGAGCTCGTCTGGGAATAAATACATCCTAACATTCCAGGACGACCTATCTAAATACTTTATAGCGGTTGCCATGCCGGATGCGGAGGCAACCACGGTAGCTAGGATTTTCTTTGGGGAAGTTGTAGCAAAATTAGGTGTCCCAAAGATACTTGTAACAGATAACGGCACTAATTTCATTTCGAGAATTTTTTCTGAAACGCGTAAACTGCTAAAGGTGAAGAAACTTCACATCACCCCGTATCACCCTCAGGCTAACGGTTCGTTAGAACGTAGCCACCGACCGCTAGCTGAATACTTGAGGCATTTTGTGAAGGAGGATGGATCGAACTGGGACCAGTGGTTGGCGTCAGCAATGCATGTGCACAACAACACTGTACAGGCATCCACTAACCAGACGCCATTTTTCACGTTGTATGGTTTCCAACCTCAAATGCCATCGAATTTGAAACGAAAGCCAGCGCCTTTATATAATACATACGACTACCCACATCTGTTACGTTATCAAGTGCAGAAAGGGCACGAGTTGGCTAGGAGGCGCAGGAAAGGGCAAGAGGTATCCAAGAAGCAATATGATGCTTCCACTAATCCCGTGCAGTTCGTTGCTGGGGACAATGTTTTACTGCGTAACAGTAATAAGAAGAACAAATTTTCCCATATTTGGCTTGGTCCATATAAAGTAGAAAAGATTTTGGGGCCAGTAACAACAGAGGTTAGGATAGGAAACAAATTGAGACGTTTCCATAACAATCTGTTGAAGCCCTACAGATCGAATTAAGAATTTTAGTGTGAAACTGGTTGCAATGATGAGTGAATTGAAGCAGAGGTTTTCTTTACTTGACCTATCCCAAATTCAGTTCGTGCGGAAAGTGACGACTGAAATGAGTGAACTTTTTATTAAATAATAATTTCAACCTTGAAAACGAAGAAAATTAAACGTAAGCAAGACAGCGGTATGAAAGAATGAAACCATATATTATGATTCAAGGGCGAGACAGTGTACGAATGCCCGCGTGAAGTAGTAAAAGAAATAATTTTTGCGAGCTGAAAACATGACTTCAATAAAGAATGAAGAAAGAAAAATGGGAAGCAAATAAATGCATATATATTTTTTGTTTGTTTGTGCGGTTTAGGTAGTCACATGAGCAGCAGAGTCAATAACTGGGGCGTTTATGCAATACGTTATTAAGTTTGTAGCTACTCATAACGTACACGGGTAATCTGATGCGTTGACATTTTTGGCATGCGCTATAATGACAAGCGCATGTGTCATGTACATATGTATGGATGTCAATAAGTAAGTATGAGCGCGTGTAGCGTGTAAGTTTAATATGAGACATGGTGGTTTGCATGCATATGTTTAGCAGTAATATTTTAATTGTTTTATCAGTACGATATACATGAAGTCGTAGGGGTAGGGGCATGAAAGTAAACGTAAGTATGTTTGGAAGAGCAATAGGGAAGTAAGTAAAGTAAATAAACACGGAAGCAGTGTAATTAAACAATTTTATATTTAGTATAAGTAATGATAATAGGAAAAGAAGAAACTCAAGGGAATTGAAAAAAAACACAATTTTCTAAATATCTTTTTTATTGATATGAATAATGTAATAAAGAAGATAAGTATGGAATACAATTGATTTCAATTAGTTTTAATACAACTTCCGGGTGTACGACCCTGGAAGTATCGAACGTTGGCAGCATCGGATGTTGGTCGCCTAGCATCTGGTACAATCGGTACAGTAAGATGGTAAGCCGACCAAGGCAAGTTTTGACTCGTTTAACAATTACGTAGGACAATTATGAATGGGGTTGTTTTGAAGTAAGAGGTTAGAAAGGGTCTTGTTAGTATATTTAGTTAATATGACAGGTTGGACTAAGCTAAAATAAGTTAGGGAGAATAATCAGTAGGTAACAAGCTAAGAGAGCTAGTTGTGAATGGATAATAGTAAAATCGAAATTTGGTTAGATAGACTAAAGTTTGCTTGTAAGTTTATTGTGTGTATTAAGTTAAGTGTTAATTGAGAGAAAATCTGGAGCTATAGGCTAGCTGACAGCGGTTAGAAAGCTAGTGTAAAATGGGCGGGGCTTCAGCGCAGTAGTAAGTAGGGTAGTGTTAATACCGAGGAGGTGCCTGTATGTTTCGTATGCATTCATAGAGGGGTTTTCCACACTAGAGGTGTTATGAATATATACGAAACCAGGAGATTTTTTTTTAAGAGAAGAAAGGAATTGGGTCATGCTATTGACAACGGAAATACATGGTCAAGGATATTTAGATATTCTAGATTATGGTAAGAAAAAAAAAGAGGAGAATAGGTCGGTCGATGGTGGATGTTAGTGTAAAGTAGTGATAACGATAATGTAGCAGTAGTATAACCATGATTATTTAAATATTTAGAGAAATAGAAATTTTTATTAGATAAGTTATTGTAGCGATTACTTATTTTTTTCTACAGTATATGTGTAATGCAGCTGTGTTCTTGGTAGCCTATTTGAGCGTTCCAGCGAAATGCAGCGAAACCGCGGAAGTGCGGGTGGAACCCTTGGCGGAAACGGACCTGATTTTGGAATCACTGGATAATGTTTGGTTCTCGAAAGACGAGTGGGTGGTGATATCGCAGTTTCGCGATGCTGATCTGGAGCCAGTACTGAAGAAACTAGAAGACTTGCAAAAGAAAACAATGGAGCTTTGCGAGTTAAGAGCAAATACGGCAGGATCTGACGGAAGTAAGAGAGGGTGTGAGATAACGGCAGCGGAAGCGGAATTAATAATAGCGGGGCTCAGACGAAACGAGCAAGCTATGTCATTTCGGGGTAGCAAACAACGTGCAACAAGGTCGTTAATAGATGTCGGTAGTGTGATACTGAAGTGGGGTATCGGAACCATAGACCATCGTGACGCGGACAAGATTTACGCTCATTTGCAAGGTCTGGATATTCAACAGGCTAAAACTATGTCGGTCTTAGGCAAAGAAATAACCATTCTGGATTCGAGCTACAAAGGGTTACACAAAGCAGTAAAGGAAATTTTTGTCGATATTGAACGGTTGCAGGCTGGCATGAAATCGATAAATGAGAAAACTGCGGAAGCCTTGAGCAATTTGGCGGAACTCGTTAATCTGGAGAATTTTGTATCAAAAGAACTTGTGAACCTGCAAGGACGTCAGCAAATTGAAATGGCACTCGTGGATGATTTGTTGCATGGGAAGTTACACCCTATGTTCACTTCCACCGAAGCCCTACTTAAAGCAGCTCCCAAGACTTTGGGTGGCATAAATTGGTATTTGGAGAAGCCCGAACAGCTGTACGAGTTAGCAACGGCACGAGCAGCGAAGTCGAAAGCGGGGTATCTGGTGGTCATAAAAATACCACTTCCTCTTCCTGATGCATATGCGCTATACAAGATATATCCCGTATCTAAAGCGTTAAACGGTAATTGGAGCATAGTACCGAAGATACTATATGACTACATCACAGAGAATCGAGTGCATGATAATTATATCGGACTAACGTCGGAGGATATTAAGTCTTGTAGAATGATGGATATTTCACAGCGTATGTGTCCACATCCGGGGAAAGCCCTTACAAGGGAAAGCAAATCTTGTGAAGTACAAGCGCTGAAAAACGAGCAAGATAAGTGCGAGCATGTAGCAGTCTCGGCTTTCGGGATTGTTGGTAGTGACAGAGTCACCCAACCGCTGGCTATACCATTTTGATGAGACAATTTTTGTGTCTGCAGTGTGCCAAGGAAGATCGACAAGACTAGAGCTGCAGGGGACGGGATTCCTGCACATTGGCGAATACTGTCGGTTGATTGGGAAAGAGATGGCGCTGGTGCATAGAGCGCAGAAGAACCAGCATTACGAGTTTTCACCAGCAAGTATGGGAACTAGAGAGATAGCGGCCAACATTCAGGCCTTGTTAACAACTTTGCAGCGTTCGAAACCAATAAATAGTACAAGTGTACCAACGACGATACAAGCAATACCACACGGAGATCTGCGGAAGATTCTAGCGACTAACGGCAATTCAATTAACGAGTTAATGGGGGAAACGGAGAAAGAGCAGACGTTGTTGAACCTTAAAGCATCGTACGATATAACGCACTCCACGTTGGAAAAGGGAGGAATCGCCGCGATCACAACGCTTGGCAATGATCGTTGCAGTAATCTCATATATATTCTGCCAGTTAAGGAAGCGAGTCAAATACCCACAACGAGAACCACAACCAACGCCGTAGGTAGCAGAGATTGCGGTGTAGAGTAGCGGTGTAGTAGGCTAAGCAAACCAAATGTTAGAGTTAAGAATGTACAAAATGTTTGAGAAAAAAAAATAATAAATAAACAAAACGGAGAGAAAACGAACCAAGAAAAAAAAGAAACAATAAATAAAATATAAAAAAACAATATCAAAAGAATAAAAATAAAAAATTAATGAAAAAATATATAAGAAAAAAAATACAATAGTTAAAAGAAGAAAAATAAAAAACATTTGAAAAGAAAAAGATATACAAGTATATATATATATATATATATATATATATATATATATATATATATATATATATATATATATATATATATATATATATATAATAAAAAAAAAAAACATAAATATACATATAAATATACATATAAAATATTGTGTTAGGTTATCAGAAAAAAATATATAGTAAATGTATACATATAAAATATTATAGTAGGTTATACAATTTTAGAAGGTAGCTACACTACCTTCTTCTCGAAAGAGGGGAGGAATGTTGCGAGTCAAGATACGACTACCTACGAGTAGTTGACTCGCTACACAACCCAAGTAGCCTATCGACCGGTTGTAGCTATAATTAATATTACATATATGAATTTCACAGGTATTACAAGCACTTGCGTAATTGGAACACCTAAGTAGATTATAAAAATAATTATGTAGCTAGAATTAAGAATATAAATAAGAGTGGATTAAGAATAGATCGAAGTTGTATATTTCCGAAAGCGAAACGGTGTGTGTTGTGTTTACGCCGCAGTCGGCAAGTGTTTTACAGGTCTGGCAAGTATTTACAGGTGACAGGCAACTGCAGGGCGCATTGCCACAGCTAACGCTCGGAGAACGCAACAATTGGCGCAGCCGGTAGGATCCAACGTCGAGTGCCAGGAAAAGAGCACTCCTACGCGGGAATCCACCAACGGGAAACTACTACTAGCAACGTTAGGATAACCAACTCAAAGGAGTTCAATGGAGGGAGCAAGGATATTGGTAAGTATGCTTATAGTAGGACATTTTAGTATTTAAGTGAATTTTGTCGACGATTCTTTGGTGGCCGTGTGGAAGCAGAAGAAGCAGCATCGGGAGCGACGGTGGAAGTGAAGCCATCCCAGGTGAGGCCAAGGTCGGTGTCGACGTCGGAAATACAAACGCAGACGGTTCAAGCTTCGATACCGGAAGTAGGAGGATCAGGATACTTGACGCCCCAGTGTACCCGCGGACATCCCGTTCCGAAAATAGTAGTGAGGGATTGCGATTTAGGAGGGCTACCGATTAGTTTCATTGAAGACCAGGCGCAGCGCGAATCGCAGGTGAATAAGAAAGCAGCGACTCAACCGGCGAGCGTCGGGGAAAAGGATAAAGCGCCTCAGTCGGAAGAGCCTATATACGACACGCCAACTCGGTTGGAAGCACGGCGGCCACTAAGTTTGCGCCAGGATCTGGTTAAGTATCTATTGGAAGAGGGGATTAATAGCCAATTAGCTACACAAGAGGTGAGCGATACAGTTATTCCTGTGGTGGTTAACTCGACAGTCAGAATGAGCATTCTGGAGGTGGCCAAAGCTGTGGAGAAGCTTGTGCTTATGTTTTCTGGCGTTGAGATTTACGATCTCAGGACGGAAATCAGGAGGTTCAAGGAAGGTTGCGAGCTTGCCCAACAAAGTCTTCCGGGAGCGGAGGTTGAAGACTTGATAAGATGTATAAGACAGAGAACAACAGGGGACGCGTTTGATTTGTTGGCACATAGCCCAGTAGACAACCTGACTGATTTATCGGGTTTTTCAATGAGAGCGCTACAAAAGGCTTTTTAAATAAAACAAAACCTGTTTTAGATATCAATGAAATTCTTTATTCCTGTGAAAGTACGTTCGATGCCATTATGTATGGAACTCGATTTCTTTTCCATGGCCACCACGGCCATGCTTGCAGAAGTCCAGACGCTGAACCCAATTTTCAAAGGTTTTCAAGCATAAATCGGCCGATACTGCTGCAATTTTACGTTCGATATTCGTACGAAGTTCATCAATCGTCGCTGGCTTGTTGGCATAGACCATAGACTTGACGTAGCCCCACAGGAAATAATCTAACGGTGTCAAATCGCACGACCGAGGCGGCCAATCGACTGGGCCATTTCGTGAGATAACACGTTCACCAAACTTGGTTTGCAGTAAATTGATTGTGGCATTCGCTGTGTGGCTTGTGGCGCCGTCCTGTTGGAACCACATATCCTCCAAGTCCATATTATCCAATTGGGGCCAAAAATATTCGGTTATCATTGAACGGTAGCGATTCGCATTCACAGTAATGTGCCGGCCTTGATCATCACGGAAGAAGTACGGCCCAATGACGCCGCCGGCCCATAAACCGCACAAAACCGTAATTTTTTCGGGATACAATGATGACTCATGGAGTACGTGTGGATTGCTGTCTAACCAATAACGCATATTTTGCTTATTGACGAAGCCATTCAGCCAGAAATGAGCATCGCTGAAGATGATGCTCATCGCTGAAGATGATTTTCCGATGAAAATCCGAATCATTTTCAAGTTGTTGCTCAGCCCAATTCACGAACATACGACGCTTATGGTGGTCAAGCGGCTTCAGTTCTTGCGTCAATTTGATCTTGTAAGGATGTAGGCCAAGATCTTTTCGCAAAATTCGCTACAACGACGTCACAGAGATGCCCAACGCTTGAGAACGACGTGTGAGAGACACATTTGGGCTTTCTTGAACTGAAGCCTCAGTGGCAGCAATATTCTCGACACTACGGGCACTTCTTCATTTCATTCATTTTGTACTGTGCCTGTGGATTCAAATTTTTCCACTAGACGCTCAATTGTTGATCTGCTAGGACAATTATGACGACCATAAATTGGACGTAGCGCTCTTAAAGTTGAGGCGACTGACTCCGAATTTCGGTAGTAAATTTTAATAATTTCGACTCGTTGTTGGCTCGTATATCTTTGCATGATGAAATGGCAAACCTTACTGAAGAGAAATGTCAAAAGAGCGGGAAAAAATATGGCGTCGTTTGCTGTCACTATCTATTTACTTTTGTAGCGTTTCTTTTGAAAAACCCTTTATATGCTCCCCTGTACAGGACATACTTGAAACAAAAATCGTACGACGTACTCATAAGAGAGATCCAGGAGTCTACTCAGAAGCCTGGAGAGGAATTGCAGTAGCAAACAGGCAATTCCCTGAAAGTGCGTCAGTATACAAATCGCAAATAGAGAGGGCCATGGTGACGGTGTTCAAGACCGGTTTAGTAAACAGGGACTTGGTCAATTACACGTTAGGTCTGACACAACGATCAATGGCAGATTTGATAGAGGCAGTTACGTCTGCAGAGGTGGCCATTCAGCAAAGAGCCACGACGGGGGGCATATGCTGGACGAGTGCACCCGCTGGTTCGAATGTCCTGCGACAAGAATTGGGGGGTAATGAGAAACGGGGAATGGACCATAGAGATCGACGACCGGCTGTAGAGGTCGTATGCTCATTTTGTAATAGGCACGGGCATTTCTGGGATGAGTGCCGAACGAGGAGGAAAACTCCGTTTTGTGAGGATTGCGGTAATTATGGACACCAAAGAGGGATGAGTTGTCCAAGGAATGCATCAGCAAGACAACAGGGTAGACAGTACTACTCCAGAGAAAGCTTCGGAAATCAGCAAATATGGCTCAGTTGTCGCTGCCAATCACGAAATTGCTACATAAGGACACAAAATTTGAATGGACGGAGTCATGCCAACAGGCGTTCGAAGGTTTGAAATTGGCTATTACGACACCACCCATCCTGATTTACCCGGACTTTAATAAGCATTTCATTTTAACAACAGACGCCAGTGGTGAAGCTCTGGGAGCGGTTCTTTCGCAGGAACAAGAGGGTCGCGATCATCCTATAGCTTTCGCGAGTAGAGCGCTGAGTGAGACCGAGAAGCGGTACTCTACGATAGAGAGGGAGATGCTCGCTATAGTTTGGGCCACTCGTAACTTCAGATCATACCTTTTGGGGAGGCAGTTCACGGTTTACACTGACCACCAACCGCTAAGGGGAATCGTAAATTTGAAGGATCAAACGTCTAGACTGGCACGGTTCAGGCATAAGCTGTCCGAGTACACATTTGATATTGTATACAAGCCAGGGAAAACGAATTTGAATGCGGATGCGCTGAGTAGGGCGCCGCAAAATACGAGTGTTCTGAGAATCACTGAGAATATCGTGGGATATGCGATCAATGATGGGCAAACGGAAAGGTCAAAAGGGGAACGAATAATAGTGAGGGCATGGATTGAGTTAGACAGGATAAAAGTGGAACTGGGGTTTGATGTCAGAAGAACAAGGTATCAAGGCTAACAAGGATGCCTATGCAACTAACTGATACTGCTAACAGACCATTCGAAAAAAAAACATAAATATACATATAAAATATTGTATTAGGTTATCAGAAAAAAATATATAGTAAATGTATACATATAAAATATTATAGTAGGTTATACAATTTTAGAAGGTAGCTACACTACCTTCTTCTCGAAAGAGGGGAGGAATGTTGCGAGTCAAGATACGACTACCTACGAGTAGTTGACTCGCGACACAACCCAAGTAGCCTATCGACCGGTTGTAGCTATAATTAATATTACATATATGAATTTCACAGGTGTTACAATTACACAGTGACACAAAAACTAGGGCTAAAATGCACCATTGGCATTGTGTATGAACTGGCTTATAGCGATTATTGTTTTGGGTCAGCACTTGCGTAATTGGAACACCTAAGTAGATTATAAAAATAATTATGTAGCTAGAATTAAGAATATAAATAAGAGTGGATTAAGAATAGATCGAAGTTGTATATTTCCGAAAGCGAAACGGTGTGTGTTGTGTTTACGCCGCAGTCGGCAAGTGTTTTACAGGTCTGGCAAGTATTTACAGGTGACAGGCAACTGCAGGGCGCATTGCCACAGCTAACGCTCGGAGAACGCAACAATTGGCGCAGCCGGTAGGATCCAACGTCGAGTGCCAGGAAAAGAGCACTCCTACGCGGGAATCCACCAACGGGAAACTACTACTAGCAACGTTAGGATAACCAACTCAAAGGAGTTCAATGGAGGGAGCAAGGATATTGGTAAGTATGCTTATAGTAGGACATTTTAGTATTTAAGTGAATTTTGTCGACGATTCTTCGGTGGCCGTGTGGAAGCAGAAGAAGCAGCATCGGGGCTGAATAGCCGCTGCGGTTAGGTGACACTAGGTCGATCCTCGAAAATTTTTAATGGTCAGGTTGTATAGGTTTATTTCACTGAGATTAGGCTCATATTTTTTCTTACCTCTTGTTTCAGCATTCTCGGGGGATGTGGGACGTGTCTGCTAATTCACGGTTTTTGCGTTATTGAATTGCGAACTTGTGTATACCGGTTGGTTTGGTTCGGAAAGAACGTGCCACGGTATAGGGTTCGTACGGTTATGATAGGGGATTTGTGTTTGTTTGTCGGTAGGGACATTGATATGTTTCAATTTATATTGTTTTGAAATCAAAATAAAGATTGAGTAGAATATTTGGCATTTTGAGTTTAGGGTATTAGGTGAAAAGGTGCCGATAATACGTGTTCTTGCATCAAAGTTTGTGTAGTTCTAAAACTACAATTTGCGTAGCAATGTTGAAGTAAACATTTAAATGCTATTATTACGTGGCGCATACGTTACGGGTTTTTTTTTTATTAAATATGGATTCAAATCTCCGGGAATGAATCAAGACATATTTTGCCTGTAAATCCAATTTCGGTTTTTGCGAATTGGGAGAATTTTTTTTTTTTTTTTTTGAACAGATGCATGGGGATTTTTCTTTGAGATTGGGTTGTTCAACGGGATATTTATTGGATTAGGCATAGTACATGGGACTCGAAGGAAGTGAAGGAGTTGCTGAAATCCCAGGAAGTGGTGGGCAAAGAGGTACAGAGGTTGATTTCCAACTTCAGGAAGGACCGGAAGGATGTGAAAACGGTGAAGTATTATCACAGACAAATCACCGAGTTGCGAGGTTTGGTGGAAAAATTTCAAAACAACCACGTAAAATTACTGCCCCACACGGAGGTCTGTAAGGACGACGAATACTTTGCGACGAATTTTCCTGGATATTTGGAAAGTTTAGTGTCAGGGTGGCTCAAGGTATTCGAGACGGATTTAGCAACAATTGAGGCACCGAGTGGGTCTCCGTTAAAGAGCAAAGAAGACGCACAGGACGAATTAAAAGCAGTAAAAACAGAGGTTAATCTTTTCACCGAGAGGATATTCGAACATTTCGAAGCCAGCGCGGGTAAGACTGAAGCCCAGACGTTGTGGGAGGAGGCCAGAGTAAGGGGTAGAATATCGCCTTTGGAAGCAGCCGATTTGACGCTGACTGCTATCTTGAGCAGGAGGGAAAAAGAATTAGAGGAAGTACGTAAGGAAAAGGAAGATCTGAAAGTTGATAGAGAATTCCTCCAAAATAAAACTAAGGAACT
Source organism: Clusia tigrina (assembly GCA_920105625.2). Taxonomy (NCBI): domain Eukaryota; kingdom Metazoa; phylum Arthropoda; class Insecta; order Diptera; family Clusiidae; genus Clusia; species Clusia tigrina. The sequence continues at coordinate 84,306,639 of OV050030.1, read as the reverse complement.
CTCAAGACGGCTCGAGGAAACAGAGGAGGAAGCTTCTTTGTTAGAGCAAGAGAATTTCAGGTTTAGGGGAGCGACGGTGGAAGTGAAGCCATCCCAGGTGAGGCCAAGGTCGGTGTCGACGTCGGAAATACAAACGCAGACGGTTCAAGCTTCGATACCGGAAGTAGGAGGATCAGGATACTTGACGCCCCAGTGTACCCGCGGACATCCCGTTCCGAAAATAGTAGTGAGGGATTGCGATTTAGGAGGGCTACCGATTAGTTTCATTGAAGACCAGGCGCAGCGCGAATCGCAGGTGAATAAGAAAGCAGCGACTCAACCGGCGAGCGTCGGGGAAAAGGATAAAGCGCCTCAGTCGGAAGAGCCTATATACGACACGCCAACTCGGTTGGAAGCACGGCGGCCACTAAGTTTGCGCCAGGATCTGGTTAAGTATCTATTGGAAGAGGGGATTAATAGCCAATTAGCTACACAAGAGGTGAGCGATACAGTTATTCCTGTGGTGGTTAACTCGACAGTCAGAATGAGCATTCTGGAGGTGGCCAAAGCTGTGGAGAAGCTTGTGCTTATGTTTTCTGGCGTTGAGATTTACGATCTCAGGACGGAAATCAGGAGGTTCAAGGAAGGTTGCGAGCTTGCCCAACAAAGTCTTCCGGGAGCGGAGGTTGAAGACTTGATAAGATGTATAAGACAGAGAACAACAGGGGACGCGTTTGATTTGTTGGCACATAGCCCAGTAGACAACCTGACTGATTTATCGGGTTTTTCAATGAGAGCGCTACAAAAGGCTTTTTAAATAAAACAAAACCTGTTTTAGATATCAATGAAATTCTTTATTCCTGTGAAAGTACGTTCGATGCCATTATGTATGGAACTCGATTTCTTTTCCATGGCCACCACGGCCATGCTTGCAGAAGTCCAGACGCTGAACCCAATTTTCAAAGGTTTTCAAGCATAAATCGGCCGATACTGCTGCAATTTTACGTTCGATATTCGTACGAAGTTCATCAATCGTCGCTGGCTTGTTGGCATAGACCATAGACTTGACGTAGCCCCACAGGAAATAATCTAACGGTGTCAAATCGCACGACCGAGGCGGCCAATCGACTGGGCCATTTCGTGAGATAACACGTTCACCAAACTTGGTTTGCAGTAAATTGATTGTGGCATTCGCTGTGTGGCTTGTGGCGCCGTCCTGTTGGAACCACATATCCTCCAAGTCCATATTATCCAATTGGGGCCAAAAATATTCGGTTATCATTGAACGGTTGCGATTCGCATTCACAGTAATGTGCCGGCCTTGATCATCACGGAAGAAGTACGGCCCAATGACGCCGCCGGCCCATAAACCGCACCAAACCGTAATTTTTTCGGGATACAATGATGACTCATGGAGTACGTGTGGATTGCTGTCTAACCAATAACGCATATTTTGCTTATTGACGAAGCCATTCAGCCAGAAATGAGCATCGCTGAAGATGATGCTCATCGCTGAAGATGATTTTCCGATGAAAATCCGAATCATTTTCAAGTTGTTGCTCAGCCCAATTCACGAACATACGACGCTTATGGTGGTCAAGCGGCTTCAGTTCTTGCGTCAATTTGATCTTGTAAGGATGTAGGCCAAGATCTTTTCGCAAAATTCGCCACAACGACGTCACAGAGATGCCCAACGCTTGAGAACGACGTGTGAGAGACACATTTGGGCTTTCTTGAACTGAAGCCTCAGTGGCAGCAATATTCTCGACACTACGGGCACTTCTTCATTTCATTCATTTTGTACTGTGCCTGTGGATTCAAATTTTTCCACTAGACGCTCAATTGTTGATCTGCTAGGACAATTATGACGACCATAAATTGGACGTAGCGCTCTTAAAGTTGAGGCGACTGACTCCAAATTTCGGTAGTAAATTTTAATAATTTCGACTCGTTGTTGGCTCGTATATCTTTGCATGATGAAATGGCAAACCTTACTGAAGAGAAATGTCAAAAGAGCGGGAAAAAATATGGCGTCGTTTGCTGTCACTATCTATTTACTTTTGTAGCGTTTCTTTTGAAAAACCCTTTATATGCTCCCCTGTACAGGACATACTTGAAACAAAAATCGTACGACGTACTCATAAGAGAGATCCAGGAGTCTACTCAGAAGCCTGAAGAGGAATTGCAGTAGCAAACAGGCAATTCCCTGAAAGTGCGTCAGTATACAAATCGCAAATAGAGAGGGCCATGGTGACGGTGTTCAAGACCGGTTTAGTAAACAGGGACTTGGTCAATTACACGTTAGGTCTGACACAACGATCAATGGCAGATTTGATAGAGGCAGTTACGTCTGCAGAGGTGGCCATTCAGCAAAGAGCCACGACGGGGGGCATATGCTGGACGAGTGCACCCGCTGGTTCGAATGTCCTGCGACAAGAATTGGGGGGTAATGAGAAACGGGGAATGGACCATAGAGATCGACGACCGGCTGTAGAGGTCGTATGCTCATTTTGTAATAGGCACGGGCATTTCTGGGATGAGTGCCGAACGAGGAGGAAAACTCCGTTTTGTGAGGATTGCGGTAATTATGGACACCAAAGAGGGATGAGTTGTCCAAGGAATGCATCAGCAAGACAACAGGGTAGACAGTACTACTCCAGAGAAAGCTTCGGAAATCAGCAAATATGGCTCAGTTGTCGCTGCCAATCACGAAATTGCTACATAAGGACACAAAATTTGAATGGACGGAGTCATGCCAACAGGCGTTCGAAGGTTTGAAATTGGCTATTACGACACCACCCATCCTGATTTACCCGGACTTTAATAAGCATTTCATTTTAACAACAGACGCCAGTGGTGAAGCTCTGGGAGCGGTTCTTTCGCAGGAACAAGAGGGTCGCGATCATCCTATAGCTTTCGCGAGTAGAGCGCTGAGTGAGACCGAGAAGCGGTACTCTACGATAGAGAGGGAGATGCTCGCTATAGTTTGGGCCACTCGTAACTTCAGATCATACCTTTTGGGGAGGCAGTTCACGGTTTACACTGACCACCAACCGCTAAGGGGAATCGTAAATTTGAAGGATCAAACGTCTAGACTGGCACGGTTCAGGCATAAGCTGTCCGAGTACACATTTGATATTGTATACAAGCCAGGGAAAACGAATTTGAATGCGGATGCGCTGAGTAGGGCGCCGCAAAATACGAGTGTTCTGAGAATCACTGAGAATATCGCGGGATATGCGATCAATGATGGGCAAACGGAAAGGTCAAAAGGGGAACGAATAATAGTGAGGGCATGGATTGAGTTAGACAGGGTAAAAGTGGAACTGGGGTTTGATGTCAGAAGAACAAGGTATCAAGGCTAACAAGGATGCCTATGCAACTAACTGATACTGCTAACAGACCATTCGAAAAAAAAACATAAATATACATATAAAATATTGTATTAGGTTATCAGAAAAAAATATATAGTAAATGTATACATATAAAATATTATAGTAGGTTATACAATTTTAGAAGGTAGCTACACTACCTTCTTCTCGAAAGAGGGGAGGAATGTTGCGAGTCAAGATACGACTACCTACGAGTAGTTGACTCGCGACACAACCCAAGTAGCCTATCGACCGGTTGTAGCTATAATTAATATTACATATATGAATTTCACAGGTGTTACAATTACACAGTGACACAAAAACTAGGGCTAAAATGCACCATTGGCATTGTGTATGAACTGGCTTATAGCGATTATTGTTTTGGGTCAGCACTTGCGTAATTGGAACACCTAAGTAGATTATAAAAATAATTATGTAGCTAGAATTAAGAATATAAATAAGAGTGGATTAAGAATAGATCGAAGTTGTATATTTCCGAAAGCGAAACGGTGTGTGTTGTGTTTACGCCGCAGTCGGCAAGTGTTTTACAGGTCTGGCAAGTATTTACAGGTGACAGGCAACTGCAGGGCGCATTGCCACAGCTAACGCTCGGAGAACGCAACAATTGGCGCAGCCGGTAGGATCCAACGTCGAGTGCCAGGAAAAGAGCACTCCTACGCGGGAATCCACCAACGGGAAACTACTACTAGCAACGTTAGGATAACCAACTCAAAGGAGTTCAATGGAGGGAGCAAGGATATTGGTAAGTATGCTTATAGTAGGACATTTTAGTATTTAAGTGAATTTTGTCGACGATTCTTCGGTGGCCGTGTGGAAGCAGAAGAAGCAGCATCGGGGCTGAATAGCCGCTGCGGTTAGGTGACACTAGGTCGATCCTCGAAAATTTTTAATGGTCAGGTTGTATAGGTTTATTTCACTGAGATTAGGCTCATATTTTTTCTTACCTCTTGTTTCAGCATTCTCGGGGGATGTGGGACGTGTCTGCTAATTCACGGTTTTTGCGTTATTGAATTGCGAACTTGTGTATACCGGTTGGTTTGGTTCGGAAAGAACGTGCCACGGTATAGGGTTCGTACGGTTATGATAGGGGATTTGTGTTTGTTTGTCGGTAGGGACATTGATATGTTTCAATTTATATTGTTTTGAAATCAAAATAAAGATTGAGTAGAATATTTGGCATTTTGAGTTTAGGGTATTAGGTGAAAAGGTGCCGATAATACGTGTTCTTGCATCAAAGTTTGTGTAGTTCTAAAACTACAATTTGCGTAGCAATGTTGAAGTAAACATTTAAATGCTATTATTACGTGGCGCATACGTTACGGGTTTTTTTTTTATTAAATATGGATTCAAATCTCCGGGAATGAATCAAGACATATTTTGCCTGTAAATCCAATTTCGGTTTTTGCGAATTGGGAGAATTTTTTTTTTTTTTTTTTGAACAGATGCATGGGGATTTTTCTTTGAGATTGGGTTGTTCAACGGGATATTTATTGGATTAGGCATAGTACATGGGACTCGAAGGAAGTGAAGGAGTTGCTGAAATCCCAGGAAGTGGTGGGCAAAGAGGTACAGAGGTTGATTTCCAACTTCAGGAAGGACCGGAAGGATGTGAAAACGGTGAAGTATTATCACAGACAAATCACCGAGTTGCGAGGTTTGGTGGAAAAATTTCAAAACAACCACGTAAAATTACTGCCCCACACGGAGGTCTGTAAGGACGACGAATACTTTGCGACGAATTTTCCTGGATATTTGGAAAGTTTAGTGTCAGGGTGGCTCAAGGTATTCGAGACGGATTTAGCAACAATTGAGGCACCGAGTGGGTCTCCGTTAAAGAGCAAAGAAGACGCACAGGACGAATTAAAAGCAGTAAAAACAGAGGTTAATCTTTTCACCGAGAGGATATTCGAACATTTCGAAGCCAGCGCGGGTAAGACTGAAGCCCAGACGTTGTGGGAGGAGGCCAGAGTAAGGGGTAGAATATCGCCTTTGGAAGCAGCCGATTTGACGCTGACTGCTATCTTGAGCAGGAGGGAAAAAGAATTAGAGGAAGTACGTAAGGAAAAGGAAGATCTGAAAGTTGATAGAGAATTCCTCCAAAATAAAACTAAGGAACTCTCAAGACGGCTCGAGGAAACAGAGGAGGAAGCTTCTTTGTTAGAGCAAGAGAATTTCAGGTTTAGGGGAGCGACGGTGGAAGTGAAGCCATCCCAGGTGAGGCCAAGGTCGGTGTCGACGTCGGAAATACAAACGCAGACGGTTCAAGCTTCGATACCGGAAGTAGGAGGATCAGGATACTTGACGCCCCAGTGTACCCGCGGACATCCCGTTCCGAAAATAGTAGTGAGGGATTGCGATTTAGGAGGGCTACCGATTAGTTTCATTGAAGACCAGGCGCAGCGCGAATCGCAGGTGAATAAGAAAGCAGCGACTCAACCGGCGAGCGTCGGGGAAAAGGATAAAGCGCCTCAGTCGGAAGAGCCTATATACGACACGCCAACTCGGTTGGAAGCACGGCGGCCACTAAGTTTGCGCCAGGATCTGGTTAAGTATCTATTGGAAGAGGGGATTAATAGCCAATTAGCTACACAAGAGGTGAGCGATACAGTTATTCCTGTGGTGGTTAACTCGACAGTCAGAATGAGCATTCTGGAGGTGGCCAAAGCTGTGGAGAAGCTTGTGCTTATGTTTTCTGGCGTTGAGATTTACGATCTCAGGACGGAAATCAGGAGGTTCAAGGAAGGTTGCGAGCTTGCCCAACAAAGTCTTCCGGGAGCGGAGGTTGAAGACTTGATAAGATGTATAAGACAGAGAACAACAGGGGACGCGTTTGATTTGTTGGCACATAGCCCAGTAGACAACCTGACTGATTTATCGGGTTTTTCAATGAGAGCGCTACAAAAGGCTTTTTAAATAAAACAAAACCTGTTTTAGATATCAATGAAATTCTTTATTCCTGTGAAAGTACGTTCGATGCCATTATGTATGGAACTCGATTTCTTTTCCATGGCCACCACGGCCATGCTTGCAGAAGTCCAGACGCTGAACCCAATTTTCAAAGGTTTTCAAGCATAAATCGGCCGATACTGCTGCAATTTTACGTTCGATATTCGTACGAAGTTCATCAATCGTCGCTGGCTTGTTGGCATAGACCATAGACTTGACGTAGCCCCACAGGAAATAATCTAACGGTGTCAAATCGCACGACCGAGGCGGCCAATCGACTGGGCCATTTCGTGAGATAACACGTTCACCAAACTTGGTTTGCAGTAAATTGATTGTGGCATTCGCTGTGTGGCTTGTGGCGCCGTCCTGTTGGAACCACATATCCTCCAAGTCCATATTATCCAATTGGGGCCAAAAATATTCGGTTATCATTGAACGGTTGCGATTCGCATTCACAGTAATGTGCCGGCCTTGATCATCACGGAAGAAGTACGGCCCAATGACGCCGCCGGCCCATAAACCGCACCAAACCGTAATTTTTTCGGGATACAATGATGACTCATGGAGTACGTGTGGATTGCTGTCTAACCAATAACGCATATTTTGCTTATTGACGAAGCCATTCAGCCAGAAATGAGCATCGCTGAAGATGATGCTCATCGCTGAAGATGATTTTCCGATGAAAATCCGAATCATTTTCAAGTTGTTGCTCAGCCCAATTCACGAACATACGACGCTTATGGTGGTCAAGCGGCTTCAGTTCTTGCGTCAATTTGATCTTGTAAGGATGTAGGCCAAGATCTTTTCGCAAAATTCGCCACAACGACGTCACAGAGATGCCCAACGCTTGAGAACGACGTGTGAGAGACACATTTGGGCTTTCTTGAACTGAAGCCTCAGTGGCAGCAATATTCTCGACACTACGGGCACTTCTTCATTTCATTCATTTTGTACTGTGCCTGTGGATTCAAATTTTTCCACTAGACGCTCAATTGTTGATCTGCTAGGACAATTATGACGACCATAAATTGGACGTAGCGCTCTTAAAGTTGAGGCGACTGACTCCAAATTTCGGTAGTAAATTTTAATAATTTCGACTCGTTGTTGGCTCGTATATCTTTGCATGATGAAATGGCAAACCTTACTGAAGAGAAATGTCAAAAGAGCGGGAAAAAATATGGCGTCGTTTGCTGTCACTATCTATTTACTTTTGTAGCGTTTCTTTTGAAAAACCCTTTATATGCTCCCCTGTACAGGACATACTTGAAACAAAAATCGTACGACGTACTCATAAGAGAGATCCAGGAGTCTACTCAGAAGCCTGAAGAGGAATTGCAGTAGCAAACAGGCAATTCCCTGAAAGTGCGTCAGTATACAAATCGCAAATAGAGAGGGCCATGGTGACGGTGTTCAAGACCGGTTTAGTAAACAGGGACTTGGTCAATTACACGTTAGGTCTGACACAACGATCAATGGCAGATTTGATAGAGGCAGTTACGTCTGCAGAGGTGGCCATTCAGCAAAGAGCCACGACGGGGGGCATATGCTGGACGAGTGCACCCGCTGGTTCGAATGTCCTGCGACAAGAATTGGGGGGTAATGAGAAACGGGGAATGGACCATAGAGATCGACGACCGGCTGTAGAGGTCGTATGCTCATTTTGTAATAGGCACGGGCATTTCTGGGATGAGTGCCGAACGAGGAGGAAAACTCCGTTTTGTGAGGATTGCGGTAATTATGGACACCAAAGAGGGATGAGTTGTCCAAGGAATGCATCAGCAAGACAACAGGGTAGACAGTACTACTCCAGAGAAAGCTTCGGAAATCAGCAAATATGGCTCAGTTGTCGCTGCCAATCACGAAATTGCTACATAAGGACACAAAATTTGAATGGACGGAGTCATGCCAACAGGCGTTCGAAGGTTTGAAATTGGCTATTACGACACCACCCATCCTGATTTACCCGGACTTTAATAAGCATTTCATTTTAACAACAGACGCCAGTGGTGAAGCTCTGGGAGCGGTTCTTTCGCAGGAACAAGAGGGTCGCGATCATCCTATAGCTTTCGCGAGTAGAGCGCTGAGTGAGACCGAGAAGCGGTACTCTACGATAGAGAGGGAGATGCTCGCTATAGTTTGGGCCACTCGTAACTTCAGATCATACCTTTTGGGGAGGCAGTTCACGGTTTACACTGACCACCAACCGCTAAGGGGAATCGTAAATTTGAAGGATCAAACGTCTAGACTGGCACGGTTCAGGCATAAGCTGTCCGAGTACACATTTGATATTGTATACAAGCCAGGGAAAACGAATTTGAATGCGGATGCGCTGAGTAGGGCGCCGCAAAATACGAGTGTTCTGAGAATCACTGAGAATATCGCGGGATATGCGATCAATGATGGGCAAACGGAAAGGTCAAAAGGGGAACGAATAATAGTGAGGGCATGGATTGAGTTAGACAGGGTAAAAGTGGAACTGGGGTTTGATGTCAGAAGAACAAGGTATCAAGGCTAACAAGGATGCCTATGCAACTAACTGATACTGCTAACAGACCATTCGAAAAAAAAACATAAATATACATATAAATATACATATAAAATATTGTATTAGGTTATCAGAAAAAAATATATAGTAAATGTATACATATAAAATATTATAGTAGGTTATACAATTTTAGAAGGTAGCTACACTACCTTCTTCTCGAAAGAGGGGAGGAATGTTGCGAGTCAAGATACGACTACCTACGAGTAGTTGACTCGCGACACAACCCAAGTAGCCTATCGACCGGTTGTAGCTATAATTAATATTACATATATGAATTTCACAGGTGTTACAATTACACAGTGACACAAAAACTAGGGCTAAAATGCACCATTGGCATTGTGTATGAACTGGCTTATAGCGATTATTGTTTTGGGTCAGCACTTGCGTAATTGGAACACCTAAGTAGATTATAAAAATAATTATGTAGCTAGAATTAAGAATATAAATAAGAGTGGATTAAGAATAGATCGAAGTTGTATATTTCCGAAAGCGAAACGGTGTGTGTTGTGTTTACGCCGCAGTCGGCAAGTGTTTTACAGGTCTGGCAAGTATTTACAGGTCACAGGCAACTGCAGGGCGCATTGCCACAGCTAACGCTCGGAGAACGCAACAATTGGCGCAGCCGGTAGGATCCAACGTCGAGTGCCAGGAAAAGAGCACTCCTACGCGGGAATCCACCAACGGGAAACTACTACTAGCAACGTTAGGATAACCAACTCAAAGGAGTTCAATGGAGGGAGCAAGGATATTGGTAAGTATGCTTATAGTAGGACATTTTAGTATTTAAGTGAATTTTGTCGACGATTCTTCGGTGGCCGTGTGGAAGCAGAAGAAGCAGCATCGGGGCTGAATAGCCGCTGCGGTTAGGTGACACTAGGTCGATCCTCGAAAATTTTTAATGGTCAGGTTGTATAGGTTTATTTCACTGAGATTAGGCTCATATTTTTTCTTACCTCTTGTTTCAGCATTCTCGGGGGATGTGGGACGTGTCTGCTAATTCACGGTTTTTGCGTTATTGAATTGCGAACTTGTGTATACCGGTTGGTTTGGTTCGGAAAGAACGTGCCACGGTATAGGGTTCGTACGGTTATGATAGGGGATTTGTGTTTGTTTGTCGGTAGGGACATTGATATGTTTCAATTTATATTGTTTTGAAATCAAAATAAAGATTGAGTAGAATATTTGGCATTTTGAGTTTAGGGTATTAAGTGAAAAGGTGCCGATAACACGTGTTCTTGCATCAAAGTTTGTGTAGTTCTAAAACTACAATTTGCGTAGCAATGTTGAAGTAAACATTTAAATGCTATTATTACGTGGCGCATACGTTACGGGTTTTTTTTTTATTAAATATGGATTCAAATCTCCGGGAATGAATCAAGACATATTTTGCCTGTAAATCCAATTTCGGTTTTTGCGAATTGGGAGAATTTTTTTTTTTTTTTTGAACAGATGCATGGGGATTTTTCTTTGAGATTGGGTTGTTCAACGGGATATTTATTGGATTAGGCATAGTACATGGGACTCGAAGGAAGTGAAGGAGTTGCTGAAATCCCAGGAAGTGGTGGGCAAAGAGGTACAGAGGTTGATTTCCAACTTCAGGAAGGACCGGAAGGATGTGAAAACGGTGAAGTATTATCACAGACAAATCACCGAGTTGCGAGGTTTGGTGGAAAAATTTCAAAACAACCACGTAAAATTACTGCCGCACACGGAGGTCTGTAAGGACGACGAATACTTTGCGACGAATTTTCCTGGATATTTGGAAAGTTTAGTGTCAGGGTGGCTCAAGGTATTCGAGACGGATTTAGCAACAATTGAGGCACCGAGTGGGTCTCCGTTAAAGAGCAAAGAAGACGCACAGGACGAATTAAAAGCAGTAAAAACAGAGGTTAATCTTTTCACCGAGAGGATATTCGACCATTTCGAAGCCAGCGCGGGTAAGACTGAAGCCCAGACGTTGTGGGAGGAGGCCAGAGTAAGGGGTAGAATATCGCCTTTGGAAGCAGCCGATTTGACGCTGACTGCTATCTTGAGCAGGAGGGAAAAAGAATTAGAGGAAGTACGTAAGGAAAAGGAAGATCTGAAAGCTGATAGAGAATTCCTCCAAAATAAAACTAAGGAACTCTCAAGACGGCTCGAGGAAACAGAGGAGGAAGCTTCTTTGTTAGAGCAAGAGAATTTCAGGTTTAGGGGAGCGACGGTGGAAGTGAAGCCATCCCAGGTGAGGCCAAGGTCGGTGTCGACGTCGGAAATACAAACGCAGACGGTTCAAGCTTCGATACCGGAAGTAGGAGGATCAGGATACTTGACGCCCCAGTGTACCCGCGGACATCCCGTTCCGAAAATAGTAGTGAGGGATTGCGATTTAGGAGGGCTACCGATTAGTTTCATTGAAGACCAGGCGCAGCGCGAATCGCAGGTGAATAAGAAAGCAGCGACTCAACCGGCGAGCGTCGGGGAAAAGGATAAAGCGCCTCAGTCGGAAGAGCCTATATACGACACGCCAACTCGGTTGGAAGCACGGCGGCCACTAAGTTTGCGCCAGGATCTGGTTAAGTATCTATTGGAAGAGGGGATTAATAGCCAATTAGCTACACAAGAGGTGAGCGATACAGTTATTCCTGTGGTGGTTAACTCGACAGTCAGAATGAGCATTCTGGAGGTGGCCAAAGCTGTGGAGAAGCTTGTGCTTATGTTTTCTGGCGTTGAGATTTACGATCTCAGGACGGAAATCAGGAGGTTCAAGGAAGGTTGCGAGCTTGCCCAACAAAGTCTTCCGGGAGCGGAGGTTGAACACTTGATAAGATGTATAAGACAGAGAACAACAGGGGACGCGTTTGATTTGTTGGCACATAGCCCAGTAGACAACCTGACTGATTTATCGGGTTTTTCAATGAGAGCGCTACAAAAGGCTTTTTAAATAAAACAAAACCTGTTTTAGATATCAATGAAATTCTTTATTCCTGTGAAAGTACGTTCGATGCCATTATGTATGGAACTCGATTTCTTTTCCATGGCCACCACGGCCATGCTTGCAGAAGTCCAGACGCTGAACCCAATTTTCAAAGGTTTTCAAGCATAAATCGGCAAATTTTTCCACTAGACGCTCAATTGTTGATCTGCTAGGACAATTATGACGACCATAAATTGGACGTAGCGCTCTTAAAGTTGAGGCGACTGACTCCGAATTTCGGTAGTAAATTTTAATAATTTCGACTCGTTGTTGGCTCGTATATCTTTGCATGATGAAATGGCAAACCTTACTGAAGAGAAATGTCAAAAGAGCGGGAAAAAATATGGCGTCGTTTGCTGTCACTATCTATTTACTTTTGTAGCGTTTCTTTTGAAAAACCCTTTATATGCTCCCCTGGACAGGACATACTTGAAACAAAAATCGTACGACGTACTCATAAGAGAGATCCAGGAGTCTACTCAGAAGCCTGGAGAGGAATTGAGAGCCTGGGGCCGTAGGCTCCAGTCACTAGGGAGTGCAGCGAGTGCAGTAGCAAGCAGGCAATTCCCTGAAAGTGCGTCAGTATACAAATCGCAAATAGAGAGGGCCATGGTGACGGTGTTCAAGACCGGTTTAGTAAACAGGGACTTGGCCAATTACACGCTAGGTCTGACACAACGATCAATGGCAGATTTGATAGAGGCAGTTACGTCTGCAGAGGTGGCCATTCAGCAGAGCCACGACGGGGGCATATGCTGGACGAGTGCACCCGCTGGTTCGAGTGTCCCGCGACAAGAATTGGGGGGTAATGAGAAACGGGGAATGGACCATAGAGATCGACGACCGGCTGTAGAGGTCGTATGCTCATTTTGTGATAGGCACGGGCATTTCTGGGATGAGTGCCGAACGAGGAGGAATACTCCGTTTTGTGAGGATTGCGGTAATTATCGACACCAAAGAGGGATGAGTTGTCCAAGGAATGCATCAGCAAGACAACAGGGTAGACAGTACTACTCCAAAGAAAGCTTCGGAAATCAGCAAATATGGCTCAGTTGTCGCTGCCAATCACGAAATTGCTACATAAGGACACAAAATTGGAATGGACGGAGTCATGCCAACAGGCGTTCGAAAGTTTGAAATTGGCTATTACGACACCACCCATCCTGATTTACCCGGACTTTAATAAGCATTTCATTTTAACAACAGACGCCAGTGGTGAAGCTCTGGGAGCGGTTCTTTCGCAGGAACAAGAGGGTCGCGATCATCCTATAGCTTTCGCGAGTAGAGCGCTGAGTGAGACCGAGAAGCGGTACTCTACGATAGAGAGGGAGATGCTCGCTATAGTTTGGGCCACTCGTAACTTCAGATCATACCTTTTGGGGAGACAGTTCACGGTTTACACTGACCACCAACCGCTAAGGGGAATCGTAAATTTGAAGTATCAAACGTCTAGACTGACACGGTTCAGGCATAAGCTGTCCGAGTACACATTTGATATTGTATACAAGCCAGGGAAAACGAATTTGAATGCGGATGCGCTGAGTAGGGCGCCGCAAAATACGAGTGTTCTGAGAATCACTGAGAATATCGCGGGATATGCGATCAATGATGGGCAAACGGAAAGGTCAAAAGGGGAACGAATAATAGTGAGGGCATGGATTGAGTTAGACAGGGTAAAAGTGGAACTGGGGTTTGATGTCAGAAGAACAAGGTATCAAGGCTAACAAGGATGCCTATGCAACTAACTGATACTGCTAACAGACCATTCGAAAAGGTGTTCATGGATATGGTGGGACCATTGCCCGAGAGCTCGTCTGGGAATAAATACATCCTAACATTCCAGGACGACCTATCTAAATACTTTATAGCGGTTGCCATGCCGGATGCGGAGGCAACCACGGTAGCTAGGATTTTCTTTGGGGAAGTTGTAGCAAAATTAGGTGTCCCAAAGATACTTGTAACAGATAACGGTACTAATTTCATTTCGAGAATTTTTTCTGAAACGTGTAAACTGCTCAAGGTGAAGAAACTTCACATCACCCCGTATCACCCTCAGGCTAATGGTTCGTTAGAACGTAGCCACCGACCGCTAGCTGAATACTTGAGGCATTTTGTGAAGGAGGATGGATCGAACTGGGACCAGTGGTTGGCGTCAGCAATGCATGTGCACAACAACACTGTACACGCATCCACTAACCAGACGCCATTTTTCACGTTGTATGGTTTCCAACCTCAAATGCCATCGAATTTGAAACGAAAGCCAGCGCCTTTATATAATACATACGACTACCCACATCTGTTACGTTATCAAGTGCAGAAAGGGCACGAGTTGGCTAGGAGGCGCAGGAAAGGGCAAGAGGTATCCAAGAAGCAATATGATGCTTCCACTAATCCCGTGCAGTTCGTTGCTGGAGACAATGTTTTACTGCGTAACAGTAATAAGAAGAACAAATTTTCCCATATTTGGCTTGGTCCATATAAAGTAGAAAAGATTTTGGGGCCAGTAACAACAGAGGTTAGGATAGGAAACAAATTGAGACGTTTCCATAACAATCTGTTGAAGCCCTACAGATCGAATTAAGAATTTTAGTGTGAAACTGGTTGCTATGATGAGTGAATTGAAGCAGAGGTTTTCTTTACTTGACCTATCCCAAATTCAGTTCGTGCGGAAAGTGACGACTGAAATGAGTGAAATTTTTATTAAATAATAATTTCAACCTTGAAAACGAAGAAAATTAAACGTAAGCAAGACAGCGGTATGAAAGAATGAAACCATATATTATGATTCAAGGGCGAGACAGTGTACGAATGCCCGCGTGAAGTAGTAAAAGAAATAATTTTTGCGAGCTGAAAACATGACTTCAATAAAGAATGAAGAAAGAAAAATGGGAAGCAAATAAATGCATATATATTTTTTGTTTGTTTGTGCGGTTTAGGTAGTCACATGAGCAGCAGAGTCAATAACTGGGGCGTTTATGCAATACGTTATTAAGTTTGTAGCTACTCATAACGTACACGGGTAATCTGATGCGTTGACATTTTTGGCATGCGCTATAATGACAAGCGCATGTGTCATGTACATATGTATGGATGTCAATAAGTAAGTATGAGCGCGTGTAGCGTGTAAGTTTAATATGAGACATGGTGGTTTGCATGCATATGTTTAGCAGTAATATTTTAATTGTTTTATCAGTACGATATACATGAAGTCGTAGGGGTAGGGGCATGAAAGTAAACGTAAGTATGTTTGGAAGAGCAATAGGGAAGTAAGTAAAGTAAATAAACACGGAAGCAGTGTAATTAAACAATTTTATATTTAGTATAAGTAATGATAATAGGAAAAGAAGAAACTCAAGGGAATTGAAAAAAAACACAATTTTCTAAATATCTTTTTTATTGATATGAATAATGTAATAAAGAAGATAAGTATGGAATACAATTGATTTCAATTAGTTTTAATACAACTTCCGGGTGTACGACCCTGGAAGTATCGAACGTTGGCAGCATCGGATGTTGGTCGCCTAGCATCTGGTACAATCGGTACAGTAAGATGGTAAGCCGACCAAGGCAAGTTTTGACTCGTTTAACAATTACGTAGGACAATTATGAATGGGGTTGTTTTGAAGTAAGAGGTTAGAAAGGGTCTTGTTAGTATATTTAGTTAATATGACAGGTTGGACTAAGCTAAAATAAGTTAGGGAGAATAATCAGTAGGTAACAAGCTAAGAGAGCTAGTTGTGAATGGATAATAGTAAAATCGAAATTTGGTTAGATAGACTAAAGTTTGCTTGTAAGTTTATTGTGTGTATTAAGTTAAGTGTTAATTGAGAGAAAATCTGGAGCTATAGGCTAGCTGACAGCGGTTAGAAAGCTAGCGTAAAATGGGCGGGGCTTCAGCGCAGTAGTAAGTAGGGTAGTGTTAATACCGAGGAGGTGCCTGTATGTTTCGTATGCATTCATAGAGGGGTTTTCCACACTAGAGGTGTTATGAATATTTACGAAACCAGGAGATTTTTTTTTAAGAGAAGAAAGGAATTGGGTCATGCTATTGACAACGGAAATACATGGTCAAGGATATTTAGATATTCTAGATTATGGTAAGAAAAAAAAGAGGAGAAAAGGTCGGTCGATGGTGGATGTTAGTGTAAAGTAGTGATAACGATAATGTAGCAGTAGTATAACCATGATTATTTAAATATTTAGAGAAATAGAAATTTTTATTAGATAAGTTATTGTAGCGATTACTTATTTTTTTCTACAGTATATGTGTAATGCAGCTGTGTTCTTGGTAGCCTATTTGAGCGTTCCAGCGAAATGCAGCGAAACCGCGGAAGTGCGGGTGGAACCCTTGGCGGAAACGGACCTGATTTTGGAATCACTGGATAATGTTTGGTTCTCGAAAGACGAGTGGGTGGTGATATCGCAGTTTCGCGATGCTGATCTGGAGCCAGTACTGAAGAAACTAGAAGACTTGCAAAAGAAAACAATGGAGCTTTGCGAGTTAAGAGCAAATACGGCAGGATCTGACGGAAGTAAGAGAGGGTGTGAGATAACGGCAGCGGAAGCGGAATTAATAATAGCGGGGCTCAGACGAAACGAGCAAGCTATGTCATTTCGGGGTAGCAAACAACGTGCAACAAGGTCGTTAATAGATGTCGGTAGTGTGATACTGAAGTGGGGTATCGGAACCATAGACCATCGTGACGCGGACAAGATTTACGCTCATTTGCAAGGTCTGGATATTCAACAGGCTAAAACTATGTCGGTCTTAGGCAAAGAAATAACCATTCTGGATTCGAGCTACAAAGGGTTACACAAAGCAGTAAAGGAAATTTTTGTCGATATTGAACGGTTGCAGGCTGGCATGAAATCGATAAATGAGAAAACTGCGGAAGCCTTGAGCAATTTGGCGGAACTCGTTAATCTGGAGAATTTTGTATCAAAAGAACTTGTGAACCTGCAAGGACGTCAGCAAATTGAAATGGCACTCGTGGATGATTTGTTGCATGGGAAGTTACACCCTATGTTCACTTCCACCGAAGCCCTACTTAAAGCAGCTCCCAAGACTTTGGGTGGCATAAATTGGTATTTGGAGAAGCCCGAACAGCTGTACGAGTTAGCAACGGCACGAGCAGCGAAGTCGAAAGCGGG
The DNA here is from genome assembly GCA_920105625.2 of Clusia tigrina. Classification (NCBI taxonomy): domain Eukaryota; kingdom Metazoa; phylum Arthropoda; class Insecta; order Diptera; family Clusiidae; genus Clusia; species Clusia tigrina. Next base: position 84,289,673 of record OV050030.1, on the reverse strand, counting down.
GTATCTGGTGGTCATAAAAATACCACTTCCTCTTCCTGATGCATATGCGCTATACAAGATATATCCCGTATCTAAAGCGTTAAACGGTAATTGGAGCATAGTACCGAAGATACTATATGACTACATCACAGAGAATCGAGTGCATGATAATTATATCGGACTAACGTCGGAGGATATTAAGTCTTGTAGAATGATGGATATTTCACAGCGTATGTGTCCACATCCGGGGAAAGCCCTTACAAGGGAAAGCAAATCTTGTGAAGTACAAGCGCTGAAAAACGAGCAAGATAAGTGCGAGCATGTAGCAGTCTCGGCTTTCGGGATTGTTGGTAGTGACAGAGTCACCCAACCGCTGGCTATACCATTTTGATGAGACAATTTTTGTGTCTGCAGTGTGCCAAGCAAGATCGACAAGACTAGAGCTGCAGGGGACGGGATTCCTGCACATTGGCGAATACTGTCGGTTGATTGGGAAAGAGATGGCGCTGGTGCATAGAGCGCAGAAGAACCAGCATTACGAGTTTTCACCAGCAAGTATGGGAACTAGAGAGATAGCGGCCAACATTCAGGCCTTGTTAACAACTTTGCAGCGTTCGAAACCAATAAATAGTACAAGTGTACCAACGACGATACAAGCAATACCACACGGAGATCTGCGGAAGATTCTAGCGACTAACGGCAATTCAATTAACGAGTTAATGGGGGAAACAGAGAAAGAGCAGACGTTGTTGAACCTTAAAGCATCGTACGATATAACGCACTCCACGTTGGAAAAGGGAGGAATCGCCGCGATCACAACGCTTGGCAATGATCGTTGCAGTAATCTCATATATATTCTGCCAGTTAAGGAAGCGAGTCAAATACCCACAACGAGAACCACAACCAACGCCGTAGGTAGCAGAGATTGCGGTGTAGAGTAGCGGTGTAGTAGGCTAAGCAAACCAAATGTTAGAGTTAAGAATGTACAAAATGTTTGAGAAAAAAAAATAATAAACAAACAAAACGGAGAGAAAACGAACCAAGAAAAAAAAGAAACAATAAATAAAATATAAAAAAACAATATCAAAAGAATAAAAATAAAAAATTAATGAAAAAAATATATAAGAAAAAAAATACAATAGTTAAAAGAAGAAAAATAAAAAACATTTGTATATATATATATAATAAAAAAAAACATAAATATACATATAAATATACATATAAATATACATATAAAATATTGTATTAGGTTATCAGAGAAAAATATATAGTAAATGTATACATATAAAATATTATAGTAGGTTATACAATTTTAGAAGGTAGCTACACTACCTTCTTCTCGAAAGAGGGGAGGAATGTTGCGAGTCAAGATACGACTACCTACGAGTAGTTGACTCGCGACACAACCCAAGTAGCCTATCGACCGGTTGTAACTATAATTAATATTACATATATGAATTTCACAGGTGTTACAATTACGCAGTGACACAAAAACTAGGGCTAAAATGCACCATTGGCATTGTGTATGAACTGGCTCATAGCGATTATTGTTTTGGGTCAACACTTGCGTAATTGGAACACCTAAGTAGGTTATCAAAATAATTATGTAGCTAGAATTAAGAATATAAATAAGAGTGGATTAAGAATAGATCGAAGTTGTATATTTCCGAAAGCGAAACGGTGTGTGTTGTGTTTACGCCGCAGTCGGCAAGTGTTTTACAGGTCTGGCAAGTATTTACAGGTGACAGGCAACTGCAGGGCGCATTGCCACAGCTAACGCTCGGAGAACGCAACAACGTGCGTAGATACAATGCGCCTGTTGTTGACGATCCACAGTGTGACTTTTATCATTTTTAGGATGCCAAAAGTCCTAACAGCCAAACAAACATAGGTATGGCAATGAAATTTTGCAAAAATAATGTAGAGATTGACTTTGTATAGAACAGAAGTAGCGTGATCCGCCCACTTTTTCGCCTACCCCCCATATAAGGTGTAATTTCAGATTACCATAATTTCTAATTTAAAAGCATTTGCCAGGGCGGGTAATAAATAAAAATACTTTTGAATTCACTAAATTTTGAAGATGAAATCAACTTGAAAATAAGCATTGAGATTAATGGGATTTTTCGCTGAGAACGCTATATTTCGTAATTTGATATAGAGGCTAATAAATTGTATTACGTTTTTGAGATGTTTAAATTAACATACATTTTTGAAAACAAATTTGAAATACATATTAGAATGAAAAAAGAGATACTAAAATAAGTAAAAAATTAGTCGGAGTTAATATTTTCGACATATTCCGGTTCGGATAATAAGCCAATAACTTCATTAGTTATTGGCTTATTATTATGCAAACTACAAATAAACGGGTCCAACGATATGAGCAATCTGTGTAACAAATCCGAGTTGCTTTGAATTCTTGATATTTTTCTAGTAAAAAGTTCACGATAATTTCTTGCATCTTTGTTTCTGGACTCTTGAGCTTTTTCAGATAGTTGACCAATAGGAAGAATAGCAGACGCAATTATATCCTTTCCATGAAAGAGGATTTTATGTACACTCACTGGCATATTATACAGTTCCCTTGTATCTGTAACATAGTGGCCAAAAGCTACAGAGTTTATTTGATATCCACATCCTATGCAGGAAAGTATAGTATGAAACCTCTTCAAAAGATTTATATTTATGCCTGTTATGTCTGACGTTATTTCAGGATTTCCAGAAAATCTTCTCGCCGTGTTACCATCATTTATATTGCCTGCTTTTTGTTTTGGTATATCAATTAAAAGACCAACTTCTTTCCTGAATCTATTTTGGAAATTATTTTTTTTTTCTTTTCATCTCCTTATTTTCTTCGCCCCGTACACACCAAGTCTTCATTTCCATTCGATAAGCGATGTGTAGCATGCACTCCGTACGAGTACATCGTATCCACGAATGTAAAGGAGATATTCCGAAAGCAAGCATGTTTTCGTCAACTTTTCGCTCTAATAAGGCACTCAAATTATTCATATCTTTCGATGAAGCCCCCACATATGTAGCACTTTTGAGAAGATGTATAGGCCGATAGGGCATTGCAAACTTTGCCGTCAATCATGCACAACACAAGCGTACTTTTCACTTTGAAGTTTAGTGTGTCTGTTTGAATGGTTGTAGGAGACAGATCCGAAATTTGGTCTTTGAGATATTTCACCTCCCTTGTAATAACGTCTCGTGTTTCTTTTGCAAATAGGAATTTTATCGGCCGACAGTATCTTGTAGAAGATGGAGCAGGGTTACTCCATATTATAATCTTTCGTTCGTTAACTGTTGTATACATTTGAACGACTACTAGTGAAATGAAATACAAACTGTTATCTGATTGGTCTTCTTCCGCAAATTTTTGTTTATAATTGCTGTGCTCAGCGCCATCACACCCTCATTTAATAATTGCATTTACTTCCTCAATTTCGGGAATGGAAAGTAATACTTCCTCTATTGCAGCACATAATCTTTTTAAACTGTGAACAATTAGCGATTGCAATTCAATTTCAGCATAAGTTTCCGTTACGGTTATTTATTCAGGGTAGTATAAAACCTTTGATTTTTTTACATAGTTTTATGAAGGATATATTTTTTGGCTTATTTCTGAAGTATGCTGCCTGATCAAGTTATATTCATGTGTTGAAAGATTTGCATCAACTCTGGTGACAAACTTTTCATATTTTCATAGGATGATCGAGAATTCTTTAATGCAGTGCCTCTTGATGGGGAAGTCGTGGACAACTCTTCAAATATTTTTGCAGAATTTCTCTTTCCAGATGACCTCAGATTCATTTCCGCTGCCATGAACAATATGTCATTATCGGTACCACTCATAAGATCGTTGGCTTTTCGTTTTATTGAGCGCAAAGAAGATTCAGAAAAGTTTTTTTTTGGCCTTCCCATCTTGAGAATATCACGAGATGTACATGGGCCAACATCAAGAATGTGATCTGTAAAGTCCAGATTTTTTGATAACCAGTCAGAGTTCAGTTCAAGAAAACGGCAATTTTTTCGACTAGAACGTTCCCATCTTGAGCGAAAATCATAACATAGCTTGATCACACATGTTTTTAATTTGAGGTGCTTCACATCTCTTCCAATTAAACTTAAAATATAATTAAGTACAGCATCATTCTTTTTTTCTTTCCTACTTTTTAGCCAAACTTCAAAGAGTGCGTTTCGAGAACTGGCATGTTCGAATAGCGATGAAAAAAATTCGAGTAAAAACTAGCAAAAACTGATTGTTGAATCTGAAACTAGGCACATTTCCTATTAATTTGATTATAAGCATCATATAGAATTGTATAGAATTATGTAAGTTTTACTCTATTGAAAAATTTTTTTTTCTGGAATCAATCAATTCTTAGTGATTGCCTATTTTAATGGATCAAAAATTAAAAGGTAATACTTGAGCTTCAGGAACTTACCAGTGTTGTTACAAAATGTCCAATTAAAATAAAATCAAAAAAGTTAATGTAAATATATTCATATAAAAAAAAGTTAGGCCACCAAAAGTTCACCAAAAAGTGCAGACTGCGAAATGAGTTTCTGCACTTGTCACAGTGAGACAGGTTCGATAACAGTTATCCTGTTAATTGTTGTTTTTTTGTTCTCTTTTGAGTTCATATTCGTAACAGTTGCATATTCGGCTATTGCATATCAAAAAATTATTGCGATCGGAACATTTTATTTTTTACTTTTTAAAAGTTAAAAAAAGTCACACTATGCGACGTTGCTGGAATAATGGTTGGCGACGACACAGCGATTCGAGAAATTGTGATTCGAAGAAGAAACAATAATCTGGAGTTCATCGCCGACACACACCGTTCATACGACGCTCTCCAATATCCGCTAATTTTCTGGAAGGGACAAGACGGATATTGCATAAACATTAAACAACGAGATCCCGCAACAGGTACTTCATTCATTATGAACATCATCACTCATTTTGAATAAAATATTTATGAATATGTTGTTACAGGAGCTGAAACAAATATGAAAGTGAGCTCAATGGATTTTTATGCGTATCGTATGATGATTCGACGCGGTCAGGACACCGTTATTCTGCGATGTCATGAGCTGTGCCAATATTTCATGGTCGACATGTACGCGAAGGTAGAGAACGAACGACTGTTACTCCTATGACACAATCAAAAGAAGCTGGGTGCGGAAGAATACATTCATTCTACCATCATCAGAGAGCTAAAACCACCCCAAAATATACGAGAAGTGCGACACTGCCTGGGAGTAGCGTCATGGTATCGGCGTTTTGTCCCAGACTTCGCCAAGACGGTACACCCGTTAACACTATTGCTAAAAAAAAGGGTAAACACTTCAAGTGGGCTGGAGAGCAGCAAGACGCGTTCGAACAGTTGAAGCAGAAATTGACAGAGGCACCAGTCCTGGCGTGTCCGGATTTCACTAGGAAGTTTGTGCTCCAGACTGACGCAAGCGACTACGGACTGGGCGCGGCGCTCACCCAAGAAGTCGACGGGGTGGAGCGCGTGATAACCTACGCCAGCCGTCACTTAAATAATGCAGAGCGAAACTATTCACCCACAGAAAAAGAGTGCTTAGCCATCGTATGGGGTATCAGAAAGATGCGACCTTACCTTGAGGGATACCACTTCACGGTCATAACGGATCACCTGTCACTGAAGTGGCTGAACTCCATAGAAAGCCCTGCAGGTCGTATCGCAAGATAGGCCCTTGAACTACAACAGTACACATTCGACGTGCAATACCGGAAGGGAAAATTAAACGTGTTAGCCGACGCCTTGTCTAGACAGCCAACAGAAGCCGCCTGCACCATTATCATTGAGGACCGAACAGAACCAGACTGCCCCTGGTGGCAGAAACGTAAAGCAAAGATCATCGCTAGGCCGAAGAAATATGCTGACTACCAGTTGGAAGGTGGACAGTTATACAGGCACATCCCGAGTTATTGCGGCGACGAAGATTGTATCCCGTGGAAACTGTGTGTACCAAGAACGCTCAGGAACCGGGTCCTACAGGAAAATCACGATGCACCTACGGCAGGACACTTAGGCATCAGAAAAACAATAGCACGGATAGCCAACCGATATTACTGGCCAGGGCTATTCCGAGATACAAGTCGATACGTGCGTCAGCGCTCCTCCTGCCAACGATATAAAAGCAGCCACCAACAACCAGCTGGAAAATGTTGAGCCACATCCCCACTGAGCCTTGGTCTGTTTTGTACGCCGACTTTGTCGGACCTTTACCCCGTTCCACACATGATAACACCATTCTAGTCGTGTTCTTCGATAAATTCTCCAAATGGGCCGAGATGGCCCCCCTCCGAAATGCCACCACCGAGACACTGCAACGGGCTTTCCGGGAACTCATCCTGTCTCGTTTTGGAGTGACGGACAATGGGTCTCAATTCAGTAGTCGAGCGTTCCGCCGGTTTACCGAAGGCTATGGCATCAAACACCAGTTCACGGCGCCCTACACTCCGCAGGGAAATGCGCACCATCAAGACTATGGTGGCCCAATTTGTGAGTCAACGGCAGCAGAAGTGGGACGACTTGCTTCCCGAATTGACTCTTGCCATTAATACTAGTGTATCGGAGACAACGGGATACAGTCCGGCTTATCTGGTACAGGGGCGTGAACCGCGATTTCCAAAGGCGCTGTACGATGAGACAACGTTGGGTACAGGGCTAACCCCACAGACTGCTAACGAACGAGTAGGTCAACTACAAGAAGCTTATCGCATCGTGAGGCAAAACTTGGAACGAGCAACACAGGATCAAAGAAGATATTATAATCTGCGACGCCGAATGTGGAAACCTGAAGTCGGACAATTGGTGTTAGCAAGGCAGCACTATTTGTCCAAGGCCACCGACCACTTCACCGCCAAGTTGGCCCCAAGTTACGATGGACCGTATCGGGTAGACACCTTCACCTCCCTAGTTATTGTCCAGATGAAAAGGGAGGGAAGCAAGGAGACGAAGACAGTCCATATCAGCGAATTGATACCCTACCACACCGTGTCTTTCCCACCGCGAAGTAAGGAAGGAGTGTGAAGATGAAATGTGCCAACTGACAAATTTCACTCACACAAGAAAATCTGTAAAACACTAGTAGGCGAAAGAAAGCTATAAAGTCGATTAAACGCGCAGTAGTGAGGGGGTCTATTGCAAGAATAGAGAGCTGAAATATAGAAAACACTACACAATCGGTATTTTAAATAAATATACCAAGCGAATTTAACTCGCAGGATTTTTTTATTAATAATTTCTGTATACGACCTCTGAAAGCCGCTGAGTTTTTACTTCAGCTCTGAAAGTGCGTCGCAGGACGTACACAGGATAATTCAAGGACTTCTTGCAACGAAGGACTTTCAAGGACCCACGAAGAACTTCAAGGATCCTTGAGGTTTCAGGGTATATTTCTGTATACGATACCTGGTTATCCTACGAGCTTACCCCGGTGGAAAATTGAGTCGTTACAGCAGTTAGCACACTTACCAGATATACCAAGCACTTCTTCAATTTCTCTCCAAATTAATTTTTTTCTATTGGTGTCGCTGTAATGCGCCGACTGTAAGTTAAAAAGACTGCCTCGCACCAGCTCAATCAACTGTTGGTCTGAAATTTCTAAAATGCATATATACATAAATTTTTTTATAAATATGTATATAATATTAATATGAATTAATAATAAAATGAATTAAGTAAATACTTCAACTCTTTTTAATAGATGCTTACCTTTTTCCAAAGTCCAGGAGGCTGCCATTATACTTTTTTATTTTATTCAAATATGCATGTTAATAAGTGCTCAATAGGAGACAAAACAACAAAAAGAAAAAATGGGAAAAACCGATTAAAAGTGAAACGCAGTGGATGGTGTCGATCGTATTTATTCCACACTCACACACGCTCGCACATCAAGTCGATTTCTACGCTAGAACGGGTAAAATTTCATCTGAACGAAATCTACAAGCATGCGATGCATTTCACACTGCCGCTCAGCCTTCGGTCAAGTATTCTTTTTGAGAAAACCACGGCGGTCTTGCTTGGACTGTGACTGGCACGTGACCGGTAATGTGGATACTTCCTATTAAAAGGCATTAAAGAATATTTGACGGATGCTTGAATGACCGTGACCGGCACGAATAGTGTGAATTGAGCTTAAGACGACACGAATGATTTTGGACATTTTCCAGTCTATTGGATAATAGCAAAATCGAAGGATAGCGTTGAAGAGATGCACTAAACGAATACAAGCTGAATGGGGTAGTTCTTTTATCATCCTACCTGTTATTTGGTCATGTCGCGGCGCTTTTTTAATGTTTAGGTATTTGTACACCGCTTGAAATACATTTTCTTTTTTATTACGAGAGGTATTTGTGTGTGCTTCGAAATCAAAGTCGGAAACTGGAAGCTCGTTGTTGGCGGATTTGGGGTGAAAACTCCTTTAAGGTGGCTAGCGAACAGAGTACCCTTTTCACTCCAACTTCTCGCACAGGTTCCGTCACTTAAACGGTCGGTGAGGACGGGACGCTTCAAGTTTCTCGCTGCTCTCCACAAAGAATAATCAGTAGATATAGTGGGCGATAAGTATTCAAGATACTGCTGATGTGCTTTCACTTTTGTCGCTTTACGGATCGTTCTAAGCTTCCTGGAGCAGCATGACAGTTGATTTTTAAGGTTTGGTGATCTGGATTGTTGCCATTTCCTGACCAGATTACTTTTCTGTTTAACTAGAGCTTCGATCTCGTTAGAACTGAAGATTGAGTTTCTAATTCTGCATCGGTTGTTTTTTATAGGAGTAGCTACTTTAGCCCCTAATAGCATCAGCTGATTTAATGTTTCAATCGCACAATCTATGTCATGGGAGTTTGTCAGTTTACAATCATACTGAATGTGAACGCTTATGAATTTTTTTGTAATTTATCCAGTTGGTAAATTTATTATGTAGCATTAAATGTTTATCTGGTGGGGGTGTAATAGTGGAGTTGATTTTGTTGTTGGCGAGTGGTCTGAATATAGATCATAGCACGGTTTCGCAGATATGTTCGATCTAGCAAGACCTTTGAATATCCCAAAATCGATCAGATCTGATTTTTT